>JARHVA010000679.1:880000-1397500 GCA_037957365.1 Torreya grandis
TTTTCTCCATTTTTAGGATCTTCATGATTTGATCATGGTTCTAGAGGGTTGTGAAAACTTCATTTAAAATTTTCAATGTTTTTTTTATTCCCTTCTCCTTTAATCTCACCTCTAAAGAAATCCTCCATAGAGTTGTAACCACAAGTGAGAGGCAATTAGTTTACTCCATGACTATCAGGTACAGTTAATTGAGATCTAGTTTGAATTATTTAACACATCCATGGATCCATAATTATGGTATTTAGATATTTAACAAATTACCATATTAGAGACAATCAATTAAAAGTCTTTCACTTTGTAGAAGAGGGACTATCCCAGTTAACACAATCACCTGCATACTCAGTCTGCCATGGAATTGGACCTATAGGTGCTTAAAATGGGAAAATGATGTTGAAATAAGGGTTTTGAAATTATTTTCAAGATATTAATAATAATAATCACCAATTTATATAATTAGATAAGATCTCAAGTCTATTCATGAGGTCTTAAAATAATACATCTTGTCCACTTTCATTTGTATTGCCTTTATTTTGGAATAACCACCTACAAGTGGCTTAAAAGAGGACTAAGAATGATTATATGGATGTAGATCATGGAAACCCTATTTTAAGGGATAAGTTGGTATATTGAAGTCGGGATTACCTTTAAAAGAGGTGATGACTGAGTTGAGGGATCAAATCCCCAAGAGTACAAAATAGAACACCTAAGCATTATATTAATGTCATATGGTAGGGTTACCAGGGTTTTATATATATATATATCCATATCTTAGGTATATCAGTTTGTAAAAGATAGGGTGATGCCTAATGGAAGATAGTAGTTGAGCACCCCAAAGTTGCCATTTGAACACTAATTTTCCTCACTGTTATCTAAAAAATTTGAATGATTGAGTGTCATTTCTTCCCAAGGTGGTAGTATTTAATAATATATTTATGGTATATTGTATTAAATGGTTAAAATAAATCTAATTGTGTTCAATGGTTATCCATAGAAATCAGACACAAGATATGATCACAAAATGACTACCTACAAGCTAGTTGTAGGGTTACCATGAAAGGTTGGGATAGATATCCTTGTTGATAGACCTAACTCCAAAACCAAAAGGAATAATTAAATTTATATTATGGTGTATATAACTTAAATTATGATTCCAAATCCATAAAATAAGGCCTAGATCATATAGTTGCACAAACATAGTCAAATATAGTTGACTATAAGAGGTAGAGAGTAAGAAAGTTAGGATTCTTGAGGTGGAATTAGTCCAAACATGAATACATATGTAAAAATAAATATATTATTAACCTAAGGGACTTAATGGATGTTGGTGAACATTTTTTGAAGCTAATCAATGTAAGGTAACCTATAGGTGTCACCCTTGATGGAGGAAAATAGGAATCACAGTTAGGAAATGCACAATATTTTGAGAATGCAATGTGTGTGTAGGGGTACATGAAAGTTTTAAGTGATTAATTAAGATTATAATACATTAATTATGATCATAATATTATAATTATTCTCTCATAGTGTATATTTAATAGAGAAAAGGCTCAAACAAGTATTATACAGTCTACATCCTTAAACCATTGTGCATAGTTTATTTTCTAGGTAGTTTATCTTGGGTATTTAAATAATTAAAAGATAAAATGATGTTATATGAAGATAAAATATTATGTATAAATTTTTCAAAACTTTGATAAGACTCTCCAATTTTCACCATTGTCTGAGAGAATAAGGGACTACCCTTTGTTTTGTCTCAGATAGAGGGCACTCACTTTGTGCATAAACCTTGCAGTCTTGGGAAATAAGGATGAAAGGGTTAACTAAAGGTTAGTTTGACATGGAAAGAATGTGTTTTTAGTTGGGTAACATAAAAAAAAACATGATATACCTTGTACATAAGGGATAAACTAAATAGGGTATTCCAAAACTGCAAAGGTGTAAATAGGCATGTTAGGCAAAGTTCAAGCCTAGTGTCCAAATGAGAGGTCATCTTAAATTATAATATTATGAGGTCATTATAATGGATTATAAAATTATTATAGATTCATTTTATAGGTTTTAAATCTCTTGTTATGTAAATAACAATAAGGAAAGCTACTTTTTATTGAGGACAACATTAAACCTATGCAAAGTGGAGAATCAAGATTGATAGAGCAACTTTGGAATTTCACATATCATTGGAGGTTATGCATGGGGATATAAAGAGTTTAATAAATTTTATGAAGTTATTTAAATATTATCTAGTGAATTTTTTTGGTAGTTCTAATGTCAAATCTGCATGAACAAAGCTTAAGAGGGTAAAATAGGCCAAAGCTCATCAAAACCTTACTAGTGACCAATTTGAGAGGATTGAGCTGTAGTACACCCAAATATTAATAGTTTAACTATAATGATGATTTAATTTTGTTTAATAATCAGTCAGTATCCCTACCATCATGATGAGTTTTACATAATCTATATGTACATGGTACAAAATTACTCTTTTTGATTATTTTATGAATTATGTAGGTTCTAGGAGGTTTCAAGAGATGAAATCAAGTTTAGGAGGAAGATATATATTTATTAAAACTCCTTATGGAAATTTAATGTTACATAAAAAATCCTAAATATGCCTACAAATAGATTCATCTCAACATTCAAAATTGGTATAGTGAACAAGATAGTGAGAAGGGTAAAAAATTCAAGTGGGAGTCTTTTTAAGGTCTGCTTAATGCCTCTAAGGCCATGTAAGGTATTGAAAAGTTTAATACAATCCATTATATTTATTTTCAATGTAAAATAAATAAAATTTGAGGCTAAGTGTATAAGGTGTGTGAAAGAAAGAGTTTTCTTTGACTCCAGATGGTGATAGCCCACATTTAGAAGATTCCAGATGATTAGGAATACAAAAATGTATGGAGAGGCATATATGAAACCCTTTCCTATAATTAAAATAATTATACCTATCCCTAATCATTTTTTGGGTTGTCAAATAGGGGTGAATGATAAAGGCAATTTTCTTGTGAAAAATTAGAACTCCTATGCCACATTTCAAGAGTTTCATGACTTGGGGTGACACTTGGGCTTCCTAAATTTATATGATCAGTTTTAAAATATTATTAAATGTAAATTTTAACTCATTTTATTATCTTTAAAAGTGTCCTTGTGACCTTTTTACTTCTTTCTCCTCTTCCTCGCTCTCAAGTTCTATAAGAATTAGCCATTCTAGCCTTTGTAAACAATGCTCCACTTGATTATGGCAAAACTCTACTCATTTGCATACCATGGATCAATAAATACTACTCATTTTTACATCTTCCATTATTGTTCATAATGTGTTCACTAGGATGATTGATTTTTCTCATTGATGACTTATTGTTTCTTTAGAATTATTGTTTAATTCTCTCACCTATTTGCAGTTGAAAAGCTTCTTTTTATAGGTCATGTGAAGTGTTATATTGATGTGTCAAGGTTGAGCGATTTAGTATATTTAAATAGTTCCATAATTGGCCTCTTGTTTATTCATCTTAGCCTAAACATTCATCAGAACCTCATAATGAAATATTGATGTGAGAAGATTTAGATTGGAGAAGTGTATGTTTGGTTAGTCCCTTGTTCTCATGTGTAACATGTAGTTGGTTGGTAGTCATAAACTAATTTGGTGCATCAGTTCATTTAGGATAGTTTTAGATTAAGGTAAAAACAGGTTTTGAAGGGACCCTGAAACCCTGAAACAAAGGAAGAAGGATATAACAATAACAAACCATAAGAAAAAAAAACCTATCACCTACTGCAGAGCAGCATCAAAAATAGGTTTTACAGGGACCTGAAACCACAAAACCAGATAGTAAGAGGAAAGACCCCAGGTTTTACAGAGACCTGGAAACTCAAATACGTTAAGAAAACAAAGGACCAATTTATGGAACCAGTTAAAACATCCAAAAAAAAGGACCAAAACAAAAAGAACAAAAAGACCCTATTCTTCTAATTCTAGGATCATCTTCACCACCTCCTTTCCAATCATAGTAGTGTCCTGTATGGAAATTGCACCCAATGTAGCAACCTCTTGCATTGCTTTCTTCCTTGAGCTTTGTCTGGTCCTCTTACTCGGCCCCTCCAAGGTTTTTATTTCCTCATTAGCTCATTTTCCAAGGTTTGTAGCAACAACACATATGCTAGAAGTAACCTCCATCTTCATCCTACTTTCCTTAATGAGCTTTCTGAGATTATTCTCATAATCTTTAAGTTTGATAGGAATATCTCTCATCTACATTTCTAAGTTATTGATTTTCTTCTGATCATTTTCTTGATTATGTTCCATTATTTTCATTCTCTTCTTGAGGCCCATTATTTCCTTATACATCCACGAATCAACTTGAAGAATAACATCTGCTTTGCATTTGGCCAAATTCATGAAGGGAATCCTACTGTCTCTCTGCCAAACTTCACTAAAATCTTCAGTGTTCTCTTTTAGATTGACTTCATCCTTTTCATTTTTATCCTCCCTTTCCATTTTTTTTTATTCTTTAATATCAACAGGGTTTTCATTGTGGACAAGATCATCCTTTTCTTGTTCTCTAGGCTCCATTGCATGATTGGCATCCTGAACCATGTATTCCTTCTCTATTTTTGAAGCTGGATCCTCAAATAAAATATCCATTTCTTTTTCACTTCCCCCTAACACTTGTTGATTATCCTCATGATCAGAGTTTTTCTGTTCTATTTTTTCCTCTGTTGTATCCCCTTCTTTTTCATTCTCACTTTTATCTTTACCTTCCAGGTCAGATCTGGAATCCCCACTATTCATCCCTTCCTCTTCCTCCATACTCTCCTCCTAAGAACTTTTTGTACTTTCCCACTCAGTTTCCTCATCAACAATTTGTTTTTTAAAACTAGAGGAGCTTTTTCCTTCCCCTTTACATTTTCATTCTTCTTACTCTGTGACTCCTTATTTTTGTCCGAATAAGGATTTGAGTCAATGGCATTATTTTTGTAGAAACCTTCTATAATTAGAATCAATCCTTCATGGAATATAGGGTGACTCTCCTTTTTTCTATAAGTGAACAAACTTTGAAGTAGAAAGAAATGCAAATAGAAAGGGAAGGAAATTCTAACTTTGTGCCTAAAATGATTAAGAAAGACAAACTAAAATTTATGGACTCTTTTGCTTCTACCATCCAGTATAAAATACTCATGGATGCAACATAAAACATCTCTCTAGATTCCTTTTATCTGCTCTAGGTCAAAAAAATCTCTGATTTTTTCCAACTTTTGCTCCTCAGCATCCGTCTTCATCTTCAAGAATTTACTATATGCCTCATTAGATATACTGGTCTGCTTAGAGTATTTTATCCCCTCCATTGGAAGCCCCGTAACCTCTGTAATGAATTCCTCCATGAGCTTCATTGTGATACCATGGAGTGTTACTCTATCGTCGACCCAATTTTTGAAGAATGTCATTGTTATGTGGGGTTTAGATCCATGCAGCCACTCCAAATAACTCACAACCTTCCCTTTCTGAAGAATCTTCCATACATCTTGTTTTGCCATCCAGTCTTCACAATTTTTAGGTTCTTGCTTCCTCGATGCACCTTTCATTTTTCAAGCCATACAATATTCTAGCAACACACTAGCACTAATGACTAAGCAATGAAACCAATTGTTTTCTAATTGAAATGGAGATTGCCTATTTTCTGGCACATGCAAAAACCACTTTGCTATCTCATGAATGTACCTGTTTAATGAAAGTAATCTATCCACCGTGAGGCCACTCCACCAAATCATTAACTTGTTATTCCAGGCAGATCTTTCCCTCCTGTGAATGAATGGCATCATAATTAATAAGCACTTTGAGTTCAACATGCTTATTTAATGCATCCTACCATCTCACCTTATGCCCTTTTCAAATAGCATGATTAGATATCCAGTCAGCAACCCCATTGGCTTCACGGTAGGTATGGGTTATGGTCACTTTTTCAAATTTTTGAATTAAGGCTTTAATTTCCATCACCATTGCCTCAATAGACCATGAAATTGAATTTTTTTTATTTAGCATATTTATGATATTCAAGGAATCACCTTCCAACCATAATTTGGGAAATCCCAACTCAACAACTAGTTTAATGGTATAAAGGACAGTAGTAGCTTCAGCAATATGACTGTTCAACTTACCAATAGGGATATCAATAGCATCAATTACATTTCCCACATGATCTCTCAAGACTCCTCCACATCCTACTCTTCCCAGATTCCCTTTAGCTGCTCCATCAAAGTTTCCTTTGATCCATCCACTAGGGGGGACATTCCATTTTGCACCTAATCTTGGATTATCAGTTTTCAAATTAGGCCTTTCAAATCTTAAGGGATTATCAATTTGAAAGGTTTGATTAGGATCCCTCTGTGATATAAAATTCTCCTTTATTGCTCTAATAATATTCTGACCCAACACCCAACTTGGAAGTTATTTACTTCTAAATATTCTATTATTTCTTTCTTTCCATATGCCCCACCAAATATGAGGAAGTGTTAGTTTCTATAAAAAAAGAACATCAAGATTATTAGAGGGACAATACCAACTTTTAAAAGATAGATCCACACTTTTTTGATGAACCCATGTTATACCCCAGAGATTAAGGATCTCAGTCAAAACTTGCTACGTATAAGAACAGTTCAAAAACATATGATCTCTATTTTCAAATCCATTTTTACATAAAATACACCTGTTAACCACATTTATTCCTCTTTTCTACAAGTTGTCAAGAGTCAAAATTTTATTTTGAAGTAGACTCCAAAAGAAGATATTAATTTTGGGGATGAGCCCCTTCATCCAAGCACACGACCACAAAGGTTGATTACCATTTCCCTTTGAAATAAAAATAGTGGAAACTTTAAATTATCCATTAGGATCATCATGCCAGATAATCTTATCCTCAAGATAAGGATAAAGAGAGATAGCATTAAGGGATAATTGTATATTACTAAAATCTTGATTGACCTCAGTTATATTCACCCAGGAATTATTCTGCCAATACTGACTTACAAATATACCATATTTTTGATTACATCGATCAACTACATCCTTATCTTGAAAATATTCTATCAAAGGGTAATCTTTTAACCAAGCATCATCCCAGAATTTCACCTTAAGTCTATTACCAACTTTTCAAGAACATCCTTTTTCTAAAATTTATTTGGTTCCCTAAACAACCCCCATATGGAAGAGGGACCAATTACATCAGGGTAAGTAAAGAAGTCAGAAAGGGATTTTACATTGAATAAATACTTGTGCTTCCATATATTACTCCACTCTTTGTTTTCATGGTAAACTCTCCAACCCAATTTGGCTAAGAGAGCTGTATTCATACTTCTAATTTTCCTTATTCCCAATCCCCCTTCCTTAAAAGGTTTGTAGATGTTATCCCAAGAAATTAAAGGCATCCTCCTTTTTTCCTCAGTACTAGTCCATAGGAAATTTCTTTGAATTTTTTCAATAGACTCTGCAAATTTGGTAGGAATTCTGAAAAGACTTAATGCATAAGTAGGTATACTTTGAAGACTAGCTTTAAGAAGGGTTAATTTTCCTACCTGACTTAATATATTTCCTTTCCATCCTACAAGTTTCTTACTAAACTTATTGATAAGATCCTCCCAGAAGGCATCAGGGACTTTCAACCCAAGAGGAAGGCCCAAGTAAGATGAGGGAAAAGATCCTATAGAGCGTCCAAGGATTTTAGAAATTTTATTTTGCCTCTGAATAGGGGTATTAATAAAGAACACTACACTTTTATTCCAATTGATCAACTAACCAGAGTTAGAAGAATATAAATTAATAGCTTGCTTCAAATTTCTTGCTTCCTTGACTTCAAATTTACCCATAAAGATAGTATCATAAAAAAATTGTCCATGAGAGCAAATTAGAGGATGAGAAGAGGGTTTTAAACCCTTAAATAAACCTTTACAGACCAAATCCCCTATATATCTTCCTAGGCAGTTAGCCATAATAACAAAAATAATGGGGGATAAAGGATCACCTTGTCTCAACCCCCATGATGGATTAAAGAAGTGGGATGAGCTTCCATTTACCAATACAACAATAGAGGAAGTAGAAATCAACTGATAAATAATTCCAACCACCTTTTGTTCAAAGCCAAAAGCTAAAAGACTATTTGAAAGGAATAACCAGTCAACCTTTTGTTCATTTAGGATAGTTTACTTTTATTTTTATCTCCATTTTCCCTCACAAACATAGGTGTAGCAGTGATCTACAAGTGGTACATGAAAGGAGCTAGCTCGATCTATAGATTGACCTCATTCTTATGCTACCCACAGCCTACAGGGGTTTCAATTGTGCCACTTGGATGAGGAGATCTGAGAAATCTCCTCAAAGGGTGTAAATCCAAGTGACAACACTATATAAGTAATGACATGTAAATTTTGAATTCAAGGACATCATAATAACATATTAAAGTTACCTACACTAGGTATTACTATTAACTTGGTGGCCACATGTGTTGTACCAACATATAGTGTTAATGTAAATTAACCAATGGAAATATAAATATGACCATTGAATCCATTTATTACTATTTAAGTAGAATATATATCCTTATGTGTGTATCCAATATGAGTGATAAGTGTGATATTACACATGTTCACACTTGAACCATTATGAACCATGACACTCTATATAGGTTGATGATCTATATGAGCCTGAATGAACAAATATTTGAAATATAAATCATCATCTACTATCTCAAGCTATAAAAATATGATGAGTGATATAGATGGAACTAAATTATGATAGGTACCAATAATACCATTTATATGATATTGTTCCTACATATTAGGATGTTAAAAAACTAGAAGAGGGTCTGCATTGTATCTGTAATGTATTTAAAATGTATAAAATATCTCATTAGATATATGATTAGGAAAGGATTACTTAATATTTCCATTGACTTTATTTCACTTGCATGTGCCTTTATACTATTTGTATATGTACTCACATTAATGATGTTTTCATCTATCAAATCATGATTCTTATGTTGTAAACTAATGCATTTATTTGTACTATGCCCTAGTGCTATATTAAAATCATAAAATGATTTTGAAGTAGGATTAATCATATCAAACTCTTTAATTGGATGGATAGATATGAGGGTACATTCCAATAACATTTTTAATATTTATATGGAGCTTATGTTAAGTTGGTAAACTATCTCCTTGGAGGATCTCATTATAAAATGTGTGGATCAAGTTCTGAAACTATATTCATTAATACCTTTGGATAAATCTTATTATCATTTGGCCTCACTTTATATGGTGGATTACTAAAATTATTTACATGATAATTAAGAACTAGGTTGGTTTCATACTTTAATTTTTTCATTGCTAATAATTTGACCTCTCTTTCCTTATTTATATGCCATAAATTAATGAGTGAGAGATAATTATTAAACATAATGGATTCATGTAGAGGTGGAAGAAATATATGATTAAATATATCATTTAATTCCTTGTCTACCATTATATTCATCATCTTAGATACCATGGTATTATACTATAAGAGATATTTTATTATAGGGTCATTGGATCCTTGTTTGAGTTATGAAATCTAAGCATCTGATATATTTTCACTGATATTGATAAAAAATGTGCAAGAAACATATCTACCAAAGGATTGAATGTGTATATTTAATTATGTGGTAAATTATAATAAATAGTAATCTTTTAGACTTATAGGAAATAAATTATTCAATAATCCATTATTGGATGCATATTCCAAGCACATTATGTTAAATTATCTCAAGTGTTGTTTGGGGTTAACTTTTCCTTCATATAATGTAAGCTTTGGTGCCGCAAAAATAGTTAGTAAATGATATGTTTCAATGTGATGTGATAATTGATTATGATAATTAATATACTAATTTGATTTTAATTCACTTTATTCCATTTTCAACATCTTAGTTTGTAGACCTAGAATAGTCTGCATAAGGGATTTTGCATTAGGAATAGAGTGTGTGATAACCAAATGTGGTGTCTTAAATGATTGAGTAGGATTGGCCATATTAAATTTTGGAAAAATTTGAGCTCCCCCATAGTATATGTTAGTACAAAATTTGTATCAAATGATATTGAAAAGGATAAAGAACCCATAGTAATAGAAGTATTAAAGGATTGGCTTTTATATGCTTTCTTTATTTAGTCTCTAAAAACATTTATGAATACATATTTCATATATTTATTCTTTGAAATAAACCATTGAAAATATTTTTTATCCATGTCATCAAACATATTAATTGATTCTTCCACTATGGTGTTATCAACAAAAATTTAAAAAAATTCAACTTCGTACTTAATCTATCACTTCGTTTAAAATAAGTAGAAATATTTTTTAATTGAACAAAACATGGAATAAAAACTTGGAAGATCATTCCTAAAAAGTAATTTATAAAATATAAAAACCCTAATACAATAACTATAAAAGTAAAAATAATGAGAGAAACCCTAGCAATGCCTATGGTCAAGGTTTTACAACATTCAATCAATAGACATGTTCACCAATATTTTTATCAAAATTGGGGAAATGAGGAAATTATTAGACCTAGTTATGACAAATTTATGCATAAAATTAGAATATTAAGATATGTAATAAATTAAGTATTTTAGATTTATAACTAGTTAAATATAGAAATATGCTAAAATGGGAAGAATATGGAAAAATTACTTAGCTAAAAATACTATAGTACAAGACTATGACAAAGAAAAAAATATGATTGAGTATATTGATTGTTTATGAATCAGGAATAGGGAATTACTTGATCTATATATAATGTCACATTAATTAGATAGGGTCAGCCTACATTGTAGTCTGTAAGGATTACAAATGTTTCATATGGTTTTCTACCTTTATGAAAATTTGGGTTGATGCACTATTTATCAGTGGTCTTGTGTATGTATTATGAAGTGTGGGGTTTGTTACAAAATCCACTATGCAACCTTATTCTCCACTTAAAACCCTATCTTGGTAGATAATGATGACTAATAAAATAAAATAGAAAAAAGGGTTAATAATTGAATTTGTGTTTGAAATCAACACCCTTTATGTTGAACACTTCCTACATACCAATACTCTGAAGAGGGATCAATTTCCATGTAGTTATTCCATGCTACGGTCGTGTGTGTGCAAAAATAGTGTAATTTTAGATGTTGGTGCAATTTTGGTTTATTTAAGTACTTTAACCATGACATGTGACCTCTAAAGTGTATGCAGACTTGGTTTAGTATTACTAGGGATGTGTGGGCTCTAAATTGGGAAGAATAGGTGTTTTTTATTCAAGGTGTAGTTATATGTTCTAGTGATTTTCCATGTATGAGACTTTTGTGTAAAAAATGGTTTGAAATGTGTATTTATAGTCATATTAGAGAAATTCCTTTGATGGGGATAAAAAAACATGTGGAGTGACCTGTTAGCTAATTTTTAATTTGATAAATTAGTCATTATTTGGTGGTAAGATGTGGCAGGTGGAATCCGATGCTAATGGTGGGTGGGACAATTTTGAAGGAGAAACCTTGTCTAAGAAGTAGAGACAACTAAGATAGAAGTGTGAATTAGTTTGAGGATGATATTAGGCTATTTAGAATGAATATTAAAAATATTAGTGTATCTAATTTGGCTCAAGATAAGGATCATCTGCATAGAGATAGATGAATAGTGGTTTAGATCCATGGAATTTTGCATCAGATAAATGTGTAAAAAGAGATGGTCACAAGTGTATTTTTTAAAAAATAAATTTTAATTTATGACTAATTATTTGTTATCATAAAAATAAATGTCATGATATTTCTTATAATTTACATGATACTTATATTGAACACAATTTGATGTCATCTATATGTTTCCTCTAGAACAAATATGTGATGATGTTTACATAGAGTATAATCCCAAGTTATGAAATGATGTTTCCATGGAATGTGATTCTAATAAATAAAATGATGAAAACTTTAGTGATGTACCTTTTATATAGTAACCTATACCTATACCTTATTACTTTGTTCATGGTAGTGTCTTTAATGTATATTTACATGATATAACTCATATGTTGAATGAATCTATGCAAAGTGTCATCATTACTAAAAATTAGATGATTAATAAGATGTAATATATATACACAATCAAATAGAAAATATAATTTTTACATTTAAATCTTTACACATTTAATGATATGATTTAATATAATCAAACTCATGATCATGGAAATACAATATTTAATCACAATAAATTTACACATGAGGTAATTAATCATAAGATATACAAAAATGAAATATCAAATTTGGTCATGGAGAATAAGTTTCAACCAAATGTGTTACCTCCTAAGGAAAAAAATATAGATAAGGTCTTAAATCAAATGCAAGAATCGAAGGACATTGATTACACAACTAATTTTACCACAAAGTTACCCATGGAAAATAGTAACTGACCACTTAAGTTTGATAGTTTCATATATTGACCAAGTGTTATCTTATAGAAATTACTTGATAAGAAGCTAATTATTTTACCTCCTAATTAATATCACCCTCCCCATCATCTCTAATGAATGGGGGAAATACCATTTTTCAACTATAATTATATTAGTGGACATAGAGATAACAATTGCTATGGATTGTGATAAAATATTCAAAAACTCATTGATAAAGGGGTTATTACTTATAGAAAAGTTAACACTAGGTCAAAAATCCTCCCTTTTCATATTTTACTATTACCCATCTCAAAAATAATGAGATATTTGAGGATGTTCCTATAAAATGGCCAATGGTCCATTGGGATTATAAGGATGAGGTTATTAGGAAATCATCTTCTCCTAGTGCACATGCTACAAGGATTGAAGTTTCCTAGGATGTTCCTCTCAAGGATAAAATGGTCATTTGATCCCTTATTAGAGGTGAACATAGATAAGGAATTGTTTTAAATGAAAATCAACAATGCAATACATGCACAATTATATTTGTTAATAATTTGGTATATAATGAATGAGATTTACAATATACACATGAGCATGCCATGGGGAATGTAGCATTCCAATTTATTTGGGGCCTAAAAAAGTTGATACATTATTATAGCTACACAAGATTATTGTACAAGGCAATTTCATGTTGGGATAGTCATGGTTACAACAGATGGGAGCATAATTTTATAGTACTCATTGGACTATCTCTTTTAATTTCAAAGAAGGTTTACTTGCATATCATAATTATCAAGCAGGCACAAAGAAATATTCATAAAAAATATATCCAACATAAATGTGGGTATAAAAATAAATGTAAAAAATAAATATCAAGAAGTGCAACAAGTAAACAACACTACACACCAAAAGAAAGAAAAGAAACCATTCAAATTTATTATGTTAAAGGTCCATCAACTAGTTTCACATGATTATAATGTATTTTTATCCCTTAGTGGTTTGTTAAATAGCTTTTTTTCATCACATATGATCGATTCCAATGGTTTCAAGGGTTATTTCATACATTTATGCATTGTAATTAAATTCTATACTATTATACACATGTAAATATAACATGCATAGGCATCTCCTCTTCCACCATCACCACCATTTCAGTTTGTTGTTACAACTATTTAGGATCATTATACAAAGGAGGTTGTTACACTTATTCAAGATCCTCATACACACTTAGTTCATAGGAGACTAGTTGACTCTATTAGCTGATGGGTTTTAAAATAGTAATCACATCATAGAGTTATTTAGAAGTTAAATAGGCCATCATCTGCTATAGCATGCACTAAGATATTACCATAGATAGTTCATAATGTTCCATAAAGAAATCATGCACCATTACATTATCTTACTATTAAATATAACCCACCATGTTTGAGGCCTTCTATAGTTTCCCATCATACACATAATCCTATGAGTAGTGATGAAAATAGTTATATTGTATTTCTTGATTACTTCTTGAAGTACAATACACCTATATATTTTATCTTTCACTCACAAAAGATCAACACTACACCATATGATGCAAACACTCTAGTATATCCATGTCCCATCAATTCAATAATTAGTTATCACCTCTTTCATTTTAAAGTAATCAAAACTACAAAACATTATAATATTCAACATGTCAAAAATCAAGAACTAAACATGACATAAAGGCTACATTACGCTATTTTCATATACTATTTATGAAATGTTTGGTATATGGGATATTATTTTCATACACACATGCATTTCATGGTATATGAATGTGAGACATGACATATAGATCATACATGGACATATAGATGTTGGAATTTCCTATACCCAAGGACCATGCCAATGTGGGGAACATCTTATTCTAAAGGTGATGTATTAACAAATTATATATTTATATTACGTGTTACCATGTTGAACTACATATATTTCTTACACATCTTTTTAGTTACTCATATCATGCATAGTGATACATGGATATTATTTCTCTTTCATGATAGGCAAGTCATTACTTGTCTATTGTGTGTGGTATTCTAAATTGTGTGTGCGAATTTCATTTGTCTTGGTTTATAAAATATTTATGTCCCTTGTATGTGGCCCCTTAGCCTTGTTTGTTGGGATAGATCTTTATATCCTTTATGTGTGCCCCTTTCCATTCTTTGCTATGACATATTTATGTCTATTATGTGTGGACCTTGGCCTTTTTTTATGGCATTCATTTTTCCTTATTTAAAGATTATTTATGTCCCTTTCATGTGCCCCCTTATCCTTATTTTATGTGACATATATATGTCCCTTGTGTGTGTCCCTCAGCCTTATTTATTTTGATATATTTATGTCCCTTGTATTCAAACCTTGGCCTTATATGTGTCATTAAATTATCATGAGTGGATTAATCTAGATTTTTTGTTGATATTGTAGATTTTCTAGGTGCCATGATCCATATCACACACCTCCCCTTTGTGTGTGGTATCATGATTTATATCATAGGCCTCCTTAATATGTAGTTTTATTCAATTATTATATCAATAATTTTTACTATTGTGTGCCTAATTGATACATTTATCTTTACATGATACCTATAGGCCCTACATTACATATGATACATAGATGCCTTGATGACAAATGAATTACTATGATGACATATTCTCTTCATGTTGACATGATTCTACATGATGTTATTTTTATACATGACATGGTACAATTAACTCTTATTTTAAAATTTGTGACTTTTAGGTTACATCGCTCACCTCAAAAGGGAGGAATATTAGTGGAATTTTCATAGATACATAAGCCTACATGAGTATAAAAATAATATTTTGAGACATAACATAATATTTAGAGATCTCATAGTGGTTTATATATTAGATGGGTTCATATACGAGACATATATTTACACCTTGGTATGACCTATCAGGGAATACACCATTCCTATACACTCATTTTAAAAAGACATGAATTAAAATTTTCATATTGATATACACTTTAGTACATATGCCATGAGAGTGCACATAGTTTTATAGGAAACTGAATTACATGTTTTCAAATATAGATACATTTGAGATATAGGTTCTTATATTTATTATATAGATACATAAAATTATATATAATTTAGCATAGATTCAAAGGGTAAGATGTTATTTCATGCACATATGCATGATATTTCTTATTTAATATACACAATATGATAATTTATAGTTGGCACTAATCCATGAGGCATGATATTAGTTTATGTACATATAAACATTTTTGTAGTGTGAACTATTATACTTATTTATTTTCAAACATTATTTTTTGGCACCAAGAAGTGATCAAACTTTAATATATTATTCCATCTATAGTGATTGATTCATGTTTTTTTGGGTAATGTGGTTGAGGTTCTATGACTCTCAATGTCCTTGGTAATAATCATAGTGATCCCATTATGCAACCCCCATATTACCATCTTAAGGTTCAAGATCCAATATAAATTAGATATTTGAGTTAGTGAAGTTAAATTTTAACGACACTCATTGCTCTTAGCACTACTCCCTATTCATTAGGGTTGAGGCATTTATCATCCAACCTATAGGATTGCATATCTATATAAAATTGGGATTTGATCACTTGTAATCCTCCAAATGGTACAGAAAGAGGAACCATTCTCAAATGTTTCAAAAAGGATGCACCATCTCCAATAAGATTAAAAAAAATATGGTTTTATTTAACCCTAAAATTGAGATAATACTAATGGGGATATGTTTAAGAATATAAAAATGACTATACATAAGGGTAATAAATAGATATATAGTAATATAATTAATTATAGACTCATATAAACAATATTATAAATTTATATACTAAGATATTTTTAAAATTTTAAGTGTAATTATTTATTGATATAATAATGAAATAAAAATAAGAGTACTTAGTCAACTATGCACATTCAGATCTAATATGGAATAGGCTAGAAATAAACTAGATCAGTGCCCTAGATGATTGCATAAATTTGGGATGGTTACTTCAATGTATATGTCTAAAATGGATTCCAGGGTTTGTTAAATAATATACACTAATTATTTATGTAACCACATGGGATATTTTAGGTTCTATGCCACCTTCACTTTGGTGTGATCAGATCTAGATCATGGGTTGTCATTCCTTGTCAAGTAATAAAATTCTTAGTTATTCATCTTCACAGTGACTGTGGGAGATATGAGTTAGTGGGATCATAGTTTTAAACTAACCCCAAATACCCCTTTGTTAATGGGTGTTGCCTACATAACCACTACTCTAGAGAGGACCTTAGACTAATGTAGTTATCCCTTAATGTGTTGGCTTGTGTGTGAAAAAGGGTGAGATGTGTGGAAATGAAGTAAATAAAGTGACCTAGATTATAACTTGGAAAGTATAAATCATGAGTTTATCCTTCACTACCTTAGACCTATATATGGGTTAACCTTATGATTGATATTTAAATATGAGAGACTAAAGAAGCTTTTCTCACTTGAGTGATCAATAGATAGTTCCTTGGTACTTTTGCAAGTGATTGTTAGGTAGGTGCTAGGTGATAAATAAATGAGGATTTATGATGTATTTATACCAATATTCTTGTAAAATATATTGAAATAAGGCACTTACGATGACCATAGGGACATGTTACAATTACTAATTTCATGACTTTATGACACTAGACACTTTGTAGGAAAATAAACACTTGAGTCGACATAGACATTTGACTAATATGCAAGTGTCTTAGAATATTTAAAATAGGTAAAGGTCCAAAATATTTAGAGACATATGATAAGTAGGTTTATAAAATTTTGAGTAGTACAAAAATCTTGATCATTATAATAAACATATGGTCATACTAAGAGATAATAAATAGGCATAAGAGATAGTGGATGTGATATTTTTAGTAGCAAGAAGGTATTATAAACTTAAGGGTACAATCATGAGATGTTCTTTCCAATTATACAATAATAAGGTGCTATATAATCAAATTTAATATATAAATCCCCCTCTTTAATATAGTAATGAAATTTATAGTTTAAAGGAAAATAAATGTGTACGTGGTTGTGTACAACACACCTTGCCTTTTTGTGAGCCCAACTTGATATATTTGTTGGTGACTAACCTACAACCAAGATCATGCTATAGTATATAATTATTTTATATAATTTTAAATCAAAAGTATTGAAATATTTGAAAATAAATAGAGCAAGGTTAGGAGTACACCTATGTATCGATGCAATTGTCTTACCTTTTGGCAACTTGATTTGAAAATGTGTATTATTATAAAGATTATGATATGATATTAGGAAAAATGTAAATATGTAAGTGTATATGTATATAGATATTTGAGGACACATTTCCCCCAACCTTGGTGAAAAGGTGAGTTTCCACTCACCAATTGAGATTAGCTCAATCATGTAACATAATCATGCTTAAAACTTAGTGAGCATGAGTGATCAAGTCAAGTCACATTATCAATCTGGTGAATTTGAATGATTTGATCAAGTCCAAATTATAATCTTGTTAATATTGAGTGATGTAATCACCTCAACCCTGCCAGGAATGAATCGACTACTATAGTAAATTGACTCAATTATAATATATAAAAGTCCATCTTGGTGTATTCTAAAGTCCATAAAAGTGTTTGAAATATAAAATATAATCTTATTTTTTAATTTAAGGTTGTATTTTGCATGTTAATTCACCTAATATGTGTTTCAATCTGAAATCTAGGTATAAAAATGGTACCATGTATAGAATTCTTCCATAAATGTGTACTTGAATCATATAACTATGTAATTTGGTCAATTTGAAAACTATGTAAGTATAGATAACATGTTTCCATAACATGCCTATATTAAAAATTAATGTAAGTGTGAATATAATGTTCCCATAACATGTACCCATTATGTATTTGAAACTAATAATTGGTGTAAGTGTGGAGAACATGTTTCCATAACATGCCCCCACTATGTATCTAACACTATGATAATTGTGGATAGAATGTTTTAATAACATGCCCCCACTATAATTTGGATCTTTTAAAAATGTGGAATCCATGCCTCTATGACATGTCCCCACTGATATATCCCCTTCTGATTTGAGGGAGGTAGAAATTGTTAGTTACCTTACCTCAAAAAGATAAGATAATTATATAAACTATGTATGTATCATGTAGCATATAGGAAAAAACATGTCTAGGTAGATATATCATTGAATAAAATAAATTGTGATCACATAAAGTCCTAAGATGAATGATATAGATCATGGAAATGTCTAGATTATAACAATACACACTTAATAAGTAATTAAAGACACATACAAGATCACGTAAAAGTAAATCAAAAGACAATGGTCTAAGGAGACCTCAAACAAGGGGCATGTTAAAATACCACACAATCAAAGGGAAATGACTTGGTCAAATGTATATAGAGCATACATTGAAACATTTAAATTTACATATAATAAGCAATGACATATGCAAATGTCAAAGATAAGCAAACAAAGACATAGGGGCCATAAGCAATGGAACATATTCAAATGCTCAAACAAGGAAGACAATAGTAAGCAAGACAAGACACTCAAGGAAGTACATAAAAGGGAAGCATGGAACATTAAAAAATAGCACTAACACATCATAATAATCCATGGATATATGTGTTAGCAATTTTTTTTAATTACATAGCATCTTAAGTGCGCTGTGAAAGACATAAACATGAATAAAGGCATGCGTAAGTACATAATATCAAACATGATAATGGAAAATGACCTTATAATGTTATAACTTGGGTGTATCATGGTAAAAAAATATGTATCCCACCAACATCCATGTGACATGAATAGAGGGAAGGCATAACATCCAAAAGTGCATAGATCATGTATCTGTATATGTATGTATCACATTAAAAATATGCATGAAACACATGTATATATAAAATAATGAGATGTTAGGTACCAGCATGGAACTAAAAGAATAGACTCCAAGGATCTAATAGAAAATTAAAATGCTAAAATTGTTTTTGGATTTTTCTTAAAAAAAATATTGATAATTTTGGAATATTTAGAAAATAAAAGACTATCCTATGATCTCATCTATGGGATGGTCATTGTTATCATCCAATTGGGAATCAATAATTTAGTGGTACTACAATGGAGAATTTATAGATGTATCATCTAACACTATAATATCTATGATACCCTATATATGTATGATAGGACTTAGTGATCATGAAGAAATAATAGTAGGAGTAAGGCTCTATAAACCTCATTACTGAATGTTCTATATTTTATTTGAATTAGCAGTAATAGGAACATGTTTAGGTGTTGTGGATATTTGAACATGGTGCATATTAGATGATTATTTTGTGTAATCCACTATGTATATATGATTTAATGTTATCTCAATTACTAGTTTCATCCACAAGATATTTTCAAACTTGATCAATTATTGATTTTTCTCTCTTGTAGGAACCCATCGAATCTCAATCTCTCTAAGTGCATGCCTTAAAGGGTACAATTGGAAAGGGGTGGGAAAATAATTAGTGCTTCATAAGACTATTTTCCAATATAAAACCACTTTTAATCATAAAAAAACATTACCTATACACTTCTATAACCTTTGACACTTCCCTTACACACTCCTCCAAGGAATTCACTATCTTAAATAGCCCCTATCTAAGCCAATTTTTTTTTTTACATTTATTAAACAAAGTCAGCTGGTCTAACCCTATACTTAAAACATATTATCACATTACAATTCTAGGTTAGCCTTGGCCAAACCAGAGTAAGAACCTAACTTTTTTTTAGTAATACAGCTTAATTGGTCCAACACTAATGGCTAAACTTTCAAAAAGGTTAAGGGCTAGATCTAACTATATATACACATATTTTTCATCATTTCTAGAGAGATACATGAAGATGAACACCATATATTATGAATCTTCTTATCCACCATTATACATGAGGAACATTGATTATGGTTTCAATACTACACTTGGAAATATGGATCTTGTCTTGTGGAGAAGTATTTTAGATGCATATAGAAGTTTTGTAGTCTAGAGATAACCTATCATTGTTATCCTTACATACCACAATAACCAATTACAAATCACCTTGGCCAAGGGAGATATTGAGGCTTGATAGGTTTTTCTTCAAAGGTGAGTATTACTAGCTCTAACTCTTCATTAAATTAGATAGATTTGCATTTGTTAGGTTATATGCTTCTATCTTCATGCATTAGGATTTCCTATACATTGGCTTAAGTATAGATAATTTATTCATGTTTAATTTCATGTTTATTACCCCAATTTTTTTCCACATGATTTTTTTGAGAATTAGGTTATATTTTACTTTAATTTATATTTACATTATGAATAACAAAAACATAAGACCTAGGTAAGATTATCACATGGTGTTGTTTGACTAGAGTTTTTGGAATCCTCTCTAGTGATATCATTATGGTAAGGTACCCCTTGGTTAGGTCTAGTGGGTTCATCTTGGTCATGACCCTTATTGTCTAAATATACCAAAAAGTGAAAGGGTAAGTGTGATTTATCTTCTCCAAGCTAGGATTGATTTGTAGATCATGTTCATTTTCCATTGTATACATTCCGGTGAACCCGATATGACTTAAACCCTTATAGGTTTTATTTCATGAATTCATTTATTATCATATTATATGTTCTTATTTATAAAGTATTATATCAAATTTTTTAATATGGTTTAACATTTTGAGCACATGTTTAAAAAATAATCACTCAAAATTGACTATGTTTTCTCTATGCAGGTCTTTTCCAACAACAAGTAACTGGATCGATTAGCTCAACATATTTATCTTTATCAAATAAATTTTTTAAGACTTAATTGACCCATTCAAATCTGTTAGCATCTTATTTTCATCATATAGGTATTTCATACTTTTTCAACCTAGTTGATTCTATTAACAAAATATAAAAATTAGCATTTGAGCAACAAAACATAAAATTAGCCAACTAATCATCTTAGAAAACTATCAAGGTTCATTATTAACTTATTTGTAATTTACATTTTTCATTTATATTCCTATTTTTCATAGTTTATAGTCTATAAAATTATAACCTTATAGTGAACTGGATCAACTAGCTTGTCACAGTTTTGTAGCTTGCTTTCTCCCTTGAAGACTCATTCGACCTATTCATCTATGTTCTTATAGATATTAATTTCATAGATAGTAGTGACAATGCCATCTCTATTATTTAATATTTTCATACACTATCACATGAACTGACTCTATACTCTTCACATACAAAGTAATTAACCTATCTTACTAGTAATTAATTCAATTTTCATTTCTCTTGCTTTCTTAGAATAATAAACATAGACTAAATAAGAGGTTTTTAATTTACCAATTTAGTCACACTAATTTTAACTTTTACACAAATTTAAAAATCACTTAACACTAAAAATAATTAAACATTTTTCTTCCCAAGGTATACCTACTTGGATTTCATCACCAAGGGGGAAGACGACTTGGCTTTCTAGCCAAGTATAAACATGTGGTTGATAGTATATATTGGAAAATCACCCAACACCCATATTACTATGGGATTGTGCAGTGAGGGGGTAGGACCCATTACCAATCCAATATCATCACAAATACAAAACCCTTTTAGCCTAAATTACCTGAAACTATCCATAGATTACCTTTCTAGATCCTTATTATAGCTAACTCCCTATCACACTAATTTCAAAATTTATTATAACTTAACAACACATAGAAATGACCACTTAGTTTAGTATTTACATTCTATTTTTAGTAATTTCTATTTATCATTATATTTTGTATTGTAAAACTTGTACTATCCAGTGTTAGTGCAAGGTTTTTTTTGTGTGCTATAATTAGATCAAATACATTAATCTAATTATTTGTATGTTCAATTAAATTAACTTATTTATTATATTTCAAAATAATTCCCTATCTTAAAAAAATAGTCACCCCTATTAACTCAGTCTATTACAAGCTGCTTGTTTTTTTTAATCCTCAATACATAGTCAAACTATCCAACTGTGTATCTTTCTATCATATTCAATTTCTCCATTTGTAGTATATAGTTGACTTGTATGACTATGTCTTGTATACCCTATTCTATACACCATCTTACGAGACATTATCAATTGGTTTGATTATGTATCTTACTAGTTGATCCCTCTTTCCATCAAATTTTTAACCTATTTCCTTCATCATGAATTTCTTGTTTGAGTACAATACAAAATTAAATCAAACAAACATGATGATTTTTACCAACCCTAATAAGTTCCCTAAGACAACTTGTGGCACCCATTATGGATGAAAGCAATATCTATGTTTTCACTTGAACTACCAATTATGGGACTCATCCCTATTCATACTTATGACACAACCCTTTATTTTCACTAGAAGATGAGTGTGATTTAGAGTACACAACTAAAATGCTCTTTTTCATCAATAAATTCCCTCAATATAGAAGAAAAGACTATATAAACATTGATAATCTCATGATGGGTCCTCATATAAGATAACCCCATTCACCATCACCTACATTTTCTCATGGATTTGGGGTAAAGAATTTATTTGCATCTTAACTATTTCCCTATATTATGTCTCCTTCACACACCATGTCAAGTATTTTTATTAACATGTTAGGTTCAATTTCTAATGGGCCTCTTTAAAATACCCATTCCCTTAACCATGATACTATTGAATCTTTTGTTATGAATTATTATCATGCCACTAGTGCTTCTTTTTCTACCAATTTTACTCATGCCACTAGTGCCGTGCATGCTACTACTTCATCCCACACTCATAGTGAAACTCAGACTATTAATACTATCACTAACTCATCACATGTCGCATCCACTAGTCAAAATGATACTCAAATTAGCCAACTCCTAGAATTAAAACTTAATCAAATGCAGACATTCCAAACCAATAATACAAATTAGATGATGTAGATACAAAATCATCTCATTCATCTTCAAAACCAACCTCAACAAGTTTCATGGGTAGTGTAAAATACAAATTCCCCCATCCAAACCCACCCCCCTTTAAATATTTCCTTGGAAACCTTATCCCATAGCCACCACTCATCAATAAAACCATCAAACATCTACAAAAATAACATATAGTATGTCAAATTGCTAATATTGACATAGGAGGTATCACACCCACCATCACCTATAATGGATCCTCCAATCCCACTTTGCATTTAAAAACATTTGATAACCTTTATAAATATTTGGTTAAGCTTAACACCTTCACCACTTCCAAACTATTAGTTAAAACACTCTCAAAAGATACTCTACATTGGTAAAATCAATTAAAGACTCATTCTATCACTAGCCTTAAAGACTCTTCAAGACTTGTTCAACTCACTAGTCTGAGAATTCCAAACTAGTGATCTTCCCAAGAACAACTTATCTCACTTTATATATTGCAAACAATTTGAAACTAAAATGACAAGAGCCTTCATCAAATCATGGAAAAACCTATATAACAAATTTGAGCATAATATGGTGGATGAAAAAAACTCTTTCACCTATTTATTAATGTTGTATACCCTAAATTATAATAATGGTTTAGGACCCTCTCTCCAAAAACCTTAGAAGAATCCCTTGACCAATCTAAATGAAAAAATTTCCTCATACATCAATTCAACACACCTCAACCTATAATGATCACTTTTATACTCATCAAAAACAAATTTTTTTATGCAACCAATGATGGTGTTACTGACACCTATGACATTATTCATACCATCCAATAAATTTATCCAAATAATGTTATAGGGCATGATCCCTACAAACAACACTCCTACTCCCAAATTTTATCAACCCAACCACACTAATGTGTACAAAGCACTATCCCTAGAGAAACCTTAAAAATGTCTTCCAAAACCTCTACCATGAGATCTTGACCCCACTCATCCTATGAAATCATTGTATGATCCAAACAAATTTTGTTGGTTTCATGAAATTTAGGGCCATTCTCATGAGAATTATAGGCAATTACATGATCTTATTATGGATTTTTTTCTTGGTTATAAATTTAATCATGAAACCCTTATTTGAAAGAATCAACAAGAATATAACATAGATTTTAAAGCCAATGAAACATGAAATAAAAACCAATTTAATTTTCATATTTCTATCTATAAATATCCTCTTCCCAACCACCAAGATAACATTGAAAAACGTACTCCTAAAAATAATTTTCAAATTCTTATAGGCCTTAATACTAATGAAGAAAATATGGTTAATATGAATAACATGAGAAGAGTATTTTCATTTATGACTCAAATCCAATACCTATACATCACACCTTTCAATCATTCCACATCATTCATAAAACTTCCCAATCCCATATAATGGAATTGGGGCAAGAGGAATTTATACCCATTCAAACATCACTCTCAACCACATACATTTATTAAACCTCTAATACCATTTATACTCTTCTCTTGACATCCACACAATAAAACAACATACCTCAAACTTCTAATATTATTTATTCTACCCAACAATAATAAATAATTTAACCAACCACCACATCACCTAGAATAACTCAACCCATTTGAAATAAGCCTAAAGAAACTACACCCTATCAACACAAGTTCAATTTTACCTATAACCCTCCTTCCTAGGAGATCTTACAATATTATGTGCCTATATCTAACAATCTTCTCGTGGGTTATGATGAATGGGATCCCATTGCATAAGTCTCTCATCCCCCAAATAACCTTCTTATAATTAATGAGAACTTTTCTCCATCATTGAAACCATATAATGTAATTTTTGTTCAAAATGAACATCCCTCATACTCCTCTGGTAGGACACAAAGCTACTTTATTTGGATCCAAAGATAGCGTACTCTAATAATGTGAAGAGATGTCCATCCATGTTGATGAAATAATGGACACTTCTCTTTCGTTTATGTTCCCTATCATTTCAATGATTCCCAATGATATATTCCTTCATTT
This sequence comes from Torreya grandis, assembly GCA_037957365.1. Lineage (NCBI taxonomy): Eukaryota > Viridiplantae > Streptophyta > Pinopsida > Cupressales > Taxaceae > Torreya > Torreya grandis. The sequence goes on from JARHVA010000679.1 coordinate 905,454, forward strand.
AGATGATCCTCCTCTATTCATTAGCATCTAAATTGGTGATATCCAAGTTAATTGTGCCTTAATTGATAAAGGTTCAAGTTCTTGTGTTGCCTCCCTAGACATCATTAAGACACATGGATATTTTGAATGCAACTTCAAATATACACATAACACATGTCAAGAATATGATAGAAGGTAAATGCATCCTCTAAGTTATGTTTGGATTTTCATTACCATTATTCTTGTTACTATCTATGTGAAAGCTATGATATTTAACTTTTCACTTTATTACATCTTACTCAGTTGACCTTGGACTCATTGTATGAGAACATTCACCTCATCCGCATACTAATGCATCAAATTCCTTTATAATGGAGCTATTTATTATATTTAAGGAGATATGAACCCTTGGAATTTTGAAAAATATCAAGGATGTGGTGTCATTAAAATGCCTATCCTTGAACCTTTTCCTAATTTTCAATTTAGAGAATCCTAACTCTTTAACTATCTAGTCAATTCCACTTGAGGTTATAATGGTCACCCCAAATTAATTATAAACATTCCACCTAACCTCTTAGACTCTAATGATGATGAGATAAATGAGATAAGCATCAAGATTAAAATCTATGACATTTCCTCTCACATCATCACCCAACTCCTTCTTTCTTTGCAACCTCGATCCTATCAACCACCATTCGATGATATACATGTTATCTTAACCATGACTATACACTCTATCCATCACATATCCTCTGATGATAAAGTCATTCCTACATGTACCATCAACTTTCATACACCTAAATATGATGATGGATATGATTTAGAGGACCCATGTTTAGATGGATTTGTCCAATCTATAAATGTATAAGCTCTTCAATATTTGTGTTCTTTATTTTAGTCTTTTCATTGATCTTCTATCATTCCTTCCTTTATAGAACCTAATACTAGTCTTTTTACTACTTGTCATAGGTTAGATATGGATCACTCACATGTTATACCTATACTAACATCAAATCCACTCATGATTATACTAATGGATCATGTTATGATAGGACGTTATCACTTTGATAGATATCATGACCCTTACAGTCTACTTCCTTTAAAAATGCTAGCCACTATACTTAAACCTATTGCACAACCCACTTTACCTATCAATGATCCTAGTGTAGTTTAAAATCCATCCCATGGTGACTTATTCCTTTACCTTAGCTTAATCCCATGCCCTCCCAATGGGTAGATCAACCTTATTTTGATATCCATAAAGTTTCCAATCATTGGACAAAATATTGCTAATTATATTAGTCACCCTAGGAATCTCCTTCAACCCCTTCAAATAGTACACCTCTAAATTCTACTAATAAATGTATTTATTGATTTCAAAGGATAGATAAACAATCTTCCACTCATTATAAAAAACTTAGGTAATAAATTGACACATTATGCACAACCACCACTCATCCCAAAGATAAGACCATACCTCATCCTAAGCTATTACTATAGTATATCCTTAAATAGAAGGAAGTATATTATATTTGGCACTAATGTGGTACACATCATACCAATCACTATCTATTTCTCTAGAAGCATCTTTATGATTTCCCATAGTCAACACCCACACTAGTCATTCCTCCTTCTATAGGTCACACCCACAAGAAGGTTCCTCCTTCAATATAGGTTGCACCTCCTTCACACCCTATTTATACTATTCCCATAATGACATCCATTACGTTCATTGAGTATCCTATGCAAAAAATCTTACATGATTGTTAATATTCATCAACTACACCTATATTTTTAGTTGAGGAGATATGGAAGGAATTATTTATATAATTTTTCATAAAAATTGATGAGACTCTATCTAACGTCAGATTTGAGATTCATAGAGATGTTTTGGATTTTATGGATAATATTTATAGTCAAATATATTAGTATTTATTAACATATCATGGTGTTCTTTCAAATTTTTCTATGTTATGATTTGGATTGGATTTTTGTTCCATTTTTATATCTCTTAAACACTTGACTATGTATCAAACTTTGATTTCACTTATCTATTTTACATGGATCATTATATTATGCTTTATGTGTTTTATATGGTTTCATTTACTTTCACATTTATTATGGATTCTTATCATTATTTTCATGAATGCACACTTATGATTATGAGTTTAATTCTCTCATGAATTCTTTTATTTTTATTTTACAATTATTATTTGCTATCCTATCTAACTAAAAAATTAGATAATTATTATTGTGACTTGGTTATACAACCTTGATTGCCTTCATATTATATCTCTACCATATGATCAGTTATCAAAAAATAATTATCATTGTAATATTACCATATGTCAATCTATTTTGGATCTCCTTTCTTCCTTTTTTTTCATGTCACATACTAAGCATATATACAATTAAACTTGATATTACATACTGGTTAATAGATAAGCCTAAGTGTTTAGTTAGTCAGATCTCTAATTACTTAGTATCCCTTAAAAAAAAGTCTAAATATCATTTATGTGTATCAATTTTAATACTCATGTTGGTTATTCCAAATTTTTATGGAGAAGGAATCATAAAAGCCATAAAAAAATGTTAAAATCCAAACCATTTAAACAAAGGCAACATATAAATTCAAAAGTCTAATCACACCAAAATATGTGATTTATAACACATCTCATATCTACAATCGATGCTCAAACTCCACATTTGACCTCATGATAGAGCTAAGGTACATTGGGGTGTGATAGGCTATTAGATTAGGATATGAGAATTCAAAAAAAAATGTATATAGTACCACCTAATTTTTCATGCAAGTACCCAATCTTCATAGTAGACTGATGGCTCTGTAAGAGGTCCTAAGGAATAGGAAACATGTTATGGGAAGGTATGTCCATTTTAATTTTATTTTTCATATAACCATCATGATTTGATCTTAATATCTCACCTATTTTCCTATACATCTTTATGCTTATTATGAACAAGTATCCTTTATATATTAATGGTCACTAAACTTTTAGTGTTTGTCCTTTGTACCTAGTATGCCTCATGTTTACTAATGTTTTATCATAGATACCTATTTCATGTTTTTTAAACTCCTTATTTCATTACAACAATCCTAATATTTCCAATTGATAAATATTTTTTTGTTAATTGATCAATTCCCCCAGGGTTTCCCTTTGTGAGTTGTAATGTAAGACCATGCAGAGTGTATACACATAATATTTTTAAAATTTTATCAATTACTGATGCTTTATATATTTTAAGAACCTATCAAGTCTCAATCTCTCTGAGTGAAAACCTTAAAATGTGCACCAAAAAAATGGTGGGAAAACCATTGGTGCTATGTAGGATTATTGTCCCTATACTACCCATTTTCATCTACATAACCATCTCCTAAAACACTTTCTAAGCTTTGTGTTCTCTCTTATACCCTATTCTAACCATTTTTTACCTTCATTAGCCCCTTCATAAGCCTTTTTTTTTTGAAGGTTTATGTTACACTATCATCCCCATCAACTTTTTAATCAAATCGATAAAACTCATTGAGGGTATAGGCTGGCCCCTGACTAACCTAAACCAAGACCTAATTTATTTTTATCAATAAAAATACAAAGTTGATTGAGCCAACCATATCAACTAAACTTTTTGAAATATTTAGGTTTAGATTCATCTATATATAAACATTCATTTCATCATTTATAACATAAGAGAAGAAGAAGAATAATATATTATGTATTTTTTTATCCACCATTCTATTTGAGGAGCATAACTTAGGGTTTCAATACTTTATTTGGAGATGTAGATCTTGTCTTGTGGAGAAATCTTTTGGATGCATAGAGAAGTTGTGTAGCATAGAGCTTACCTATCCTTGTTATCCTTACATACCACAATAACCTATTATGAAGCACCTTGGCCAAGGGAGATATTGAGGCTTGATGGGTTCATCTTCAAAGGTAAGTATTCCTAACTTTTTTCTTCCTTTGTAAGAGTAGATAGATTTGTATTTGTACTTCTCTCCCATGTATTAGGATTTCATATGCATTGACATGAGTATAGATCTTCTATGCATGTTTAATTTTTATATTTATTACCCCCACTTTATGACACAAGCTTTGGTGAGCACTAGATTAGATTTTTGATTTACTTGTCATTTAATTTTTAATATGAAAACATAGGAACTAGCTAAGGTTATTGCATACTATTGCTTGACTAGAGGCTTTTTAACCCTCTCTAGTGATGTTATTATGGTAAGAGATCCCCTTTTTATAACTAGAGGATCCATCTTGGTTATGACCCCAAATATCTAATGTATTAATAATTAGAAGTATAAGTAGGATTTGTATTCTTTGAGCAAAGATTGATTAATAGATCAATTGTATTTCCCTTTACACATATTCTAGTGAACCTGACCTGAATCAAAACCCTTATAGGTTTTATTTCATGATTTCATTTTTTCATTATATTATATTTTTTATATTTGCATCACTATATCAAACTAGTCAATATAGTTATAACTTTATATGTGCAAGTTTAACACACAGTCACTCCAAAATGAATTTGTTTTGTCTATGTAGGTTTTTGCTAAATATAGGTTACTAGATCGAATAGTTTGGTACAATATTATTCTTCAGCTCTAGATTCACATACATAGTCAAACTAATTGATATGTCTACAATTCTCTTTTTTCAACATACAAGTCTATAAACATAGTCAAGCTAATAACTCTATTCACAACTTGTTATTGAGTATATAGGTTTTAAAAACTTTGTTGAACTAGTCAACCCCATTAGTAAAGTTTTGAGTAAGCATTAGAGCATCATAGCATAATTTTTTAAAAATATAAACATATTCAATCCCATCAAGGTTAATTTCTTTCTCTCTCTATAATTTTTTTATTTTTTATTTTAGTACTATTTCTTGCAAGTATTATTTTAGTTTTCTTACTACAACCCTACAACAAACTAGGTCGACCTGTTTGACATAGTTTTGTAGTTTCTCTTCAGTCTGGAAGACATAGTCAAATTATTTGACTGTACTCTTATAAATCTTAATTTAGTCCAGCATCAATGACACATTAGACTTTATTCTACACTATTTTCATACATTGTCATCTAAACTAACTCTATACTCTTCTCAATCAAGGAATTAACTTGTATTTGTTAGTAATTAATTTACATTTATTTTTTAGTTGCTTTCATGCTTAGAGTAAAAAACATAGATTAAATAAGTGGTTTTTCTAGGTACCATTATAGTCACACTATTTTTATCTTTTATACAAACTACCAAATCACTTTTCATTCAAAAAACATTAAATATTTGTCTTCTCAAGGTCCACCTACTTGGATTTCATCACCAAGAGGGAAGCCAACTTGGTTTTATAGCCAAGTATAAACATCTAGTTGATGGTATATATTGTCAAAGCACTTGACACCCTTATCATTATAAGATTGTGAATTGAGGGGTAGGACCCAATACCAAGACAATACCATCACCAATATATATCCCTTTCAACCTAAAAATCCTAAAACCATCTTTAGATTGGTTTCTAGTTCCTTGTTTCATCCAACTTCCCATCACATTCAAAATAAACTTTATTATAACTTAATAACACTTAGGATGACCAATTAGTTAGCATTTCCTTCCATTTGATGTTTTATCTTTGATCATTATATGTTTTATTACAAAAATCATATTAGCCAACATTAGTACAAGGTTTATGTTATGTGTTCCAATTAGATGAGTCACATTAGTCCAATTTTTTGTGTTCTTAATTTCATTTTGCTTCAAAATTATCTTCTAAAACCTTTCTCAATTTTAGAACACTAAATATCAATATAGTCTCATACAATCTATTTAGCTTTTATTATTATAGTACATAGTCAACCTATTTGATTATACCTTACCTTCATTTTCAGTCCCTTGTATAAGCATTACACAGTCAACTTGTCTGACTATGTCTTCTTATTCTCTTATCATGTTCACTATTCAGTAGTACACAGTTGACCTATATGACTATGTTTAATTTTTCTCTATTATGGTTTTTAGTTTACAAAACACAGTTGACCAATTTGACTCTATATGTTATTTTTTGATTTTATCTTTACATCACTCATTTAGCCTCATTTTATCATCATGAACTTCTTGTTTGAGGATAATATAGATTTGAATCTAATAGATGATGATATTTACTAATCCCAATAAGTTTCCTAAAAATATCTTGTGGATTCCACTTTAGATGAAATCAATGTGCATGTTTCCACTCATACTACCAATTACGGGACTCCTCCTCATTCATCATCATTATATAATCCTCTTTTCTCCTTAGATTATGATCTTGAATTATAATATAAAATTGAAATACTATTATTAATTAATTAGGTTCCTCAACATAGAAGAAAGGACACTTTAATTATTTATAATCTCTTGATAGGCAGTCAAAGCAGATAATTATTGGGTTGTAAATAATTATTGGGTTGTAAACTCTACTTAGATAACAACCCAATAAATATCTACTTTAATCTCTTGAGAAACTTAGATTTGTGAACCCATAAAAAATTAAGTATAACAACCCAAGATTTTGAAGTTCCATTACTCCACTTACTAAGTAAAATAAAAAAAGGTTCGTAAGCCCTAAGTCTTCACAAGCTTAGACCAAATCGAGGTTACAAATTTACTTGACTTTAAAAACCAAATTAAGAAAAGTATTTCATAAAACTTGATATTTGGTAAAGCACTTAAATGAATACCCTCACACGTGTCACTTAGTTATTATTTATGTGTAGGTTAATATAAATGTTTAAAATTCCATGTCATTTCCCACCTAGCTTTCAAATTTCCTAACCTAGTTATTGCCCATACGATTCCAGAGTGATAATGTTTGAAATTATAGAGAGATTTTAGTGTAAAATATTTAGAACCCATTTGTATTCAAGGTAATTTAGTTTGTATCTCCTTCAGTTTCATGAAATCATTTTGGTTGTATATATTGTTTTACTCTAGTAAAATTTCATGCATCATTTTGAAATTTTTGTCATTTATTTTTTTGCTTACAATTGTAATCCATTATTGCATGCATAGGTGTTGTTAAAACCTTGTAAATTATTTAAAAACACTTTACATATGAGAATCTCAAACAAAATTCCAAAAGATATATATTTTTTACAAATACCTAGCAATTGACCTAGATTACCTACCCAAACTCTTCATGACTTGTTACTTACTTAGAAGCTCAAAACCATACAATTGGTCTCATGATACACAAAGTTCCCAAAGGGAATTAATTACTTGGGTTTATAATCACTAATTGATTACCTAGAGTTTTGACTACCTATTTCTTCTACTTCATCAGGTTTTCTAACCCTAGTAACTTGACTAAGGAGACCTAAATTTGTAAATGTTTGTCACTCACTCAAATTTTTTGACCCTAAAGACTTGATAAATACGTATAACTTCTTAATATTGAAACAATTTGCTACTTAGAATGAGTTTCCTAGAGTTTTAAAGGTTTACTACAACTTGAAGTTCCTAATACAAGAAGCTTTTTTAGGATTGCTACATAAGATAATAACTTAACTCAACTTTTTAACCTTTTATAAAACCAACATGCATAATTACTAATTTTTTAATAACATTCACCAAGTTTTTTCAATGTCAGTCACAAAAAATGTTAGGTGTAGAAGAATAAGTAACTTTAATTAAATAATTTCATGAGATTTCACTTGAAGAAGTTCTAGGCCCAACTAGGAAAGGATAGATGAAATCAAGGAGAGTTGGGAAGTCAAAAGAAGCAGGGATGAAAAAAAATACAAAGGATATCCTATTGAGTCTTAAATTGAATATTAATCATCAAAAATCAATGACATTGACATGGGACATGTTTCCATAATTGAGTTATTGGAAAGATCTAAATCCATAGTCAAAACACCACTCATGATAACAATAATAAATAGTGGAATCCTGTAAGCTATAGCTTTCCCAAGATCTGCACAACTACCTAAATTTGTTCTAGAATGTGATAAGTATTATGATTATCTCACTATAATAGTAAAAGATATTATTGGTAATGTGGTGATCAAATTAAATGTTCATTATTTTGACTATTGTTTGAAGATCCCATCAAGACTTAAAGTGATAGACTTCTCAATGGAAAAAGCTAAAAATGTTTGGGAGAGTAAAATAGAAAATTTTATCAAGATAATGAATACAAATTATCTATATTAATCAAAACATCCCTCAAGGTTTTCAAGGCAAATAGTGAGGTCTAACTTGGTCCAAGAAGTTGATAACATTACATAGTTGTTATGTATAATCATTGGAGATAAAAATGCCAAGTGCTTTTCCACCTATATGTATGCCTAGATAAGGGATATTAATGTCATTAGGAGTTTTTTAAAGATTGAATGGTCAAGAATGTTAAGTGACAACATTGATCATTATTTGAGTAATGTATTACAAACTCTTGATTTCAAAATGACTTCATATTTAGTGTATATTACAGCTTCTAATGGAGTCTTTTCTAAACTGACTACAAAAGGGTTGATGGTAACAAATCCCATCTATGAATACCACCCTTAATTGACACTTTTTTAATACATCAATAATTATAAAATGCTAAATGATACATTCTTTTATGAAGTCATTTGTAAATTGAATGTTGTTTTAAAGGCCAAGAGAGTATTTGATGTAGCTTGGGAGGCAATTTCCCATTTTAGATGTATTTTTATTCAATTCTTGAGTTTCAAATATATCAAAGTTGGTGGTTTCATAGGGATTCTTGTAAAATTATCAAGGTACCCTAGTGATAAATAGATTATAATGGAACTATGTAGACAACTTGTGGAATTACATGATCTTCAGTTAAAAGTACACCATTCTTCAGTTAGTTTTCCTATTGTTATTGGCCAATGTCATTGTGTAAGCATTTATAAGGCCAAAAATGTACAAATAGAGATGTATCATAACTATAATTAATCACATTTTAAATCTAGAGAAAATTTTGATTATAGAGGCATAACACAAAACATAGTTTCTCTTGATTATAAGCATATCCCTACCTTAGAAGACTTCTCAATTGATTAAAGAGATGAATTTGAAGTAAGAAGAAGAGATAATAGAAAGATGATTGTTCAAAAAGTTAAATATTTTGATTTGGATACAATTCATAAAGACATGGAAGATAATGGACAAGTAACTAATGATTTTTATCATGCAATGGGAGGAGATAATGCCCCACTCCCAAAAACTGATTACATGAAAATCAAGTAAAGACTATTGATAAAATAACTTCAATGGTTATTGTTATGACGTCAACATGGATTCTTAGTAAGGGATACTACATGAAAGAGTTAGTAAGTACAAAAATTGGCCAAGTAAGTTATATAAGGAAATTGATGTAAGGATAAGGTAGTTATGAACCAACCAAGAAATTGAAATTCAAGAAAAATGTTGATGAAACATATTCTCTAGTGAAATAAGAGGTGTTAATTTATTCTACATCTCCCTTGGTTTATTTCATAGAAACTACTCCTTTTAACACTCTTATTTATACCACACATACCACATCTTCATCTTCATCTTCATTAGTGGTGAAGAACATATAAACAATAGTGAAAGATGTAGACCCATCCATACTCATGCCACCTCCAAAGTTTCTTAGCATCAAACCTCCTAAGAAATGTATTCAGAAAGAGACTAATTTTCTTCCTCCTCTTCCCCTATATTCTCCACTTATTGTTTCACCTCCACCTCCTTATGATTATCAACCCACAATTCATCTTGTTCCTACCCTAAAATAGCCAGAGTAAATAACTACTAGAGAAGTGATCTTATCTCAAGAGATATCACAACAAGAGGTAATAGTTGAACCTAAGAATAAATCCACTATAGAAAAGAAAAGAATGGGAAACTTTTGACAAGCATGTAGAGAAATAAAAAGGTTAACAAATAGATTCAAATGTTGTTTATTTAGAATATTTGTTGGATACAGGAAAAGTTCCCACTCAAGAGATAGAGGTGGGAGATAATCAGTAACAAATGGTGATACATTCAACTACTTTCACTAGTATAGATTTATCTTCATGGTTGTCATTACAAATAACTCCTGAGTCAAAGGAAGAAACAAATTTGAAAGAGATAGACTTGAAACTTTTTAAAAGTCTTGATCATAAGGGTAAAAATCCCAAGAGTGCCAGAGTCACTTCAAAGCTGATAATTGAGCCTTTAGGTCATAAATTTGCAAAAATATTAGTTCTTCCACAAGGTAAGCATAAGGGTGAAATCACTGAATAAGCTTAGTAATTACAAAGGTATCCCTAGGGGAAGTCATTATTTAAGGACTGAAACAAGACATGCAGACTCTCATCAATACTTGTTTTCAAAAGATTGATAAAGAAAAGGTTGATAAAGCCAAACTAAAGGAGAAAATTTCTAAGCTGTGTGAAATAATTGCTAAAGTGGCAAGATATGATTCCCAGTATCCATTACTTTTAGGAGATATGATTGATCATCAAATAATAAATTTAGTAGAATAAATTGGTGATAAAGCCAAAGGAGCTGAGGAATGGATAGAGAAAATAATACAAATTGCACATAAATGGTTTCCTAAGTTTCTAGGAAATTTTACCGATATTGAGAATAAATTGACATAGCTAAAAACAAGGATGAAGGAGATTGAAAGTGAAAATGGAATATTTAAATTACAATCGGATAACCTTCAATGAATAAATGCTTTAAGTGAAAAGATTTTGATTGAAGAAAATATTGTTCTAGAGGGATCGATGATGAAATCAAAACAAGAACAACACATCATATCTTTTCACATGCACATTTTTGGAGCAATGCTTAAATAAATGAAGACTTTGGAAGAATATGATCACAGTGTGAAAATAGATCTAGAGGATTGTATCTTTTATCTCACAAATGTTTGGTCTAAAGAAATTCTAAGGATACATAAGCAATTACATTAGCAATTTAAGCATGTAATTGAAAAGGCCATGACTCCATTCATATCAAAATCAATAAAGGAGTTTTAAAAGTCAATAACAAGTCAAAATTTGAAACCCAATCTTGAGAGGGTGAAATTTTATTACAAGAAGATAGAAAATGAGGTACTGAGATTTGAAATAGAAAGGCATTTAGTTGCTAAGTTAGATGATGTAGCCATTTAGTTTATGATGTCATAACACATCAACTATAGGGAAAAGTGTAAAATGGAGGTTCATAAATTATAATGATTTTTATTGATTCTATTCTCAACTTCTTCAATTTTATTTAAAACACTTAAAAAATATAATTGAATTAATTTTTTTAAGCAGTTATTTTATAATTAATGTCACTCAGTTAAATTACTTGTAAAAGTAATTTTCTTGATAAAGTGAAAAAATCAAGTAACTTGGCTAGATGTCATTACTTTAAGTCATTTTGTAAAAAAAAATTACTTAAGAGAGCTCTACATATTATGAAAATAAGTTGTATTGATCCAAACAATAATATTGAGAGGAGCTACATGTCACCAGCCATTGCATGCCACACATGAGAAATTCAAGGAAGATGTCTCTCAATGGTTTTTAGATTTTAACGTAGTGCATGAGGAATTCAAGGAGTTTTATCCTAATTATATTTGATATCTAAAAATGGTATAAATATGGAGGAGGACTCTGATACAGAGGATGATAATTTTGGAAAAGCAATTTTAACTATTATACAAGAAAGTTTAAGGAATCTAAAATTTTGTGTTTAGATTTATATATGTTTTTTTTATGAACTTTGTTCAAAGTAATAATAAGAAAGTTGGTTTTTGAGGAACTTCACATCTAAGGAGATATTTTAGTGAAATATTTGAAGATTAAAATGGTAAACTTTGTGTTATCGTATATGTTTATCTATTTATACAAATGCAATGAGATCTGTAAAAATTACTTGTTGTGAATTATAGTTTCTTTCTTTCTTTTAGATTCTAATCTTTTCATTCTCTACTTTCTAAGAACTTCTTTGCATAATCTCTGAATCAGCTACTTACTTGCTAAAAAATCATTATATTATGGTTTATGAACTTCATGATTAAAGTAGTACATAGAAATAAGATAAATTATGTATATCGTATGCATAATTAGTATAAGTTATAAAAAAATAAAGTGTGAATAGTTAGAGTAGATAAACATAAGCACATAGGAGCTTCACCAATAAATGGAGTGGATTTAATCCCATGACTACCTAAGTATATTTTTCTAGCCTACAAAATATCTAGCTAATAGTTTATGGTGACTCCACTATGGAACACAAACTTAACTAGAGCTAAATTAGATTATCAACACAAGGGTAAGATATACGTATACTAGTGATTAGTTCTCCAAAAAAAAAAATTCAAACTGCTATGTAAAAAGCTACATGCAAAATAAAGGTGCACTTATGAATTTAAAACACATATTTTGTAAAGATAGCTTTACTTGTCTAAAAGAAATGCTTTGTTTACCTTAAGTTTCTGTATGTCAAGTAATCACTTACTAAGTCCTTGTTTATAAACTTGAAGTAACTCAAACAAATCCTTAGAGAAGCATAAGCACTTCAATTTGAAAAATCAACCTTTCAGTAGAGCAGAAAAGAGCTCAAGGCCAAATTGATGACTTCTTTCAACTACAAGAATGGTTTAATTTCAACTTCCCTCCCTAAACTAGAACAATAATAGTAAGTCTTTCACCGGTCAGATGAATGCAAACTCCTTTGAATCAACCGTAACATAATTATTTAGGAATAGTCCAACCTACTAATCCTCAATTCTTTATTCTTAGAAGAATGGTGCAACAACTTCCTATCCTTTAGGGGGTAGTGATTGGTACATTTAATTTAACTCCTCTTCACAACTTGCCTAAGGGGTAAAGAAATAATTTTTCTAAAGTTCACATGGGATGGAAAACAAATTCTAGATGAACACTTAGTTACTTTATTTGTAGCCTATGGAGTTATTATCATTGAGCATGAAGATGTGTCAGTCATACTCTTCATTGAAACCTTAGATGATTTAACTACAAAATGGTTCTACCATTAGGCTCCTAGCACCATAACCAATTAGGCCACTATGCATGAGCAATTTTAAAAAAGGTTTAAAGATATTGAGGAATCACACATATTGTTCACCCAATTAATTCAACTTAAAAAAGGACCACATGAACACATGTTGGATTTCATTGCTAAATTTAACAGACTACTGTATAAAATACCTCAAGATGCTCAACCCAATGGTGATAATTAGAAGTGTTTTTTCATCAATGCTAAGTTACCATAGGTTAGCTATTAGCTGCATAGAGCACATCCTACTAATTTAACAATAGCATAGAACATTACTATTGAGGTTGAAGATGACCTTATTATGGTTGGGAAGATTAAGAAAAAAAATTACAAGGTGGACATTTTTGCTTTGACTACATTACAAACCACTACTAATCCCTTGTAATAAAAATTATCTAATGACTTGTAAATTAAAAGGAAAATTACTCACGGTGCTCATTATACTCCTATTAGGAATGCACCTACATGCAATTTCAATAATCAAAACTAGAGTCATATTGTTGGACTTCTGTAAAGACTGGTAATTAAGGATACTCCAACAAATCATGTTGAAATGAATGAAGAAGATCATAGGGTTACTAATTTTGATCAAAGATTTGCTGACATGGATGGTTTTGTAGATCTTACTAGTGACTCCAATATAGGATACCTTGAATATGAATTAGAAAGTGATTATGAATAAATGCTTAAAGATGATCATAGTCACTCTTTTGTAGTATTTACAAGATGACAAAGTTAGCAAGTTGGTGAAAAATCTTCTAAGGAACAAGGGAAAGAGAAAGAATACTCCAAGTCAGATGTTATCATTCTTAAAAGAGGTAGTCCTTTGCCTATTTCACTTTTTCCAAAAGATAAATATGTAGCATATTCTCCTCAACCTCATAAGATAGCCATTCATACTTCAAAGACTAATCCTACTTTTTCTTTGACCATCCCTTCTTTTGACATCATTGACCACATCAAGAAAACTAAGATTTAAATGTTAGAAGCTATATACTTGAGGTTCTATCCATATCAGATAAATATACTAGTTAAGTATGTTTAAATAAAAGGATCAAACAATATAACTAATGATTCTAAATGTATCTTTCCTACTCCCAAATAGGTCTCTTTCCAAAACAATGCTACAACTAACTTTCTGACATCTGCTTCCACATTCAAAAGAATAGATCCATTCTATGTATCTCTCTTGATCAATGGGTTCAATTTAAGTAATTATATCCTAGATTCTTGAGATTATAATAATGTCATGCCAGCTAATGTAGCTGATGCCCTTGGTCTAACTATAACTAAGTCAATAGGGAGATGTTACTCAATAGAAAGACAAGTTCCCTTGATTGAACAAATCAAAGATGCTCAAACTATTCTAATAGCTTTTCTAAATAAGAGGCTTAAAATGATGATTCTAGTAATAGATATTTTTATTTCCTATGGAACATTATTGAGTAAAAAAAATTTCAAATAAATGGGGGAGAAGTCAATATGGATTGGTCTTGTGCTCATGTTCCAATAAAAGTTGTAAATTAGAAACCTAAACCTGAGAATAAATCCAAGTATATAGTTTCCAAGTCAGATGATCCAAGATCACATATTATTTTTTAAGAATCAAATCATGGATTATATTACCTTTAATTGGGTGAGGACATATAAGAAACAGAGAGACAAGAATAATAAGAGAAAATATGGATGCTAGAATTTGATCGTAGCTGATGTTCCCTAGGTTTAGATAGGGTTGTATTGATATCACATGATGGTAAGGTATATCCTTATTCTTAAAAAATAATGTTTGAAAAAACTAATAACATAATAGAGTATGAAAAACTATTTTTGGGATTAGAATAACCAAAAAAAAGGAGTGAGACTTCTAAAAGCACAAGGAGATGCTAAGTTGATTGTAAGGTAAATTCACGGCCAATACTAAGTAAAAAAAGATAAGATAAGGCACTATCATGATCAAGTTCTGAGTGCAACACTTGATTTTATATCCTTTTTAATCAATTTCATTCCTCATGATCATACCTCTAGAGCTGATTCTCTTTTCGTTACTATAGCTCTACTCACGCCAAATCAATAGTCTACACTTTTTCAAGAAGGTGACTATAGATTAGAGAAAGTTTTCCATCCAAGCGTTCTAAACAATATTGATTAGTGGAAGGTCTTTAATGATGACAAATAGATAGGTAATTTCCTTGAGAAATAAGATAATTTTTAAGAACTATATTTTGAATGAATTGGTTCACTTCCATGCCAGACAAGAAAGGGTCATACTGACCTTGAACATGATGATAATGAAGATGTGATTCAATTGAAAGGAAATAAAATCCCTAAAGGGTTAATATATTTAGAAGAAATTTTTGATAAGTTGTTGTACCCAACACCCCCCCCCACCTTTTCATATGGAAATGGGGACCCACCTTTTTTCAAAATATGATCTTAATAGGAAATCCTTTTTTCATATGTTTATGCAAAATTTAGGAAATCTAGGACTTTTCACTTTTATATGGGATGATATTGGCATCATGTTTATGAGACTAACTTGTGTATTACAGATGTGTTATTTAGGTTCATAACCTTTGGGATAATTCTTTCAGCCTTTGTACAAAATTATCTTTTTAGATGTTATGTTGCGGGAAATTTTTGGTCCTATTTTATTTTAGGCTTATTGTTCGGAAAGCCTTATTTTGTTCAGAGAAATTATTTTAGACTTTTTTTTTGAAATAATTCTTTCAAAATAATTCAACCTATGGAAGATTTACCTTAAGGATTATTGGACTGCATACACTTTCCTTGAAATAAATTCTCAGTGGATTATCCCTTTGACCCTATCCAATTTATCCATCAGAACTTTCAAAATGACCATTAACCATAAGATAGTACCCTTCAAGAATTTTGGAATGCCCTTCATCCTTTAAAAAGTAGATCCTTTGAGACTTTTTTCATAGAAAAATATCCTAGAAAATTTAACCTTTGAACTATTGCCAAAGTACCATTCAGAACCTTCAAACTAACCCTCTGGCCTTCCCTAAATTGACCATTTAAACCCTTTTTGACTACTTCTTTTTAGGGCACATACCCTTCTAGTTTTATACAAACTACCTTTCAGAACTATTTTTTTATCCCTTTTATACTTTGGAATATACCCTTTGGGTATTTTTCTCTACCCCTTATGTCACAAACCAAAGGACCCTTTGGCCTTTATGTTTTAGGCCAATTTCCATAAACCTATCCTTTGGGTTTGGTTAAACCTACTTTACCATATTTTTGTCCTAAGCTGTGTGCCCTTTTTCAAGTGGACACATACCCTTTGAATATTTTGAAAAGGATGATTTGACCTGTATGGAATATCAAAATTCCCTTTTTCTTTTTCGACATACCTTTCAAAACTTCTGTCTCAGGGATTTTGTCATGTAGAAAAATTCCTTTGGATATTATGTCCAAGAGAATCTGAACTTTCAAGTTAAAGGCACATACCCTCTAAGTTTTATGAAACTTACCCTTTGGGACATTTGAAGTAACCCTTATCCATACTAAATTTCTCTTCAAATATCAAAGGTGACCTTCAATCCTCTAAAATTAACCTTTGGGTCCTTTGAAGTGACCCATAGATATACGAAAGTACCCTTTGAGAAAATCAAAAGTACCCTTTTGGGAGTTTTAAAATACCCTTTAGCCATGAATAATCCCTTTGGAATAATTATTTTCTCACTTTTTCCCAATAAAAATACTCCTTCAAAATAATTATTGCAGACACTTTGTCCAAAATAATTCCCCTGAGGGGATTATCCATGGGCATTGACCCAAAAGCACTTTTTCAACATTGTACTCCTAAGTCATTTATTATGAATAACATTATTAAAATTGTTCCATAATTAGCCAAACAAAGATAAAATACTTCCTATTTGATAAATACTAAGGGCCCTCCACCAACCCAAGCTAACAAATTTGAAATAAAAATAAAGTGAACATTTCATATTTATATTGCACAAATTGTTATTCAATGCAAGATCCTATATAGATGATATGAATCCATTGAAGCTTTCATTTTATCTAAGTTAACTTACAATTGAATCATCTTTATTTCTAATGAAATTGAGAGCCCTAGTTCATATCTTGAGAATTCTATGAGTATAATAGTGACTAATCTAAGAGCCAAAGTGATTACACAATATGTAAAATATAAAAAAAATTATAGTAGTCCAAAACATGTAGCTATGGCTTCCACATCTAGGACGTTTCGAGGAACAACTCCCCTATATGTATTCTCAAATAAAGATTCTACAGAGTTGAAGGACAATGTCTTCGATGTGGAGATATTTCAAGATAAGTATCATAACTATTCACAACTCTGGGATGTTATTTATTTAGTGGACATGTTTTCATTAGATGATGAAATGATACTAGTAGAAAGGTAGTTCATTTAAGAAATTCTATCCTACAAATGCCAAAGATTGTATTTCACCATGGCCAAACTAGAAGTTATGCCTTGTATAGACCTTTTCAAGGATTTTTTATTTTCTAGCAAAATATCATAGGATTCTTACTTAATGCATTCTCATGGTGATACAGTCGCTGTGTGCATCTCCAAAAATTATTTTCAAAGGTATTTATCTCTTATAATACTAGAAGTCTACTATAACAAACACACTTGGGTGCAATTCAACACAAAAACCTCAATGCCAAGGGTGGTCTCCTAATGTCTACTCTTAGACCAGTCTATCACCTATCAAGGGATGAAGTCGAAGGGAGTGATTCTAATCAAAAAATTTAGAATGGGAAGTTAGATAGGTATGGCTTTACTTAATAATTATAAAATATTCCTAGCATTTATTTCATAAATTTAGATTGGGTATCATTACTATATATGATGTTATTACATGATGCTGCTTATGCCCTGGGGGAAGTAATCAATTTGAGATCAAGAGAGTAAATTGTGCATAAGGATAAACATCCCACCCCATGGGAGATTTTTATATAATGTCATATTTGGTGGATGTAGTAATGGGAATGTTCTATAAGGACATGGTCAATCTATGGGCTCTAATCATAGATTAAATAAAAAAATATAATCTGTGACCAATATCAATTCATGCATATACACAATTACCAGAAGCATATGGTCAGGATATATGGAGATGTTTACCCACAAGTATGGCAAGCCATTCATGGCTCACCTATTCCTTGACTTGGAGAAAACATTATAAAGAATTTGAGTGGAAAAGGAGACTATTTCCTGTACCTAGATTTTACTATCAACATGGTCTAGGGAAATAAGGTTGAGCCCCTATATCTCCCAAAGTATGTACTAGATAAGTTGTTTGAACAAGAGATTGCTTTCCAATTATGAAATAGTATTGAGGAAGATTTATCTAGGTACAAAAATGGCTTATACTTTGGAATCTTACTTTCAATTAATAGAAATGGATATTAAATAAGGAAACGTCTTGGAGATGTAGGTGGAAAGATACATTGTCATGGCTTCCCCACAATGGCACATAGAGACTAGAATCCCCATGGATGAATCCAACAACATATCTATGGGTCTAACATTACTTATTACCACCATCCTTATTATTGTGATTTTGTTTTTATGAATGCTAAAATAGATGAAGAAGTTATAGAATGAGCATAAATCATTGGGATGTAAGAGGATCATTTGAGAATGATAAACTTGGTATTTTCACTAGGGACCTGGATAGCTGAAGAGCTCTCTTTAAAGTATGGTAGCATTCATAATTTTGGAGAGGTGGATCCTTAGAGTAACCAGAGAATTAGGTTGCCTCTTCTTAACAAGGAACCCCTCTAAAATTGAAATCAATGAAGAGAAATCCTGAGCTCTTTGAGCCTAGTACATAGAGGGGAAGAGAAAGAAGAGGTCTTATAAGATTATAATTTTATGAGGAAGAAGATAAGATGCAAGACGTGTTTGATGCGAACATAGGTCAAGTTCTTATGGCTACCCCCATGTATGTATTATTTAATCTATTGGGATAGCTACTTCACAATCAACAACATCCATCTACTAGGGCTTTCCTATTCAAGGAAAGACCCCTTTGGTCTATACCAAGAAGCCTAAGACTCCCATAAGACTCCCTATAGTGCATACATCTCAAGGATTTCCTACTTCACCTCAAAGTTCACAACCATCAAGAGAAGATGAAGTTGTCATCAAGGATATAGAAAATAATTTAAATGAAGAGGTTGAGTTGGAGATAGCCAAGGCTATGAGTCTTTTTGGTTAACCCTGTTGAGAGTCATCTCTAAGGTACTCAGACATTTTCTATTTTTCCTTTGACTTAAATTTTTATTATTGATCAGATACCCATCCTTTATATAGAAGTTCCCATTCCCTCTACTACATCCACCCCTTTTTTTCCTTCCACCTCTACATCCATTCCTTCTATTTCCACAAGCACCATTGATCCCTCTATTATCACTACTACACCATTTCCCATGGATATTCCATATTTACCTACTGGAAATTATACTATGAGTGTCCTAAAAAGAAGAAGGCAACCAAGAAAGTGCAGACTACTTGGCCACCCCCAACTTCATGTTCAGTCTACATAGATCTCCCTTCTACTCCCCACTTCCACTTCCATACAAGAAACCATAGTAACTAGCACAATCAGGGGATGAAAGGCCAAACCTAAAATAGTTAATTTCCACCCACTCCCTCAAGTTAAAGGAGTGGACTAGTTAAAAATAATATGGCCTTCCTTTCTTGATGTCTTGACAAAGGCTAGTAAGAAGTAGAAGAAAGTAGAAGAGGATGATGAGAAATAAATTATTGTTATAACCACTGATACACACCTCAACATTCCACCTTGAGACATGGATTTGATTAGTCAATATTCTCAAATGATGAATTATAAGGTCACTATGATCCCCTCTATGTCCACTTTGTTTTACCCCCTAACTGGTACAATACAAAGGGTAAAGAAGAGAAAACTTGAAGATGACCAAGGTACAAGCATCATCCTTGAAGAATGATATCTAGTGTTCTCCCTCACTAAGAGGTAGAATAGGTAGTCAGGGTATTCTACATATGAAGAGAATATTTGATACTTAGCTCAAGCACATAAGGATGCCATGGTGTTCATTCATGAAGGCATAGAGTTAGCTAGACAAGTTCTAGAAGAGGAGGTACAAAAATTACAAGAATAGATTGAGTATCTTAGAAAACAATCTAACATAATGCATATTCTTATCGGTATCAAATCTGAGGTTCAAGAGGCTACATCCAAATGTTATAATTCCTTAGAGGCCTAGAATTTGTGAAGGTTGAGATGCCACCTCATGTGAACCAATCAAATAAACTCTATAGCTCTTTGGTTCAAGATAGTGCCAAGATTAAAATTCTAGTTGTCTACATAGGTAACTCATTATATAGCCATCTTGACTTAATGACCATAATCAAGGAATCTAATGCCCTAAATCTAGTTTTCATCATGCATGAAGAGGTAAAGGGTGATTGAAAGTAATTGTGGCTTCAATTATAAAGTAATAGGCACATGATGCTCGACTCCTCCAAATTTTGAATGAGCTAAAATTGTCTAAGGCAAGAGATTCTACATGCAAATTGATTAGTAGAATAAATTTTGATAAAATTGTCCAAGAAGCCATCAATAAATTTAAATAGAGCATACAAGGATTGGTAATAGAAAGAATAGAGCAACGTTAGAAGGAAGGTGAGCAAAGTTGAGATTTTTAGGAAAAATGTATAACTAACTAAATATGAACATATAAGACTCCTCGAGCAAATGAAGAGACTCCACCGATTGTCATTTCTTAACTTAGACATTATTCTCCAAAAATAAGTGGTAGCACACAAAGTCTATGAGGATAATGAGGCAAAAAATAAGCAGGCTTATATCAATGTTATTATATCTTCAACTTTTACTTCAACTTCCACTCCTACTAAAGCCCATGTAGCACTTCAAACAACACAACCTTAGCTTATTCATGTACAACTCCTATAAAAACATGTATATTTAGATTCTCATTGTAGTTAGATAAATCATTGTAAAATTAAATTTGTATTTTATTGTACATGCACATGTTGCATACTTGTGTAAAGTTAATTTGTCTATTTATTGATTTTTTTAGCTTTTCTTAGATGGTGTTAGACCACACTGAGAACTACACATTCTAACCACCACATGTAACAATCATGCATAGACTTATAAAATACAATTATACCCCCAAATTTATTTTTTTGCAAATAAATTTGGAATATAGATTAGTGAGTAATTTCGATCATCAACAAAGTGTCTTGAGTGTTTTCTTTCCCATTTCATGTAGTTAATTATTATTTCTATGGCTGTGTGATTCAATAAATATTTAGTGTGCTATAGTTGTAAATAGATTATTGATTTATATGATGATTGAAATATGTGAAATAACTATTAAAAGATAAGTAAATATATCAATAAAGTGAGTAAGTCATTTAAATCATATTTATGAATGTGCTTTTATGCTCTCTTTGGTGTAGTTTTTTTTGTGTGTGTGCGATATCTACCTCAGTTAATTCACTTGCTTGAGCCATAATCTCTTGATCAAGGGTGTGTAGTAGCTATCATAAAAGGAGAAAATTTTGTTTGAGGCATGTTACCTTCCTACATCTCTATTCCATTAGACTTCTTAGTCATGTTTGACTACTTGTGTGCTTTTACTATTGGCAACATACATTGGTTTGAGAAAGCATAGGTCTATTTAGGAGTCAACTAGGGGATTAATTCCTAAGGACCATAGAGTCTTATTTTTTTACCTACCTTACCTTCCCTTTTTGAATATGTTATTAAGGTCTACCCACTCTCTATTAGAAGCTAACCACCCATCTAACTCACGTAGGAACTCACTTTGTTAGAAAGCCACACCTCCATCCAAAAACCTTGCTAACAACATACATAACCTACCTGCTATTTCATCAACAAGTTGTCAAAGATCATATACCTACAAATTTTACCCTACAGTAGATTTTAGTTCTATTGAAATCATAAAATATTAGAGGCTACCTCATTATAGATGTGGTGTGTATAAGACTTGCATCAATAGTTTCACTAGTGCTAAAAAGAGGGCTCAAATTTACTCCTAATAATAGAGGTTAGTCTTTGCATGGAGTTGTATTGGAGTCACCTAGGAGAGTGACCATATCCAATTCCTAGGATGGTTTATTAGTTTCACCCTTGGCAAACCATAGGATACCTAGAGTTGTGAAAATATCACTAGTTCAAAATAATCCAATTCTCCTAAGGCACCCTTTACCCATAAGGAACCGTTTGGATATTAATCAACCAATGGCTCAAAAACAACCCTAGTTAGTCAGATCTACCATTACCATCCTAGGGGACATGCATGATTTACCCTAGAACCTCAAAAAAATCTACCATCCTTTTCTCCTTTAGGGCCAAGGATCATAGAAGAGCATATTAAATATGTTAAAGTTATTATTATGGTTGATGAATATAGTTGATGAGGATGTTACATTTCAGTTATTTCCTTTTAATTTAATAAATGCTACTTATGATCGATATTTGAATCTAAAATAAAAATCTATCGCTAATTGGGAATATTTCCAAACATGTTTTCTTACGTAGATTGAAAAGGTCACTAATCCTATATTAGTATATCATCACTTCACCAGCTTGAAGAGGGAATTGAATGAGCCCATTTATGCTTTTAACACAAGATGGCATAAGATGTACAAATAGTTGATCTTGGGGTATAAACCATAATAGGCATTAGCACTAGAGATGTACAAAAATGCCTTAGATACCATTACCTTTATGTTCCTAAGAAGATAACCTACTGCCAATACTTTAGCATTAGCATTTAAAAAAGTTATTAGAATTGATAGACAACTCAAACCATAGACACCTAGGGTACTGGGTATCAATAATGGATTCCTAGTGCTCAATATGATACCATGTGTGAAGAAGAATGTTCTAGCATATAATAAAAATTAATTATATATGTTACCTCTATTGACACAAATAATGCAATCAAATTTTGGCTATTTTAATAATCATGTAATAGGAAATAATTACCAATATAACCAACATACAAATTCACTTTCTATAACTATTATATAAGGTGCAAATTCCACAAAAGCTAAATTGGATTCTATTTAGAAGATGGTTCAAAAATTGAGTAATGATTTTTTGAATATGCAATAAAATATGGGAAATACCAATACTCCAATTGGAAATCAAAACACTGGGTTCCAAATATATAGTAGGCCATTTAATAGGCCTACAAATAATATGGAACAATCTGGCAGACTCCCAAAAATCAACATCTCTAAAACAACTCTCCCCAATTGGTGCATGATACACAATACCCCCAAATTTATTTTCATTATAAAATTTTGGAATATAGAGTAGAAATAAATTTTTACCATCAACAATGTGTCTTGAGTAATTTATTTCCCATTTCATGTAATTAATTGTTATTTTCATGGTTGTGTGATTCAATAAATCTTTAGTGTGTTATAGCTATGAATAGATTCTTGATTTCTTGATTGATATGATGATCTTAAGATGTGTAATAGCTATTTAAAAAAAATTAAATATATTGATAAAGTGAGTTAGGTCATTTAAATCATATTTTTTAATGTTTTTTAATGTTTTCTCTAATGTAGTTTTATGCATGCATGCAACAACTACCTCAGATAATTCACTTTCCTGATGTTTCAAACTATTTTCGCTTTTATACATTCAAAGGAAATGAGAAACTAAGATAAATGGTCTAGGGTTAGATGTTACCCAGATGAGGTCTACGCACCATTATCCAGACATTATAGGGACTCCTCTTTGGCTGTGGAGGATGACACCTGTAGAAAAAAGAGACTTAAAAAAAAAGATCGTTAGATGGATGTAAGGTGGACTGCCAAGTGATATGCTTGGTCACAGAAGTACAAAGACTTCCTTAAGGGATGTTAGTCCACTTGTTGATAAAAAATAATGTCAGATAAAGATAATAATGATAGACTAAGCTAGAGAAATACAAACAATGCATACCTACTATTTATTGTCGGTCTGCCACAGTTGTCGATGCCAGTTGGTCTGTCAACATCAGTTGGTTAATGTCACCGATGTTAGTTAGTCTGTTGACATCGGTAGGGGCAATGGGCCTGGTGGCTAGTGTCAATCAGGGTAACAAGGCTTTGGATGGGTTCTGGATAGGTCTCTGGTTGATGGAATGGTCTGAAAGGAGTTTGGGTCTATGGTAGTCTAAGAGTCTATGTAGGGTCTTTAGGAGGGACAAATGCAGGGGATATATTGTCAAAAAAAGGGGTAGGATAGAAGACAGGGTTCAGGGAGAAGTTTGGTCTGGTTTGGTTTAGTTGATGGCTGGGTCTGGTCTGGTTGAAAGTCAAGGTTTGTCAGGGCTATAGTACTTAGAAGTAATAAAAAGAAGCTAATTACTTATACATTCTAAATACATTTTAAATCATTGAAATAATAAAAATCACAGAAGAATACTTACCTGTTACTTGGTGCAGAGCCAGAGGTGTTGGAGACACTTGTCTTTATTGTGTCTATAGCTGGAAGAGCATTGGTTGAAGTCTGATGATTGATTGTAGAGAGTCCCTATTGATGTCCAGGAGAGCTGAGAGAGAGAGGTCAAAGTCTAGGTGCAAGAGGATTTTTTGCATTTGGGGAGAGAGGATTCGAGGAGGAGACCAAAATTTGCCTTCGAGCCTATCTTAAGAAATGGATGTCGGTGATCCCACTGACGTCAGCCAACTGGTAATTGACGTCGGTAGCCAGATTAATAAAATTAGCCTTTTCCCATTCTTCCAACTGCCAGGGTCAATTGGTCGTGGGAAAACGGTTTGAGGCAGATTGAATGAGCGTGAGAGGTGAATGGGAGGAAGGAAATAGGTCATAAATTGGTCATAGGGTGATGGGAGGCATCCAAGGAGAGGGAATCCAAGGGGAGGATGATGTGTCATGGGTGAAGTGTCAAAGGGGGTGTCAAGGGGGAATGTTATTAATTTAAAATAGATGATTATTTTAAATTAATAAGTGTGTGTTAGGAATGCTAGGAAGTGGACTAAGGGGGCCAAGGGGGAGGGTCAACCAAGGGCTAGACACAATTTTATTGTCTACATTTGCCCCTTTTTGTCTTGTTGGTTGTTCTGGATGAACTACAAGACAAAAATAGGAGTTGATTAACCCAGGTATGGGATGAGGTTGCTTTCATCTTGTTGGTTGTTCTAATGAACTGCAAGACAAAAATAAATGTTGATTGGCCCGATTATGGGATGAGGTATTCCCCCTCAAAGTAGGAGTCGAGGGAAGGGAACCTAGAATCAAGTGCTAATTTGATAGATAATAGATGGATATGGTGAAGATGGAGTGTGAACGCTGCAATAGTTGAGATTGCACACATACCACTTCACGAGATGGTCAGGTCAAATTATCGTAGGTCAAGGTCGAGGAGTGCCAAAATCAAAATAATCAGGCCCCAGCATTTAGTCGTAGTTGATTGGGTTATTCGATCCAAGCTATAGCTCCAATGGTCATCATGTTCCAAGTATCCCAGGCTCAGGAAGTGCTCTTAGAAACATGAAAATGTCACAAGTAGTGGGGATCAACTTGCTCATGATCTAGTACTTGTGAGGGTCGAAATATGTGTGTAGACAATTCTACTAACCATTTGTGAGGTAGCATACATGCAAAAACAACCAAGGCAAAGTTGTCTTAGAAGTGGTTGGAGGAGATGGTTGCGATCTCCAAGGTGATTGGTCGAGTCGAGTCGAGATAGATAGTTGGTCTAGTAGATGGATGGACGAAGGAGTGGCCGAGCTAACCTTAGAAGACCCCATGTCAACTAAGTGCTGCCTACATAGCCCTTGTTGGAAGGGCCTCAGGCCAATGTAGTTCTCCCTAAAATGGAGGAAGAGGGTTGGTTATGGATGGTTGGATGAGGTTAAGGTCATGGTTGAAGGTAATATGGTTTGTCCATCAGGTAGATGAACAAACGGATGTGGCCGAGCTAACCCTAGAAGATGTCTTGTCATCTGAGTGCTGCCTACATAGCCCCTATTGTTAGGGCCTCAGACCAATGTAGTTTAGATGAAGAGTCAAAATGGTTGATGATTGGTTTGGTTATGATGAATGATGAGGGTAAGATGATGTTACAACTTTTTCCATATTGTGTGATGGCATATGCCGCAACATTGGTTGAGTGGTCTTTCATCCCTAGCAAGTTTCCATATTGGTGATGGATGTATGCTAAAAATGAATTGAGATGATTTATGCTTTAGCAAGTAATGGTTTATTCTTAACATAAATTGTGGTTGATAGTTTCCATGTGTATTAGTGTCCACAAAAACTATGTGAAATGGACTAGGTCATATCAATGGTCTGAAAAAGGTTTGGTTTGATTTGGTTTGGTTGGATAGATAATGATTTGGTTGAATTGTTTATGACCAAGATGTATAAAAAGTGAAAGGTGTGTTGCTCCTTCATTGACAAGGACCTGATGATAGCATAGATAGGGGTTTTTTAGAAACAAAAGCCCCATTCATGCATTACGTTGTTGACTAGTGTTTGTGTTAGAGAAGTAATCAAATCATTTTGACATTAAAATGAGCTCGAAATACCTTGAGTATGTTGGGGTGATAGGTTTTATTATGTGAGATGGATGGAAGGGGGAACCCTTTTTAGCAGGAACAACTTTGCCCCTTTTATAGGTGACCCCGAGAATGACTATAGACAAGTCCATGACTTTATAGTTTGTCAGTCAGTTTTGTTTTGTTTTGTTTTGTTTTGGGGGAGACTGATCAATGTGGGAAGTTTGTGAAGGGATGTTGTCTTGTTTTGTGGTCAATGTGGTAAAGCTGATCGATGCGGGAAGCTTCTAAGATAATGCTATTTGTAGCAAGAGTTTAGTCATAGCCATCCTTCGAGGGAGTGGTCTATATTCTACTTTGTATGTATGAAAGTCTTTGAATAGCTGTCCTTCGAGGGAGCAGTTTATTTATTACAACAATTATGTAGCTATCCTTTAAGGGAACAGTCTACCTTTATAGTTTTATGACCTTTTGATATAGGTATCCCAATTTTATATGTATATATTTTTTTGTTATTTTTTGACTGGAATTTTGGTCATGGACTTTACTATAGAGGTTTAGAGGGTTTCCCTTTTATTAGGACAAAACATTCATGCTTGACAAAAGGGTTGACTATTGTTTGTAGGGTTGAGGGTTGAGAGGGAATAAGAATGACGGTGATGGGGGGTTGCTCAAGGGATCGAGCTCAAGTTAAACATCAAGTGAATATTAATTGACCAATAGTAGATTGGTCAAAGATGCAAGGCATAAAGGGGCTCAGGTTCTGATAAGTCCCTGGCCCATACTTGTGTTATGATGTAAGCTCTGAGTCAATTAAGAGCAAACTTGCCCTATTTGCTTTGTTCCAAATTGGTCACATGTTAAAGATGATTGGTTGAGGTCATGATTAAAAATGTTAGTTGATGTTTGGTCAAGGTTTGGTTGAGGCTTGGTCGAGGTTTGGTCGAGGCTTGGTCGAGGCTTGGTCGAGGTTTGGTCGAGGCTTGGTCGAGGCTTGGTTGATGTCTGGTTGTGGTCGATGTTTGGTCAATGCTTGGTCAAGGTTTGGTCGAGGTTAGGTTGAGGCTTGGTCGAGGCTGGTTGATATTTGGTCAAGGTTGATAGTCAGGGTAAGGTCAAATTCCCCCAATTGCTAGGGAGAATGTTTGATAGATTTAGTTTGAGAGGGTGAGATCCTAATCTGCTAGGTTAGAGGCAAGAATCTCAAAATCATGGATGGTGACAGAGGAAATGATTGGTAATGATTTGATTAAAGTGGTTAATGGTTGGGGGTCATCAGGCTGGACCTCCATTGATTGTAAGGCTTAGATCAAAGTTTGATGATGCTGTGGAGAGTTTTGTATGAGATCATACAAAGACATCTTCACAGGGGTCGTGTGGTGAGGTTGTTTCACCATAGAGTCAGGGATTGTATTTGAGGATGCTGGTTGAGATGTGTGTAAGACAATAATCTTGGGTTTTGGTTGTGGTGAAGGCTTGGTAGATGGGGATGTCCAAGGGATAAAAACATGTCTTTTTCCTTTATCCTTTTGGGTTGGTGGGCTGGTGGTCAAGTTGACTATGTTGATTTTGAATAATGGGGTAAAAGGCGGTGGAGGGACCATAGTCTGGTGTTGAGATCTTGATTTAGGTGATGATGTTTGTGAGGCATATGATGGTGTCAAAGCTTTGGTAAAGGGGTAGTCAAGAGGATTGTTGATGAGAAGGGTATCCTTTTCCTCGTGTTGATGAATGACAGCTTTAAGAGCACAACAATGCTCAGTGTCATGTCCCGATGTGTGATGATAGTGACAAAATTTAGTGTTGTCAAACCAAGATGGTCTTGATCCAAGAGTTAATGAGTGTGAAGGTGAGGAGGTATGGGAAGCATGGGATGATGTTGAAGGTTTGTTGATAATATGGTCAAGAAGAAGGGTGTCTTTCTCCAAGCATTGGTGAATGACAACCTTGAGGGCAAAACAATGCTTAGTGTCATGTCCCGGCATGCGATGATATGCATAAACTTTAGTGTCATCAAACCAGGGCAATTTTGGTCTAAGAGATTGGTATGGTTTAAGAGGTGGAAGACTGATGCG
This sequence comes from Torreya grandis, assembly GCA_037957365.1. Taxonomy (NCBI): domain Eukaryota; kingdom Viridiplantae; phylum Streptophyta; class Pinopsida; order Cupressales; family Taxaceae; genus Torreya; species Torreya grandis. The sequence goes on from JARHVA010000679.1 coordinate 934,152, forward strand.
AGAAGACTGCAACAATTGTCGTAACAGCAAGGCATAAGAACCCGCCAATAGGTCTATGTGTTTTGTTGCAGTAGGGGTTGATGAATTTTGTTTTGGAGGTGTAGGAGGCATTGTTTATTTTGGAGGAAATATATGTTTAATGGGTAAAGGGGATAATGGAGGCAATTTTCCTCTGTGAGGTGTTGGAGTAGGAAGCACTCCTATTAAGGTGGATGGGTGTGGGCCCAAAATAGAGGGCAATGATGAAGGTGGGGGAGGAATTCTCTAGTGTGGTTTAGTGGCCTTCTTTGGTTTGGTTTGAGGGCCACTATTGTGTGAGGCAAGATTAGATATGGGGAAAACACCAAGAGATTTAATCTCTTCTGGCATGGTGGACGCTTGCGTGGGTTTGGGTTCAGATGTGGATGGAGGTGAGTGAGATGTAGCAATCTCAGGTAAAAGGCAAGAGAAAACTGTCACTGGGTCTTCCTCGATCGAAGTGGGTGAAGAGACAGGGTCTTCTCTTGGTGGAGAAGAAATTGGAGTATGTGACTCCTCAAGAGGATAGAGGGCAGGGATGATGGTGCCTTCTACTTGTGGTTGAGAAGTAGGAAGGGTATGGTCCTCCATTGGTAGGAGGAAGGATGAAGGTGGGGCTAATGGCATTGGTATGGTTAAAGCATTCTCCAATATAAGAGAGGTTGATGGAGAACTAATAGGAGAAGAAGGCTCTTCTACCTGTGGAGGAGGTTGGTCAGGGACAAGAGGAGAGACCGTGTTGACCGTGTGTATATCATGCTCTTAGGAGCTATCGGCCATGGTCTAGACATTGTTTTGGCTAGGAGGATGGTTAGGAAAAGGTTGTTTGAAGATATTGATGTTTTGGCTGGGTGGTGCATTTGGGTTATCCAAAACAAGATCTCCCTTATCTATCATGTCTTGGACAATGTTCTTGAAGGTTCGACAGTTGTTTATGTCATGGCCTTGGACACGGTGATAGTGACAGAAGTCATTTTCCCTATACCATGTAGGGATGGCTTTTAAAGGGTCAAATTGAGGTGGTTGGATTGGAGGGAGATTGAGGACCCTTGCTTGACAAGTTTATCCAAAATGGAAGCATATGATTCTCCTATAGGAGTATATTGATGCTGTATATACCATTGTTGGAATTGTTTGGTGATGCTTTGTGATGTTGAAGGTTGAGGTTGGTCGGTCATTATTAAGGATGGTGATCTAATGACCACAACATTTGCCACTCCTTTGGACCTAGAGTGGGAAGAAGAAGGTCTGGAAGAAGAAGGGTCATCGGTTTTTGCATTGGTATTACGCAATTTGACCCTATTTTCTTCAATAATGCAGAGTTTAAGCTTTTGAGCCATGGTGAAAGCTTCATCAAAAGTGCAAAATGTTTGAACTTGCAAGGTGGATGAGATGTGCTTGGCACATGCTTGAGAGAAGAGCTAAATGAGCTCAGTTTGAGGTAAAGGGAAGGAGAGTTGGTTGATTAAGCCTCTCCAATGGGCGACAAAATTGGCTATGGATTCGTTGTCAAAATATTTGATAGAGTAGAGGTCTGTAACTGAGACCTTTTTGGTGATATTGATATAAAAATGGTCAAGGAAAAGTTGAGTCAGTTGGGTAAAAGAAAAGATAGAATGACTGGTGAGAGAGCTATACCAATCGAGGGCAGGGCCAGAAAGTGACATGGAGAATGTGCGTAGTAGTAACGCATCGTCATGTGCTATGAGATAACAAGCATGTCTGAATGCTCACAGATGTTGCTGTGGGTCTTCCTTATTCTGGAAGTGAGTAAACTTAGGAAGTTCCCATTGACTGGGATACAGCTGGATTGGGACGAAGGGATGGATGGGTTCATTATAAATTTGGTCATATGAAAGGACATTGCTTGAAATAGAAATGGAAGCCTCAAGACTAGACATTTTATCCATCAGCATCTTGATGAGATCGGCTGACAAATTTGTAGATGGGGTGCCCCCTAGGTTGTAAGGCACTTGGAAGGTGATATAAGGGGCATATGACGTAGTCAGTTGCGCTTGTATAGGTGTAACGTATTGATAACTAGTCACAGGTGTTGATGTCAAAGTCAAGGGGGGTTGTGTCATGAAGGTAGAATACATAAGTTGACTAGATATCGCCAAAGGTGATTACATGGTGGAATTGGCAAAAGGGGAGGTAGACACTCCTGTATTTATAGTGCAAGAGTGTGTGCAGTCAAGACAATCAAGTTCTGGTATGATTTAGAACTTGGTTGAATTGTGTGTGGTTGAGGGGGTAATGAAACCCCGATGGAGGTCGGTCTAAAAATAGATGGGGAGGCCAAAATTTATGTATTGGCCATGGTCAGATTAATGGTTGAGGCAATATTCTGAGTCATAAAAGGCTGGGTAGTGGATGGTGTTGATGTCATCGCTACTTCACCTGAAAGGTCTCATGTTTAGTTTCTTGCAAGATAGTGTTGGAGAGCCTTGATATTGTGGTCAAGGAGTCTCTCAAAGTTTGGGTCCCCTTCGGGGACAATTGAAGGTTGATTGGGAGTTGGTCAGGTAGGAGTTCATTCGGTCTCTAAATGATACTCTATTAGAGGACTAGGCATAGATGGTGAAGGTGGGAGTGGTCATTGCCTTGCGTGGTCAACAAGAATCTTGGTTTGACTACGTGTCAAAACCATTCAAGGCAAGAAAAGGTCAGGTTTTAGAAACTGTGTTTTTCAGTCTCAAAAAACTAGAATAGATATTGGATAGTAAGAAAGTTGGGTTTTAAGCTTGCTATTTTGAGAAGAAAGATTTGGACAGTGATCGACGTCGGTAGAAAAATTGATGCCAGTGAAATAGGTTGTCGATGTCAGTCAAATAAATGATGCCAGTGAAAAAGGTTGCCGACATCAGTGATAAAACTGATGTCGGGTATTGTGTTTTCCAGAAACTCAAAAAATTTGAGAATTTTGGAAGAAAGAAGGAAACGTCCTCACTAGCTCAAAAAACTAGATAAAGATAGAAAAGAAGATGAAGACAAGTAGACCCTAACATTAATTCCTAAGAATAATTTTTAGAATCTTGTTGGCTTATGCCTTAGAGTGTGTTTGGGAAGTTGACTTGTAGAACAGGTCCTAGAAGAGGTAGTCTAAAGTTGGTTTTGGGTTAGTTTCGGTGCTCAATGTCTGTGTTAGGTTCTGTACGTGGCCTGGTGCTAAGGAGCAAGTTCCCCTCACTTCATGAGCCTAGTGATAAGCTGGTCTCGCTTAGCCAGTATATACTTCCCCTAGAGTTTATCCTCTGTCAGAGAACAGAGTGGGCTTTCCCCTTGGTAGTGAAGTCCAAGTGGGATTGTCGGGATGGGTAAGGTATCTGCTAGGTGATGAAATCCTAGTCGGACCTTGTCTCAGGTAGGTTAAGATGTTTGATTTTTGCAAGTGATTAGGTCGTGTAACATAAGTGGCCTACACTTTATTCATGATATGTTTTTAATTACTAGATGTGAGAGTTAAGTATGCATTCAGGAAGAAATGAAATGCAATGTATTTTAAGCCCAAATTGAAATGTGTGTTTCTATGTAGACAAGTGAGAAGAGGTTAAAGAGTATGATTTTGACTAGTCTAAGATGAAAGAAAGAAATAAGGTTATTTTTAACTTGCTTATGATGTCTTTTCAGAAGAGAGATGCAAGGAGAGACCTAATGCACCTATATGAAAAGTTTGCTTAGAATAAAAAAGTATGAACCCAAGGAGAATTCCTATGGTCCCACTGAGCGTGCCAGAATGTTTCAAACTATTTTCACTTTTCTACATTCAAAGGAAATGAGAAACTAAGATAAATGGTCTAGGGTTAGATGTTACCTGGATGAGGTCTGCGCACCGTTATCCAGACATTGTAGGGACTCCTCTTTGGCTGTGGAGGATGACACCTGCAGAAAAAAGAGACTTAAACAAAAAGATCGTTAGATGGATGTAAGGTGGACTACCAAGTGATATGCTTGGTCCCAAAAGTGTGAAGACTTCCTTAAGGGATGTCAGTCCACTTGTTGATAAAAAATAATGTTGGATAAAGATAATAATGACAAACTAAGCTAGATAAATACAAATAATGCGTACCTATTGTTTGCTGTCAGTCTGCCACAGTCACCGATGCCAGTTGGTCTACCAACGTCAGTTGGTTAATGTTGGCGATGTCAATTAGTTTGCTAACATCGGTAGGGGCAATGGGCCTGGTGGCCGGCATCGATCAGGGAAACAAGGCTTTGGACAGGTTCTGGACAGGTCTCTGGTCGATGGAATGGTCTGGAAGGAGTCTAGGTCTGTGGTAGTCTGAGAGTCTGTGCAGGGTCTTTAGGAGGGACAAATGCAAGGGATATATTGTCAAAAAAAAGGGGTAGGATAGAAGATAGGGTTAAGGGAGAATTTTGGTCTGGTCTGGTTTAGTTGATCACTGGGTCTGGTCTGGTTGAAAGTCAGGGTTTGTCGGGGCTATAGTTCTTAGAATTAATAAAAAGAAGCTAATTGCTTATACATTCTAAATACATTTTAAACCACTAAAATAATAAAAAGTGCAAAATAATACTTACCTACTGCTTGGTATAGAGCCAGAGGTGTTGGAGATGCTTGTCCCTGTTGTGTCTATAGTCAGAAGAGCGTTGGTTGAAGTCTAATGATTGATTGCAGAGAGTCCCTATTGATGTCCAGGAGAGCTAAGAGAGAGAGGTCAAAGTCTAAGTGCAAGAGGATTTTTTTCATTTAGGGAGAGAGGATTTGAGGAGGAGACCAGAATTTGCCTTCAGGCCTATCTTAAGAAACTGATGTCAGCAATTCCGCTGACGTCAGCCGACTGGTAACCGACGTCGGTAGCCAAAATAATAGAAAAAGGGCTAAAATTATCCTTTTCCCATTCTTCCAACTACCAGGCTCAATTGGTCATGGGAAAACGGTCTGAGGCAGATTGAATGAGTGTGAGAGGTTAATGGGAGGAAGGAAATAGGTCATAAATTGGTCATAGGGTGATGGGAGGCATCCAAGGAGAGGGAATCCAAGGGGAGGATGATGTGTCATAGGTAAAGTGTCAAAGGGGGTGTCAAGGGGGAATGTTATTAATTTAAAATAGATGATTATTTTAAATTAATAAGTGTGTATTAGGAATGCTAGGAAGTGGACTAAGGGGGCCAAGGGGGAGGGTCAACCAAGGGTTAGACATGATTTCAGTGTCTACACCTGAGCCATAATATCTTAATCAAGGGTGTACAAAAACTTCCCTAAAAGGATAAACCTTAGTTTGAGGCAAGTGAACTTCCTACATCTCTATTCCCTTAGACTTCTTAGTTGTGCTTGATTGCTTGTGTGATTTTACTACTGAAAATAGACATTGGTTTGAGAAAGTAGAGGTCTGTTCAGGAGCCACCCAAGAGATTAATTCCTAAGGACCATGGAGTCTTATTTTATACCCTACCTTACCTTCCTTTTTTGAATTGGTTATTAAGGTATACCCACTCTAGATTATAATCCAACCACCCATGTAACTCATGTAGGAACTCACTTTGTTAGAAAGCCACACCTCCATCCATAAACCTTGATAATAACCTGCATACCCTACCCTCTATTCCATCAATAGGTTATTAACAAATGTATACCTATAACTCATGCCCTAGAGTGGATTTTACTTCCATTGAGATATTCAAATGTTAGAGGCTACCTTTTTATAGCTATGGTGTGCATAAAACCCACATCAACATAAGCACGATTAATTTCCAAAGAAAAAAATGAGTAAGGTGAGAGTTCTCCAAAAGTAGAAGTTAATTTGGGTATTGAAGAAGAGCCCAAGATGGTCAACATTGGGAAATGTTGTTCTCAAGAGGAAAAAGAATATTTTATTAATCTTCTTAGGAAATATATTGATGTGTTTGCTTGGTCTTACAAAGACCTAAATACCTTTTAGCTAAAAGAGGTACAACATTACATTCCACTTCAGTTAGAGGTAAAACCTTTCAGGCAAAAGCTTTTCCATCATAACCCAACAATCATAGATATTGTATTTACTAAAATACATAAGCTACTTGATGCTAAGATCATTTATCCCATTCATCATTCATTATGGTAAGCTAACATTGTCCCAATAAGAAATAAGAATGGAGAAATACATTTGTGTTTTGATTTTTGTAATCATAATAAAACTTCATTGAAAGATAACTATCTATTGCCTATTATGGATCATACCTTGCAAGTAGTTACAAGATCAGAAATGTTGTGTAAGTCAGATTGATTTTCAAGATATAATCAAATAAAAGTGTCAAAAGAAGATCAATACAAGATGCAGTTCACAACACCATGGGGGATATTTGCCTATCAAAAGATTCCCTTTGGGCTTGTTAATGTTGGAGAAACTTTTCAATGAGTGATGGATCTAACATTTACACATATAAATAAAAAGAGTATAGTTGTATATCTTGATGAATTGATAATATTTTCCAAGAAAAGAGGTACTCATTTAGCTAATTGAGAAGAGGTTATCATCTAGTGTAGGAAACATGTGTTCTCTTTGAATCCTAAGAAATCAATATTTGTTGTGACTAAATGGAAACTTATTGGTCACATAATCTCAAAGGAAAGAATGAAGATTGATCCAAAAATGGTGAAATCCATTCAAATTATATCTATGCCTACATCTAATAAGGGGGTACATTCATTCTTTGGTAAGGTTAACTTCCTCAAAAGGTTCATTCCTGACTTTTCTGAGTTAACTCACCACATCTCTGACATGATGAATAAAAAGAAAGAATTCAAGTGGATTGTTGAAGGTAAGGTGGCATTTGAAAAGATTAAAGTAGCCATAGCTCAAGATCAAGTGCTAATTTCTCTAGATTTTATTAAATAATTTATTCTCTGTTGTTATTCTTTTAAACATACCATGTCAGCCATACTTCTACAAAATAATGATGAAGGTATTAAATATCCCATAGATTTCATGATCCATCCATTGAAAATTTATGAACTAAATTATACATAAATGGAAAAACATGCCTTTATTATAGTCAAATCATGTAAATTATTTAGGTACTATATCTTATCTTCACATACTAAATTATATGTACATAACACTATAGCTCAATATATTCTAACATTGTAAGAGTTGGGATTGCTAAGAGGCACCTAGGTAGCTAAGGTTTAAGAGTTTGATCTTGATATCAACCCAAAAAGGCTAGTTAGAGGAAGAGGCTTATGCCAACTAATGATAGAAAGTAAAATAGATGACAAAGATATGATGGTATCTTTGCTTCAAGATGAATTAGATGAAAATTTTCCCATGGTTCTTTTTGTTGATCTTGTTGATGAATGGTATAATAAATATTGATTTCTTTCTAACTTATGGAGAATTTTCATCTCATCTTACACATAAGTAAAAATGTACTGTCAAGCTAAAGTCAAAATATTTTTTATTTGGGGAAATGGTTTGTATAAAATGGGAATTGATGGTGTCTTCCTCCATTATGTGGAAAAAGAACAACAAAAGAGACTACTAGAAAATTTCTATGATAAAACATGTGGAGGTCACTTTTCAACATGAGTTATAACACATACAATCCTATTAGTAAGGTACTATTGGCCTAATTTTTTATAGGTTAGTTTGGATTGGGTTTCTAAATGTCAAACATGTCAACATTTTGTAGGACATCTAAAGTTACCATTATTGCCTTTAAAACCACTCATAATCAATGAACCATTCCATCAGTGGGGCATAGATTTTATTGGAATGTCGAATCCCAATTCAAGTGTCAACCATTATTATGTCTTAATCACCCCTAATTAATTTAGCAAGTGGGTAGAATCCATTCTTATCAATTAAGACACTTTTAAATTTATATGTGCCTTTATCAAGGAAAATATCATAGTAAGGTTTAGTGTTCCTCATAAGATAGTAATAGATAATGCAGATAACTTTTATTCAATTGAGATAACTTATTTTTGTTATTTACATGGAATAGATTTAGTTTAATCTTCAATTACTATCCTCAGGGGAATGGCCAAGCTGAATCAAGTAACAAGAATTTGATGACTATCATTCACAAGCTATTGGATGATAATCAATGTACTTGGCACAAGAATCTATTTGATGCATTATGGGATTAAAAAATCACTTCAAATAAAGTTATTGGCATGTCACCATTTTAGTTATATGGAAAAGATGATGAAATACCTATCACCATAGATTTTCTTTCTTTACAACCATCTAAGGCTATTGAAGATGTAGCTTATCAAGATTCACTTGATAAGATGATTATTTGTTTATCTGAACTACAAGAGGTTTGTACTCAATTTACTAACCATTTAGCTTATCATCAAATGAAAGTAAAGAATATTTTTTATATAAAGGCTCAAGAAAGAATGTTTGAAGTTGGTGACCTAGTCCTTCTATGGGATAAGCAAAGTGAACCAAAAGGGATGCATGGTAGATTTGACTCACTATGGAGAGAACCTTTTACAATAAAGAAAATTGATAGAAAAGATAGCTTCATCCTAGCTTACCAGGATGGAATTGAACTATCACTACCTTACAATGGGCAACAATTGAAGCTTTATAAGAACTGAATAGCAGGGTAACACTTATATGTATATAAATAAAACCTTCATTTTTATTTTGTACAGTTGTTTTTATTTTTTCATTTATTTATTTTCTAGTTTTTTGTGATTGATTTTTACATGAATCCATACCCAATATACAAGACTCAAAATTAGAGATATTGGGATTTTCCTCTTGTTTCATTCTTTTTGATAGAAAGAAAAATGTCCCCAATCAGAGCTAGCTAGTGTTCCTAAAATTTCACACTTGGAAATTTTGTGTTAACCCTATTGAAATTTGTGTCTTTTGTTCTATGAGATTCAATTATCCTTGTCAAAACTTAGTCCCTTAAATAAGACTTAGTATTTATTAGTTATCATTGTAATTTCTTTCATTACCAATAGCTTCAAATTATTCTAGAAGTTTAGAAAATGTCTACCTGGGTCATTGTCATAAAACCAATTTGTCCATCTTTTCAAGAAATTAAAAAAAAAGTGTTTGGACTAATTTTTAGGCAAACTTGGGTTCTCTATGTTACTTTAATTATTCAAAAAGGCAAAGTAAGTTGTCTTCACAAACCTGAGTTACACCATCTAGTGTAAATCAAAATTGCAAAATGACTTTACTTCTTAAAATCTAAGAAAAGTAGATTTGTAGACCTACAAAGCACTAATTATAACCACCTAGGGTTTTGAAGTTAGATTACTCCAGTTGCTAAGTAAAATAAACAAAGGTTAGTAAGCTTAAAATCTTCACAATCTTAAACCAAATTAGGGTTACAGAGTTACTTGACTTCGAAAAAAACTTAAGCAAAGTAATTCCTAAAATCCAATATTCGGTAAAGCACTTACATGGATACCCTCACACATGTCACTTAATTGTCATTAATGCATAGTTTAATATAAACATTAAAAATTCCACCTCATTTCCCACCTAGATTTCAAATTTCCTAACCTAGTTGTTACCCCTACGATTCTTAAGCAACACTATTTGAGCTTCTGGAGAAAATTTAGTACAAAATATTCACACCTGATTTGTAGTCGAGGTACTTAGTTTGTTTCACCTTTGGTTTCATGAACTCATTCTAGTTGTATATCTCATTTTTCTCTGGTAAAATTTCATGTGTCACTTTGAAAGTTTTTCTATCATTTCTTGTTTTGCTTGTAATTGTAAGCCATTTTTGCATGTCTAGGTGTTGTTAAAACCTTGTAAATTCTTCATATACACTTTTCATATGAGAATATCAAACAAAATTCCAAAAGATAGAATCTTTCTAAAAATACCTAGTAGTTGACCTAGATTACCTACCCGAACTCTTCATGAATTGTTACTTACTCAGAATCCTAAACCCAAATAATTAGTATAATGCTAAATGGAGTTCTCAAATGGCATTTTTTTATTTGGGTTTGCAATTATTGATTACTTACCCAGAGTTATAAATACCCATTGTTTTGATTCATTGAGTTTTCTAACCTTAGTAACTTTCCTAAAGAAACCCAGAGTTGTAAATGCCTATCATCACTCAGATTTTTCAGACCTAAAGACTTGAAAAATACCCAAAAATTCTTGGTGTTGCAACACTCTTTTACTTAGAATGAGTTTCCTAGATTTTTCAAGGTTTACTATTGCTTGAAGTTCTTAATACCTAAAGCTTGCTTATGATTGTTACATAATACAAAAAATTAACTCAATTTTTCAACCTTTTTAAAAACCAACAGGAACAATTACTAATTTTTCAAGAGAATTCACCAAGTCTTTCCAGTGTCAGTCACAAAAAATGTCAGGAGTAGAAGAAGAAACAACTCTAATTGAAGAAGTTCTTGAGCTTGCACTTGAAGATGTTCTATGTCCAATTATGAAAGGAAATACTAAAGCATAGAGATTTGGGAAGTAAAAATAAGAAGGGATGAAGTACAAATACAAGGGATATCCCATTGAGTCTTGAATTACATCTAAACTATCAGAAACCAATGACACTGACATGGAACATGTTTATATAATTGAGTTGTTGGAAAGATCTAAAGCCATAATTAAAACACCACTCATAATAGAAATAACAAATGGTGGAATCCTACAAGCTATAGCTTTCCCAAGCTCTACACAATTACCTAAATCTATTCTAGAATGTGTTAAATATTATTATTCTCTCACTATAATAGTAAAAGACACTACTGGTAATATGGTGATCATATTAGGTGTTCAATTTTTTAGTATTATTTGAATATCCTAGCAAGACCTAAAGTGTTATACTTATCAATGTAAAAAGATAAAAATATTTGGGAGAGTAAAACAATAGATTGTATCAAGATAATGAATATAACATATCTAAAAAAATAAAAATAGCCCTCAAGGTTTCTAAGGCAAATAGTGAGGTCTGACTTAGTCCAAAAAATTGATGACATCATGTAGTTGTTATGTGTAATAAATGGAAATAAAAATTACAAGTGATTTTCCACCATGATATATGCCTACATAAGGGCTATTGATTTCAATAAGATTTATGCTAAGATTAAATGGTAAAAAATGATAAGTGACAACATTGATCATCAGTTGAGTAATGTATTACAAACTCTTGATTTCAAAATGACTTCATTTTTAGTGTATGTTATAGTTTCTAATGGAGTATTTTATAGACTAGCTACAAAAGGGATAATGGCAATATATCCCATCTATGAATACTACCCTCAATTGAGTCTTTCTAAATACTTTAACCACTATAAAAAGGGTAAATGATGCATTCTTCTATGAAGTCATTTTTAAATTGAATGTTGTTTTAAAGGTCAAGAGAGTATCTGATGTAGCTTGCAAGGTAGTCTCCCATTTTGGATGTATTTTTATTTAATTATTGAGTTTCACATATATTATAGTTGGTGGTTTCATAGGGACACTAGTAAAATTGTCTAGGTATCCTAGTGATAAATGGATTCTAATGGAACTATGTAGATAACTAGTATAATTACATGATATTTAGTGCATACATCTCAATTATTTTCCCATTTCTTCTCATGCCACTACTCATAATTCAATCCAAGCCACTAATACTAATACCAATGCTTTGCATGCCATGTAAACTCGTCAAAATACCACTTGAACCCATCAAATCTTATTGAAAACTCTCAATCAAATGATGTAGATGAAAAATCATATCATTCACCTTAAAAATTAACCTCAATAGGTTTTATGGGGTGCACAAAATCCAAATACCCCACCTACCCACCCACCCTTTTGTATTCCTATGAAAACCTCATTCCTCAACCACCCCTTGTTAATAAAATGATCAAACATATCCAAAATGAACCTCTTATACCTCAAATTACCAATATTTAAATAGGAGATATGACACCTACCATTAGTTATATTGGGTTAACTGATCCTACCTTACATTCAAAAACATTTGGTAATATGTACAAAGATTGGGTCAAGATTAACACTTTTTCTAATACTAAGTTATCATCCAAAACACTCTCTAGAGATGTCTTAGATTGGTATAATCAACTTGAATCCCATTCTATCACTAGCTTAGAATATCTAGTTAACTCCCTAGTATAATAGTTCCAAACTAGTGATCTCCGTGAGAATATCTTGAGTCACTTTATCATTCGTAAGCAACTTGAAACTAAAATAGAACAATATTTCATCAAATGACGAAAGACCTTGTCTAATAAGTGTAAGTATAACATGGAGGATGATAATCTCTTTCATATATTCACTAATTATCTTTACCCCAAGTAAAAATATAAGGTTAGGACTCTCTCTCCAATAAATTTGGAAAAATCCCTTAACTAAGCTATATTCCAAGATTTTCTCATGTGCCAATTTGAACCATCCCAACCTACCATGGGCACTTGCATGCTCATTAAAAATAAAAATTATCATGATACCAATGATGGTGTTACTGATACGTAAGACACCATTCACAATATTCAATCCATCACTCTCAACAATGTTGTGGAGTATGATTCCCCTCCAAACAACACACTTCATCTAACATTTTCTAAAAAAAATAACATCAACATTCAAAAACTTTTATCCTTAGCTGAGCTTCAAAATAATCTACCAAGGATTCTACCATGATATTTTTAACCTACTCATCTTATGAAATCATGGTATGATCCAAACAAATTTTGTTTGTTTCATGCAAGTTGGGGCCACTATCACAAGACTTGTACATAATTACATAATCTAGATATGGATTTTATTCTTAGCCCAAACTTTAGCCATGATTCACTCATTCAAAAATGCCAAAAAGCATATGACATATAATTTAAAGATCACAAAACCCAAAATAAGATTAAGATTTGAACCAAGCTAATGCCCATCTTTTCATATATAAAGTCCCTCACCCTAATCATCAAGATAGCAATGACAAGCCTACTCCTTCCACTAATAACATTGAAAGTTTTATCAACCAAACTCCTAAATAAAATGTGGTAAATATGACCAATGTGAAAATGGTATATTATTTCATTGATTCTAATCTAACACACACACACACACCAAACCTCCCAAAATTTTCATTTTATCCAAGATTCTTCCCCATCTCATTTAATAGAATTAGGGCAAGAAGACCTTATCTCTTTCAATAACCAATTCCAACACTTCAATTAGATAACACTTATCACACTATATCTACTACTCCCCTAACATCTACACCCATCGATAACATTCCTTAGCCTTCCCATAGTATTTCTTTAACTTCATCATAAAAATTACCTAAATTAATTATCTCATCATCTAAAGACAATCAACCAATTTGTTCCTAAATTAACCAACCACATATTATCAACACAAGTTTGAATGCACTTCCAATACTCCTCAATATCTCCTAAGACATTATGTGCCTTTATTTATTAGTCCCCCATGGGTTATGATGAATTTGATCCCATCATGAAACTTAATAATCTACCATATCAAATACTATTTATAGTACTGATGTAAACTTCCTCCTATGATCATAATCATATGATGTAATTATTACTTGAAATGAACATCCCTTGTACTCCTCTATCAAGACATGAGGCTACCTTATCTAGGTCTAAATATAGTATCTTACAATAAGAAAAAGAGATGTATATACATGTTCATGAAATAATAGACACTTCTCTTTCCCTAAAATTTACTATTGCTTCCATGATTCTAGATAAGATTTTGTTTCATGTAGATGATCCTCCACTCTTTATTAGGATTCATATTAGTGGTATCAAAGTCAATCATGATTTTATTAATAAGGGTTTATCAATTTGTGTCACCTCCATTTATTTCATTTAAACTCTCAGATATTTCAAGTGTAATCTTAAGTCCACACACAATACATGTTAAGGTTATGATATAATGAAAATGCCTACTTTAGGTTGCATGTGGCTTCCTATTATTATCCCTCTTATCACTATTTGAGTCAAGTTTATGATATTTAATTTTTCCCTTTCCTATAATATCTTGTTTTGTAGACCTTGGACTCATTACATGAGGGTTTTTGCCTCATCTACCTACCAATGTGTCATGTTTCCCCACAATGGTGATATCTATAAGATTCAAGGAGACACAAACCCTTATAATTTAAAACAAGTCTAAGAATGTGGTGTTTTTAAAATTCCAACCTATGAATGCTTACCTAGTATCCCATTTTAGGAATCCCAACATTTTAATTATCCTATCAACTTTACCTGAGGTTATAATGGTCACCCCAAACTCATTGGTAACATACCACCTAACCTATTGGATTCTAATGATGATGATATATATGAAATTAGCATCAAGATAAAAAAATTAGATCTCTCCCCTCATCTCATCACCTAGCTTCCCCCATCCTTGAAATTACATTCTCATCAGCCACCTATCGATGCCATTCATGTGGTCTTAACCAAGACTTGAAATTCTATTCATTATGCCACTTTTGACTAAAATATCATACCTACATGAACCATCAACCTTCATACACCTAATTATGATTATGGATATACTTTATATGATCTATTCCTAAGAGGACTTGTCTAGACTGGAGATGTTGAGATTCTTTAGTATCATACTTCTTTATTTCCGTCTTTTTATTCATCTTGTCATATTCCTTCTTGCATAGTGCCTAATTATATTTTTTTCTTATTTTTCGTAGGGTAGAGATGGATTGATCATATGGTACACCTCCAATTTTAGCAAAGAATCTTAGGAGTATGCTCATAAATCATGCTATGACCAATCCCTATCATTTTTAAAGATACCAAGATTCTTATAGTTTTCTTCCCCTAGAGATGTTGGCCACTCCTCTTAAGCCTTTTACACATCCTGATGCACCCTTAGTTGAGCCTAATCTAGTTCCTTCTCCTTATCTACCTTTAGATAAACCTATTATTCTAATTGATTTTACTTCTCTTTTAGATGATCCTAACCTAGTCTCTCCATTAGCCCCGCCTGCCCTTGGTGATGACATTATTCCTTCACCATAATGTGATATATTACCTTCTTAATGGGCTAATTAACCTTGTTCTGATATTCACAAATTTGTAGATCATTAGACCCAAGACCACTATTTATATCATCCTTTCCTGACTTATGCTTCTACTTCTATTAGTAAACCCCCGAAGTCTACTAATAAGTGTATTTATTGCTTTTATGGCACAACTAATCAATTATTCCACAGATTTTCAAAAGATTTATCAATAAATTTACACCTTTTGTCCTACCCTTCCTTAGCGTAAAAATAATTTAAACCTCCTCCCAATTTGTTACCTAAGTATATCCCAAAGTATGGAGAGGTATATTATCTTTGGCACCAATGTGGTACCTATCATATTATCCAATAACTTCTTCATGATCACCTTATGACCATTCATACACCTGTTATTTCTCCTCCCATAGGTCATCCATGTAATAAGGCTTCTCTTTCTTCACTTTTGGCTCCTATTCTTCCTACATCCTCTCCCCGACCTATGGTGCCACCTTTATGTCTTACAAATACCATTCCTATTACATCATCTATTCCCCTTCTTGGTTATTTTATGCATGATATCCCTCATGAGCATGGTCCTTCAGCTATGCCTACATGTTCTACTGAAGAGATTCAATAACAAGTCTTTTCACAAATTTCCATAAAGATAAATAAGACTCTTGCTACCATTAGGATCCAACTTTATGTTGGATGGTGGAGCATGTTCTTATTATAATTCCCAATTCTTGATAGGAGGGGTGTGGGGGGCAATGCCCCCCCCGCCCCCCCCCCGCCCCCCCCCCCCCCCCGACTGAGGCCACCATGGGAATTTGGGGGGTGGTGACTTACTCTAGAGCCACTTGGTGTTTGTTTGGGGTCAACAACCTCGAAGTAAAATTTTATGAAAAATGCATTATAAAATATTGTAATTTTGTAGTAAATCTAGACTATTCACTATTAAGTCACATATCTAATGGTATAAATTATGTTGGTGCATTTTTTCCCTAATATTGTAACCATCCTTTGATATGAGGGCATTTGTAATCATGGCAACACATAATGTGTCAGTGAATACTATATTGTAGTGAATGTATTACAAGTTTATTCCTTCAATTGTTAAACTAAATAAGAGAACAAATGGCTATTTATGTGTGGACATAGCCCATATTGGGTGAACCACATTAAATATATGTCTCTATTATGTTGTGTTTTCTACATTTTTTAATCTTTATTTCATTAATATTTCTTTACATTATATATTCCTAACAACTGGTACCATAGCTAAAGGTTTATTTGGTAGATAAACTTGTAGAAAAAGATAGTTCTTGGTTCAAGTGGGAGTAATGGTGGAAGAAGGAAAGTTTAAGGTTGAGATGTTCAATGACTAAAACTACCAGTTATGGAAATACAAATGGAGGACTATCTATATCAAAAGGATCTTATCCTACCATTGGGTAGAATAGAAAATAAGTTAGTGACTATGAAAGATGAAAAATGAGAGGTTATTGATAGAAAGGCACTAAGAAGAATATGACTATGTGTAGCAGCATCAATGGCCTTCAATATTTCAAAATAAAAGATAATATTAAATTTGATAAAGGCATTGGATAGAGTGTATGAAAAACCATTATCCTCCAATAAGGTATTTATTATGAAGTGTTTATTTAAAAATGGAGATGTCAGAAGTTATGTTTGTTACTGATCATTTAAATTAATTTAACATGGTAAAAAATTAGTTAAGATCTATAGCAGTAAAATTTGATGATGAGGTTAAGGATTTTTTAATTCTATGCCCATTACCAAAAGGCTAGATTGGCTTGGCCATGGTTGTGAGTAATTTTATCTTTGATTTAAACACTTTAAATTTTGATGATGTTATTGGTGTTATTATTAGTGAGAAATGTGATGGAAAAGTAGAGGTGAGACATCAAATAATGTTTTGAATATGGAGAATATGGGAAGATAAAAAGATAGAGTAAAGGGCCTTTGGAATTGTTGGCCATATTCAGCCCACATACCAAGTTATACCCACTTGCTAATTAATCTTGATGTAAATTTATTGATCGAATAATTGATTCAAATAGTTTAGACAATCTATAGATGGTTCATATGGAGGGAAGGGATCATGGAGCTCACAAGATTTTAAAATAATACAATACTATAGAATAACATATAGAATTCTCAAGAAAAAATTAAGAACATGTGGAAATCATCTACTTATTTCACTTCATCCATATTTTATCCAAACATTTGGTCCTAGTAGTAGGTTAAGATAAACAATCATTTCAATACTACTAGATTTTATGCATATAGATGAGTCAAGGAGAATCAATAATATGTGTTCATTCATTATTGTGCCAAGATAATTTACACAAAGTTGTAGCTTATGTGATGATGCAAGATATGCATCTTCAAAGTTGGGTTTGTAGACTAAAATGACCAAATCTTCATACTTGGCCATTTTGAGGTAGGATCAAGTAGAATAGCCAACTTGTGCATTTGATATCTTCACTTAGGAAGCCTTGTAGGCTATTGGATTAATTTTTTTAAACTTTGTGATGTTTAAACCATCTCCTAAAATTTTGTTGCCTTCATGAGTTATGTGCTTCAAGTTACAAGTCTAAAAATTTGGCTAAAATATGAAAGACATCCATGCAAGTGTCAACTTTAGGTCCAAGAAAAAATCCATATGAATTTAAATTTGATAGTCTATAGGATGTCAAAAACATTTTTGTGGATGTTAAATGATTTTTAGTGTCAATTTTAAGCTTCATCAAGTAGTTGTTGGGGCTCAAAAACTCCTTAGTGGAGACCTAATGAAAAGTGTGTGGTTGATAAGTGTCAAGACCATAGGAGCTTGGATCAAGTCAAATGGTCAGTAGATCTCAAGGACCAATAAGAAGTAGAGATTGAGGTGATGGGTCCCAATGATCCATGGACCACATTTAGATAGATTATTAATAGCTAATAAAGGATTGAGTTGAGATATTTTTGTAAAGGATGATCAAGCAAGATGATCTTAACTCAGCAAGCTGAAGAACCCAAACTCGAGCCTAACCTGAGTTGGTGGAAGGAGAGAGTTTGATGTAGACTCAGATGGGACTAATTTTTTAATAGAGTGTTATATCTATATAATATATAGGAAAACCAATATCTTTAGATTAGTTTTCTTCTATAATTAATTTGGTTCAAGATCCAAGGTATAAAGTAGATTTGAAAGGATCATCTCAAGTCATGCACTCAATAAGTCACTATTCGGGATAAACATGACATGTCCTTGTGATGTTTAAACTTGAAGATCTCACTCTCATAATAAGATCTAGTGGAAGATCAAAATTAAAAGATCTTGGGAATTTGGAAAGTAGATGGAGCATTTATTTCTAACAAGATTATGATTTTCCACTTTTGGCAAACTCTTGTCTTTTAGTTTAGTTGGCCCAAAAATAGAATCATCTAGAGGCTATCTGGGCAAATATGAAAATATCATTCATGATGATCTATTTTGATTAGAATAGAAGCATGACAAAACATCTTAAAAGCTGACATCTCATTGGTCATCAAGAATAACAAGATTTCTAACTTCTCCCTTCTTTCTCTTTGCTTTAAATAGAGGATCCTTAGACTAAAATAGATATATCAGATTAATCATCTAACTAGTAAAATCTTTCTTTGTATTTCTCTTAGTTACCTCTCTTGGTTAGTCTAAAATCTACCAAAATAGAATTTATAACCTTTTAAAGTAAATAGAATGTTGTATTTTGTTTTCATTACTCTAGTATAGTGTGTATGTGTCTAATTTGTACATGTGTTATAAGTTTATCCCTCATTAGGTTGTGATTTTACCTAGTTTCTAGTTCACCTCTTCATGTACATCATGCTTAGTGTTCTTCATCTCTTGGTTGAAGCTCACATGTGGATACTATGACTGGTTAGTGTCTTACTTTAGACTTATCCTTCATTTACCTCAGCCTAGACCATTTGGTGAACCCCCAAATGGATGTTTAGTAGGTAGTTGCATTTTGAACCTAGTCTCTTTCCATTTCATTATTGTTCTTCAATTCAAGTAGGGAGGATCGACCTATAATTTTGGTGCATCACCCCTTTAACTTTCTTAGGAGCCCTTATATATTTATAACCCTTTTCTCATGAATCTCTAGGCTTATCTTTAGTTTAGGTGAGCATCAAAGAGGAAGTCTGCCTACTCTAGAGGTTCAATCCCACTATAGGCATACCCACAACCTGAGGTTGTTCCCATTTTATAGCTTAAGTAGGGTAATCCCAAAGAAATTCTACCCAGGGTATGAATTGAAGCTATAATAATTTTTGACATGCCCAGTGGGACCAAATTTTAAAGTAGTAAAAGGACTTTTTGTGTTGTTCTTCTACATATCAACCTTTGGAGGTATTCTATCAAACACCAGTGGTGACTCTGAGCATCTATCAACTAGTTTAAGCTGATTAGGTGCTTAATCATATAATTTGGTATGTACAATCATCATCCATTTGATCAAAATTCATGTTCATTCATTTCGTATCCTTGATATCAAGATAAAAATATTCATGGCTTCACCCCAAGAGGCCCTCAAGATTCAATGTATCAAACTCATCAAAATTTGTCCCTCTCTTACCTACTAGAAAAATTCCTTAAGGAGGTATGGATGGATATTGAAAAGGATTTAAGAGAGGTTGATAGGGAAGAGGAGCACCATAGGCAACATCATGAGTTTGAACACCAGGCTTATGTTCAAAAGGAGGAATTGAGGTTTTAGGAAGAATGCTTTGTTAGACAAAAGACCAAGATAGAAACAAAAATGACTATCAATTTCTCTTAATAAGAGCAACCAACCTTGGTTCCTAATTTCCATCTCCTACTCCTAGCCATGCTCAAATTTGACCCCCTAGTCAACCTTTCCAAGTCTCACCCTTATCAGCTAAGGAATACAGAACCATCCCATCTTGGATCCTCACCTATACCAAAAAACCCAACTGTGTCATACCCTCCCTTGAGAAACCACCTTTCCCATGACCATTCAAGAAAAGGAGGAAATGGCCGAGCTTTATAATTTCCTTTAATGGTAAAAAATAAAAGAGGGCATAAGGTAAGATGAAGAAATAGAGATGATGTAGGATCTAGATGAAGTATGGAAATAACTATACCATGAATTCATGGACTAAGTAGAGGTTTTAAATCAGATTTTACCTCTTTCAGAGCATGAGCATGAACTTACCAATCAAGCTAAGGAGGTTGACCAATATGAAAATGAATTATCATTTGAAGATAGTACTGATGTCTTCAAAATAAAGGAGAATGGTCAAATTTAGAGCCATAGGGAAATGACATCTTGAACCATAGATGGATTGATGAGTTACCATAAAGCTCATTTCAAAGTAAGTGAAGCAAGGATGGTGTTGAAGTTGGAATTATCTCAGATTACCAAGGGGAAACTACCTTTTGGGATGACTTAGATCTTTTTTGCCTAATCCTAGATAGTCAACCAAGCACCAATCCAAAAGAGCCATCATGTGTTGTGCTTAATTTAGAGCACAAAATTGAGATATCAAAAGAGGATTTTGTAAAGGACCTTATAGTCCAAGTTGGATCAAGCTTTGAAGAAATGAAATAATATGTCAACATTGGAGACATGTTTGCCTCTTTTCATTAGCTCAAGAGAACACCAAAGGAAGTAACATCCATGCCTTTCAATCCACAAGCTATAAGCTCCCAAAAACAAGGTATTTTCTAGCCTAGTTCATAGCAAGTAAGTGATGCCAAATCCTTTCCATTTGATCTAGGTGGAACTATTTATAAATTATAAACCTTATATATAAGTTATAATAGGTTTCATGATTCTCTCTAAGTGATTTTATGCACATTTTCATTTAGTAGGTTAGTTGTTTTTATTTCTTGCATTTACCTATGTGTATTTTCCCTTGTTATTTTTGTCCTTGTTATTTCAAGAGGAAGATTACTAAGAGAGGTATCCTTGCATCACCTTCATGCCCAACTTAGTTGTAAAGAGGTGACTCTATTCCCGATGGATCAAACTAGTAGCTTGATCTAGGTTCTCAAATCATAGTAGGCATGCTTCCCTATGAGTCACCAAAAATTTTGGCCATATTTGGACCACATATTAAGTTTTGCCCACTTACTAAGTAATCTTGATGTAGAGTTCCTGATTGAATAATTGACTCAAATAGTTTGGATAAGATCTAGATGGTGTGGATGGAGAAAAGGGATCATGGAGTTAACAAGCCTTTAAAACACTAAAAAAGAACCTATGGAATACTCAAGACAAATGTAAGAGCACGTGGAACTCATCTTCTCTATTCACTCCATCTACATTTTATCTAAACATTTGGCCCCAGTAGTAGGAAAAGATAAAAAACCATTTTAATGTTGCTAGATTTTGTACATATGGATGATTTAAAGAGAATCAATCATATGGATTTTCTAATTCTTATGCTAAGATAATTTATGCCAAGTTGTAACTCATGTGAAGATTTAAGATATGCATCTTCAAGGTTAGGTCTGTAGACTAAAATGACCAAATCTTCATATTTGGATATTTTAAAACCAGGATCAAGTAGACCAACCAACTTGTGCATTTGATATCTTCACTTAGGAATACTTTTAGGCTAATAGATCAATGGGTGAGTTTTACGCTTCAAGTTACAAGTTTACAAAGTTGGCCAAAATATGAATGATGCCCATGCTAGTGTTAAATTTATGCCTAGGTAAAAATCCATATGATTTTAAATTTGATGGTCTACAAGATTTCAAAAACATTCTCAAGAATGTCAAATGATGTTTGCATGAGTATCAAGTTTAAGCTCTGTGAACTAGTCATTAGGGTTCAAAAAATCCTTGGTGGAGACCTAAGGAAAATCACATGGCTGACAAGTGTCAAGACTATGGGATCTTGAATCAAGTCAAACAATCAATAGATCTTGAGGACTAATAATAAGTAGAGATCAAGGTGATGGGTCCTAAATATCCATGGATTGCATTTAGCTAGATCACTGATAGCTAATAAAAGAATGAGTTTGGATATTTTTTCAAAGGATGATCAATCAAGATGAGCCCAAATTAACAAGTTGAAGAACTCAAACTTGATCCTAACATGAGCTGGTGGAAGGAGAGAGCTTGATATAGAATCAGATGGGACCAATTTTTGGATAGAGTGTTATATCTATATAATATATAGGAAAACCAATATCCTTATATTGGTTTTATTCTATAATTAATTTAGTTCAAGATCCAAGGCATGGAGCAGATGTGAAAATATCATCTCAAGTCATGCCCTTGACAAGCCACTATTTAAAACAAACATGACGTGTCCTTGTGATGTCTAAACCTAAAGATCTCACTCTCATAATAAGATTTGGTGGAAGATCAAAATTAAAAGAGCTTGTTAATTTGAAAAGTAGTTGGAGAATTAATTTATATCAAGATTATGATTTTCCACTTTGGGTTAATTCTTATATTTTAGTGTAACTAGCCCAAAAATAGAATGATCTGGAGGCTATCTAGGAAAATCATGAAAATCTCATTCATGATGATCTATTTTGATTCGACTAGAAGCATGAAAAAACATATCAAAATCTAAAAACACATTGGTCATCAAAAACACCAAGATTTCTAATGTTTCCCTTCTCTCTTTTATACTATAAATAGAGTCTCTCAGTCCCAAAATAGATATATCAGATTAATCATCTAACCAGTCAATTCTCTCTCTATATTTCTCTTAGTTCCATCTTTTAGTTAGATCAGACTCTATTAAGATGGAATTTATAACCTCTTGAAGTAAATATAAGTTTGTATTTTGTTTCCAATACTCTAGTATAGTGTGTATGTGTCTAGTCTGTTCATGTGGTAGAAGTTTCTCCCTTATCAAGTTGTGATTACACCTAGTTTCTAGTTCATCTATTCATGCATGTCATGTTTAGTGTTCTTTATCTCCTAGTCAAAGCTTACATGTGGATACTATGATTAGTTAGTGTATTAATTTATACCTCTCCTTCAATTCCCTTAGCCTAGATCATTTGGTAAATCTCCACATAGATGTATAGTAGGTAGTTATATTCTAAACCTAATCTTTATCTATTTCATTAGTGTTTTTCACATTTTGGTACATCACCCCATTAATTTTATTAGGATCCTTTATCTCTTTCTAACCATTTTCTCATTAATATCTAGGATTAGATTTAGTTTATGTGATCATCAAAGAGGAAGCCACCTACTCTAGAGGTTCAATCCCACTATAGGAATACCCATAGCCTGGGGTTGTTCCCACTTTATATCTCAACTAGGGGAATGCCAAAGAACTTCTGCCAAGGGTGTGAGTTGAATCTATAACAATAATCATGGGAAATATAAAAAAATGTAGATCCAAATCCAAAGGAACATTAGTGTGCTATATTTATGGGAAGAAATGATACTTGAAAAAAAATTATTGGTTTCGAAAAGGAAAACAAGGAAATGGGCAATAGGATAAAAATTAGGAAGCAAATGTAGTAGGTGATGTGTTGAAATATGATTTAATCCTTTCTTTATATAATATTATTGATTCTTGGGTGTTATATTCAAGGGCTTCATTTCATGTTACACCCCATAGGAAATTTTTTCAAGACTATGTTCAAGGTGATTTTAGACAAGTTTATTTGGGTGATGGTGAACCCTATAAAATTATTGGAAAGGGTAAGATATAGATAAAATTATAGAATGTAAACAAGTGTTTGATAAAAGAGGTGAGACATGTTCCTGAGTTGAGAATAAATCTAATTTTAGCAGGTTAGATGTGAAGTGAGGGTTGCATAGTTACATTTGTAGAAAATTTATGGAAGGTCACTAAAGGATCATTGGTAATAACAAAAAGAAATAAGGTAGGTATATTATATTTATCTAATGTTAATGTTGACTCTTTTATTAATTTAGCTTCTATATATATATAGATTCAAAATTATGGCACCATAGACTTAGGCACATGAGTGAGAAGGGGATGCAAGTTATCCACTCAAATAATTCATTTCTATATTTAAATAATGTGGATTTAGATTCATGTGATCACTATGTGTATGTAAAATAGAAGAGAGTCATATTTATCAGAGTTGGGAAAACAAAGAAGTATGAAAAGTTAGAGCTTATGCATATTGGGTACTAGCTCATGTATCATCTCTTGGTGTATCTTTTTATTATGTTACTTTTATTGATGATGCAACTAGAAAAACTTTGGTATATTGCATACAAAAAAATATAATATTTTTGATACTTTTAATAAATAAAAAGATTTGGTTGAGAATAAGATAGGAAATAAGTTTAAGTATGTTAGATCATATAATGGAGGTGAATAATATCACAAGGAGTTTGATAATTATTGTTCATCCAATGGGATTCATAGAGATAAGATGGTTCCAAGAACACCAAAACAAAATGGTGTGTCATAAAGGATGAACATGATAATCATGGAGCATGCAAGGAGCATGATATTACATGCAAGGTTACCCTTACAGTTTTTGGAAAATATTATGGAGAATATTGTTTACTTAATAAATAGAGGGCCTTCAAGTCCTTTGTATGGTGGCATTCCAGAAGAAGCATGGACATGTAAAAAGGTAGACTATTCCTTTTTAAATACTTTTAGTTGTGAAGCATTTATCCATATTGATAAAGAAAATAGAACCAAGCTTGAAGAAAAATCCAAGAAATGTACCTTTATTGGATATGGAGTTAATTATTTTGGTTACCATTTATGGGATTTTGAAATTTTCAAAATCATAAGGAGTAGAGATGTGATCTTTAATGAGAAGGTCATGTATAGAGATTAGCTATGTTGTCCCCCAAAAATATCACTCATTTTTGGGACAACATTTGAACTATTTTGGTCCTACAGACCAAAATTGTCTCTCCCCTTTTCAAAATTTGTCTTGCACATTCAAATTCCTCATTTTTTAAGCTTCTCAAAAATCTACGGACTCTACAGGCTTGAATCTATGGACTCTGCAGGAAGAGAAATCTACAGACTCTTCAGGAAAAGAAAATCTATAGACTCTACAGGCCAAGTTCAATGGGCTTCATAGGTTGATTTCTATGGAATCTACAAGAAAGGAGTAAGCTTTCAATGACTAGGTTCAACTAAAAGATTTCAACGTCAAGGTTCAACATCAGCAGCAAGAATTAAGCACATTTGTCAAGCTTCAAAGTTCAAGGTTCAAAGTTTAACCACTTTAAGGTTCAATGGCTTCAAAACACTTATCAAAGAGAAGAAGGCTTGAACCACTGAACCGTTGAACCATTGAACAACTTTGGTTCAAAAGGTTCAAATGTTCAACCAGTATAATGAAGATGAAAGATCCTAGAAAGAACAAGTTTCTAACACTTAGTCATTTTTAGGGAATGAACCATTAAACCGTTGAACTATTGAACCACTTTGGTTCAAAGGTTCAACGGGTTCAAGGTTCAAAGTTCAAAAAGTTTAACGCATTTATTTTAATGCTTTGGGTCACTCAATCAAATGGTTCAATGGCTTTTGGTTCAATCAAAGGGTTCATCAGCTTTAACCATTAACTTGGTTCATCGACTTGGTTCAAAGCTTGGTTCAACAGTTGGTTCAAAGGAGCGGTTCAATGTAAAATTTCAAAATATTTTCCCAAATGAAAAGTGCCCTTAAGGAGGGAACTTGGTCAATAAAAGCACCCTTCGGAAGGGTCATTTTTGAAGAAGTCACAAAGGTAAGTTATTTTGGAAATTAGACTAAGGCAAGAAACAATTCTTTCAGACTTTTGTCTGAAGGAATTCCCTCAAACAAAAAGTCCAAAGGAATTTGGGAAAGAAGCTGTGGGAGGAAAGCCCGAAGGAATTTATAAAGACAAAAGGAAAAGTGATAAGAATAATTTTAAAAACTTTTTGTCTGTGGGAAAATGTCCACAAAAATGGTCTGTGGGAAAATGTTTGGGAAAAAAGCCCGTGGGAAAGTGTTCGCAGAACAAGCCCGCAAGAAAGCTCTAAAAGATGCCAAAAGGCCACTAAAGGACCCCAAAGGGTAGGTGACCTTATGGGGGACTCTTATTTTCCAACTTAAAGGACACTCCCCCAAATTTGAAGGGTCACCTTCCCTTTGGGAGGATGTAAAACAAAGGACTTAGCGACCCACCAGAATAAAGAAGCCTGAAGACCATCTGAAGACTACCTGAAGGGCATATACCCTTGTGGGGGCTCTTCCCAACCC
This sequence comes from Torreya grandis, assembly GCA_037957365.1. Lineage (NCBI taxonomy): Eukaryota > Viridiplantae > Streptophyta > Pinopsida > Cupressales > Taxaceae > Torreya > Torreya grandis. Next base: position 960,335 of record JARHVA010000679.1, read on the forward strand.
AAAGTGGATCATTTATTAAGGCTTGAAAGATAGGTCCCCTCTGAGAAAACTCAAATGACAAAACTGAAGGAATTGCCCAAGAAAGTGATGTGCTCGTAGACATCAAAGTTATGACAATGAAATAGCCATTGATCCTTATAGTTTTAAATCTATGGACCCAAATGCATTCAAAGGATTTGAGGCCAAGATCAGTAGGAAGTGATTAAGGAATAGAACATCAAATTAAATCCATGACCTAATTCACTTAACCAAAAAAGGAGGAATGATGAGGAAGGACCAGAAAAATTTGCACATTAGATATGTTTCTAGAAGTAGACTGCCATGTGGATATTGAAAGAGGAAAACTTTCAATAGCGTGACTTATTTCTCTACATTGAGAAAAATAAATGGGTAGATGCCCCTAAATTCTAGACTGTCTTCTTAACAAATTTCAATGCAACATGTTGTGTTACTACTCCTAAGTCCTTGAAGAGGCTATCTAAGGGACTCTCTTTTATTGTAAATGGATCTCTTTTTGACAATAAAAAATGAAACTCTGCCCAAATTGAAATGCATTACTGAGACTTTGAGCTCAAATTTTTGATCATATTTTATTATTAAAATAAGAAAGCAAGTGACTTTTTAGACTTTCTGTTGTGATATCTTTGTTGTTGGGGAAACTGTTCTTATGTCTTTTTCCTTAATATATTTTTTGTTCCTTTAATTCAACAAGCAACATTAGTGAAAGTAGTTAGGAAGGTGTCCTGAAGTCAACTGTGGAGAGAATTTGTGCCCCCATAATTGCCTTTAGTGTGTTTTATTTTTGTTACTGTGTAAAGGACCTTGGGATGACTTTGTGCCCTCATTGTCCTTCATATCTCACTCTTGGGCAATTCAGGTGGAGACTTTGTGCTACATCTCAATTTTCTAGTTACTAGGTCCTTGGTTACATTTTGCAATTACTACCAGGAGTATTCTTGTGGTTTACTAAATAGTACTTCTGAAAGAAGAGGAGTGCTTTTTGTCATTTCCCTTGAGATTTATCCTTTAATCCGCATGCATCATCTCTGAAAAAAGAGAGATGGATGGTTTATCCTACTCTTGAGTATTATTTTCTATTTATATATATATATATATATATATATTATAGCATATCTATAGGGAACCTCCCCTTGATGAGAGGAGAGATTAGTCCACTTTTGATGTGGTAAACCTACACATTTGGATGACCAATCTTCCTACTTTAACTGATCAGACCTATTTTGTTTATCAGTACATTGATCGACAAAATATTCAACCAACAACTTACAAGGAAAGAAATAAGAAAATCCAAATATAGAATATGCAGTACTTGATGAAATCACTAGAAATGAACCTACAAAAGTGCAGGAAAATCATAATGTGTAATAACTACAACAACAACAAGTACCTCAAACTCTTAAAAGTGTAGTTATAAGATCTACCAAAGTAGACTCCCTGAACGATACTCTCCTTCACTTTATTATTTATTATTGATTGATGGTGGCGAGATAGAAAGTTATGAAGAAGTAATGTATGTAGAAACTAAAAAGAATTGGGATCAAGGCATGAAAGAGGAGATGGACTCCTTGGTACATAACCAAACTTGGGATATGGTTTAGTTTCCTATAGGAAAAATAACATTACATAATAAAAGGGTTTATAGTTTGATGGAAGAATATGGAGGAAAAAAGAGGTACAATGCCAAACTTGTTAAAAATGTATTTGTATAAAATCAAGGTATATATTTTGATGAAATGTTTTCTCTAATTATTAAAATGATTTCTGTAAGAACTATTTTAAGTTTGGTAGTAGTATAAGAATTTCACCTTGAACAGTTAGTTGGGAAGAATACCTTCCTTCATGGTGACTTGGAGGAGGAAATATATATGGAGAAGCCACATGTATACAAAGTCAAAAGTAAGGAGAAAATGGGATGCAATTTGAAGAAGAGTTTGTATGAGCTAAAACAAGCTCCAAGGTAGTGGTATTTGAAATTTGACATGTTTATGAAAAAATAAGGTTATAATAAATGTCATTCTAACCATTTTTTTTATTTTAAGATATTAGATAATGTAAACTATATTATCTTTTTATTGTATGTAGATGACATGCTTATTGCAGGGTCTAACATGCATTATATAAATGAGCTAAAAAAAAATAGTATATTCATTTACTATGAAGGATTTGGGTACTACAAAACAAATCCTTGGTATGAGAATAACAAGAGATAGGAAAAATAAAAAATTGATAGTCTCAATAAGAATACATCAAGAAGGTGTTAGTGAGGTTCAATATGTAAGATACAAAACTAGTGAGTACACCTTTGGGAGGTCACTTTAAATTAAGAAATGAATAATGTCTTAAAACATAGGAAGAAATCAATTACATGTCTAAAGTGCCATATGTTTTAGAAGCTAGAGGTTTAATGTAAGTTATAATTTTCATGAGACTAGACATTACTCATGTAGTGGGAGTTGTCAACAAGTTTATGAATAATCTAAGAAAAGAGCACTGAGATGTAATCAAGTGGATTCTCAAGTACTTGAGAGGGACCACTGATAAATAGTTGTGATATGAAGGGTTAGATGTTACCTTAAAAGGATATGTTCATACAGACATGGATGGAGATTTAGATGGTAGGAGGAGCACCATAGGTTATGTATTCATTATTGGTGACACAATAGTTAGTTAGATTTTAAAATTGTAATATATAGTTGCTTTGTCAACTATAGAGGTAAAATATGTTAAGCTATAGAAGGAAACAAGGAAATAATATAGATGCAATGATTCATGAAAGAATTGAGGCATAGGATTTCAAGTTGTATAGTGATATCTAGAGTGTGATTAATTTATCAAGAAATTAACATTCTAATCAAGAACCAAACATATACAACTCATGTATACTCCATTTGTTCATTTTTTTGAGGATGGTCAACTAAAGTTAGAAAAGATCCATACAAGGTAGAATCATGTAGATATGCTAACAAAGGTAGTCATAAAAGAGAAGCTAGAAATTTGTTTAGCTTCAATAAGTCTTCAATGATAATAAGGAAGATGAGAAACATGTTATGGTCAAAGTTCAAATAAAATTCCAAAGAAGAGTTGTAACAGTAGAGTTACAACAATCATTCTCCAAGTGGGATATTATTTGATGGTGGAGCCTAATCTTATTATAATGCCTAGATCTTGACATGAGGGGTGTGGGAGGGGGGAATGTCCCCCCCCCCCCCCCCTCCCCAAAATAATGTCACCATGGGGGTCTAGAGGGTGGTGACATAATTTTTATCCCCTTGGTGGGGGTCTAGGACTAACACCCCTGAAGCAAAATTTTGTGAAAATGTATTGTAAAATATTGTAATTGCATAGTAAATCTAGACCATTCAATATTAGGTCATATATCTAATGGTAGAAATTATGTTGGTGCATTTTTTCCCTAATATGTAACCCTCCTTTGATATGAGGACATTTGTAATCAAGGAAACATATAGTGTGTGAGTGAAGAGGAGATTGTAGTGGATGTATTATAAATTTATCCCTTCATTTGTTGGACTAAATAAGAGAAAAACTTTTTGTTTTTGTGTGGATGTAGCCCATATTAGTTGAACCACATTAAATTTGTGTCTATATTATGTTTTATAAATTTTATTTGTATTTATTTCATTAATATTTCTTTGCATTCTATATTAATAACACTTTATAGAGATATTTTAGATGTCATAGATAATATTTGTGGATAGATTTATCAGTATTTGTGAACACAACATGGTGTTACTTCACTTTATTATTCATTCTGATTTTGGATTGGACTTGTGATCACTTTTATATATATCTTATATCATTTGACTATGTGTCAAATTTTTCTTCATTTATCTCTTTCACATTGATATTTGTATTATGCATTATGTGTTGTATATGGTTTCATTTTATTTCATCTTTTCTTATGGTTTCTTTTTTTGGTTTCCATGATTACACGCTTATATTTATAATTTCATTTATTTTCATGGATGTCTTTATATTTTCTAATTTTTGTTTTCTACCTTATCTAAACAATAGGGATAATTACTATTGTGACTTGACTATACAAACATTGCTCTTCTTGGTAATCCTTCTTTACCATGTGATCATTTAGCAAACAATACATCTCATTGTAATACTATTTTACCAATAAAATCTAAATCCCTTTTTATTCCCCTATCTCCTTTCACATACTAAGAACACATACGATTGAAATGTGAGTTAACATACTCATTTATAGGTAAGCCTAAGTGTTTAGTCAATCATATCTTTGGATATTTAACTTGCTTTAATAAAAGTCTAAAGCTCATTCATATGTATCAATTTTATCACTCATGTTGGTTATTCTAAATTTGTATGGAGGAGGAATCATAAAATCCATAAAAATTTAAAATCCAAATCATTAACACAAAAAACAATGATACAAAAGGCAACATACAAATTTTAAAAATTAAATCACACTAAAAGACATGATTCATAGCACATATCATTTTTATAATCAAATCTCAAACTCCATAATTGGCCTCATGATAGATTTTAGGTCCATTGGGGTGTGGTAGACTAGTAGATTTGGAAAGGAGAATACAAAAATCTTTTAGTGCTACCTATAATCTCACACAAGTATCAAATATTAATAATAGACTGATGGATTTGTAAGAGGTGTAGACACCAAAAATATGCACACCATGATTCTAAATATAAAAATCCTCCTAAACCACTTTAAGACCCCCTTGAGACCAATCTAACCCTCTAATCACTAATTGAACCTAATCCATAGTCAGTTTGATTCAAACTAGCTTAAACTAACCTTTTGCTTACTTTTACACTTCACTGTCAACTTTTGATGATTAGGGTACACCTCCTCAACCAACAACATGAAAACCATATTCCTTAATTTTATAAATATAACATATCTAAACCTACGTGCAATCTATTGCATGTGTGAGTTAAAATTAGGAAGCACAGTTCATGTCTTGTTATAACTCTCTTAGCTTACCTATAAGAAGAGAGGAACATGGAAGTGAAAAGGATCTATAATTATTATCAAGAGCATGTTCATCCAAAATTATCTTTATTTAGGTCAATCATCATCAACAACCTATCAAACCAGATACTACATTAGAGAGCCAACTTACCATCATAGCTCTATCAAAGCATCAAATATCATTACTCTATTAGAATCATGCCACACTCCTCCAATGCATTAATTACCTCAAATATCCACCCAATAAGCCTTATATAAGATAATTAATTGATTTACAACATTAAATTAATTTATTTACCTTTCACACTTAGCCCAATAACAACCCATCTCCTAAAATCCCACTTTGTGATCCCATCAATCAGCCATTCACCAACTAAGATCTACACTCAGTAACCATCAATAGTTGGATTAACCACTGATGGTATATTCAATTATTGATAGTCACCATGAAATTTTTCTTACTTTTACACTTCACCCTTAATTATTAATGATTAGGGTACACCTCCTCAACCATCAACATGTAAACCATCTACCTTACTTTTCTAAATATAACATATCTAAACCTACATACAATCCATTACATGTGTGAGTTAAAATTAGGAAGTATAGTCCATGTCTTGTTATGAATCTCTTACCTTACCTATAAGAAGAGAGGAACATGGAGGTGAAAAGGATCTACAATTGTTTTCAAAAGCATGTGCATCTAAAATTATCTTTATTTAGGTCAATCATCATCAACAACCTATCAAACTAGCTACTACATCAGAGAGATAACTTACTACCATAGCTCTATCAAAGCATCAAATATCATTACTCTATTAGAATCATGCCACACTCCACCAATGCATCAATCACCTCAAGTATCCACCTAATCAGCCTTTTGTAAGATAAGTACTTGATTTACAACATTTAATTACTTTATTTACCTTTTGCACTCAACCCAACACCAACCCATCTCTTGAAATCCCACTTTTTGATCCCATCAATCAAAAATTCACCAAGTTAGATCTACATTTAATAACCATCAATAGTTATATCAACCACTGATGGTCTATTCAATTATTGACAGTCACGTTGACCATCGATAGTTAGCCCAACTATCGATGGTCACTATGGAAAAAAATTCCAGCAAGTTATTTTTACCTATCTTCCCCCAATCAAACCTAATTTTTTGTGTCCCTACATGTTCATATATCCCTACCTCTAAAGTAAACCCCAATCATCTAGCACTAGTATTACATAGCTTATTGCTATTTTAATCATTTCTAGTCTATTTCTGTAGTAAATATCTCTTATGTTCAATTTTAGTACCTTTTTAATATTGATGTAAGTAATTTATATTTTGTTTATAAAATTAATTATTTAAAATGTGTGGATTTATAACCCCTGAGGAAGCTCTTGCTTATAGGATCTAACTATCTCTAAGAAATCCACCCAACTATCTATCTAACAAAAAAATTTGCTTTGGTACTTTCTTATCTATAGGTCATCCTCCCAAGCCAAAGAGGATTTATCCAAAATCATCTAATCTAACATGTGCATGATAAAATAGGTTTTTAAACCATACTCGTACTTAATTTTTTCTTTTCCCCTTCCAAAATAATAAGCTTAAATTCACTGAAACATTCTGACAACTTGGTGGGACCTTAAGTCATTACTTTGAGTTTCATTTTTTTGCATTTGTATGTTCTTCTCTTTATCTATGTTCATTAACAAAAATAAAATCCTTTTGGGCTTAAAATCAAGTGCATCCATTGATTTCTTCTAATTTCAACTCATTTTGAATTAAGGTACATTGATTTTATCATATCATCACTTTTATTTCACACACTAAACCAACCCACTTTCATCAATTAAACATCAAACAAACTTGAGAGAAAGCTCGACTAAGATTTCATCACCTAGTGATAACCTTACCCATTTCCCAATAATCCCACTTGGAGGTCATCAGCAAGGGGAGAACCAAATCAGCTCTCTAGTTGAGTATAAACTTTGGAAATCAATATATATTGGCTAATCACCCAACACCCTTATCACTATAGTGTGTGAAGTAAGGGGGTAGGCCCCAGTATCAAGCCATATATTGATTCTAATACAGATTATTTTTGAGATCCTAAACACAACCTAAAACCAACCTTAGATATCCTTTCTAGTACCTATTCTACAAGCCAACTTCTATCACACATTCTCATAACTTAGGGCATAAGCCAAAAGTGAGATTAAAATTAACCACAATATTTTAACGTAATTTAGTGTGTGTTATATTTCCTTGATCATTTTCTTGATTTCTCTTTATTTGAATTCTACTAATGTTTATATTTTATTTTTATCGTACTTGCATGGTTCTTACTCACCAATAATGAAGAGACTTAGTAAATCAAGACCCATCTATAGATTATCTAGTCTCCTCTACCTCTTCATCCATGGAGTACATCTTAGATGATAATAATTTCCCTCATCATTATAACACTTTTAGTGTTTCTCTAGTAGTTTCCCAAGGTGACCCAAACTTCATTGAATTTTTAGATAATAAACTAGTAGCCTTACAACATTACCTCAATAGAGTAGCTCACCATACACCCATTATAGTACCACCTACTGACCCACCCTATAACATGCCATTAAGATTTTTAGGCATCTCATCTATTACTATTTTCACCACCCAACCATTAGCTACTTAAGCATTTACCTCAACTAGCAACCTATTTAACACAAACATGCATAACTGACCATCTCAACCTTTTAACACACAAACACCTCCTAGTCTGACTAACAATTATTCTAACATAGCAACCACCCAACCTATACCTACCCATACTCCAATTACTATCAGAGTACCCACTACCACCATCACTACCATTGCTTTGGTTACCTCCTCTCTACTTTAAAATGTAGTGGCAACCATACCTTACCACCTATCACCACTAGGGTTACCACTTATCCCTTACCTATAACTCAACCACCTACACCCACATAGTTGTAAATACCCTCTACCTAACCACCAGTGACCTCATATTAATATGTGGATTCAACCCAATCAGCCGTGACCACTTACCCATATGTGGCAACTTATCAACCTCTAACAAATTAACAATATGTCACTTAACCCCAACCATAGTATATACCTTACAAACCTTCAAGTGCACAACCCCAAATAGACCTCAAGAATATGTTTTTGGACAAGATGATCACCTTAGATTCATCCATCTTGGATACTCACAACATCTTATCATATGAACAAATCTATAATGATCCCATCCATCCATACTTATTAGGCCATATCTTCCCCAATGGAAACTTCCCAAGCTATCTAAATTCCCAAGGAGCATCCCAAACAATACCTTAGGGAATTTAGGCATGCTCGTTATCTAATTACCTATGATGATGCCCTCCTTCTCTATACCTTCCCCATCTCCTTAGGAATTCTAGAATTGAATTGGTATAGTGTAATACCCAAACACTCCCTTTTATCCTTCACCCAATTGGCTCAAACTTTATTAAACCATTTTTTTTTATCAATATCTCCATGAAATTTTATATCACTGACCTCTACTCTATCTAAAAATTTGAGGATGAATCCATTGCCAATTTTGTATCTCATTGGAGGAGCTTAATTAACCAATTTTACTTTTCCTTACCTCAGCTTGAACTCATAGAGCTCTTTGCTTAGGCATGTGCCAAGTATATCTCCACTACACTACGTGTCTAAATATTTTACACCTTTGATGAATCTTTTACCATGGTGTGTAAGTTAGAGAACAAAGCCATTGAAGAGGGAAAGCAAAAACTAAAGAACAAAAACTCTACCTATAAAACCAATGAGGCCTCTTCTTCCAAAATAAATAACCAATCAAATACCAATAATATGGGTAGGGGAACCATGAATGTAGTTGTATTTAAATCATCTCCTCCATCATCTGCTAAACAACCAAATTACTCTATTTTATCAAATCAAAACACAAAGAACTAAAATTGTAGCCATCATAAGTAATTCACTTTAATTGTAAAATCTTATGCTTCAATCTTGGAGAAGTTATTGAAAGCTAATATCATTAAAATTATTCCTATCAAACCACCCCAATAACTTGACTCTTCTCATCCTACACCTAGTTGGTACAATGAGAATGATCTATGTGCCTTCTATTTCTATCTTTTTTTTTAACTTTTTTTTAGTGTTGTATAAAAAGAAACTAATTAAGGTTGTGTAGGATAATACCTAGCAAACGTGCGCTTGTTGAAGTCAAGATTTTATGAGAAATCTTCTTTGGCTAGGGAATAATTCCTTCAAATAAAAAATCAATACCACAAAACTTGTTGGTTAGACAAGTAGTTGGGTGGATTACCCAGAGTGAGCTAGATTCTATAAGCATGAGCTTTCTTAGAGGCTGTCAATCCACTTGCTTTAAATACTTAATCTTAAAATGATAAAATAAATATACTTAAATTAAATGAGAGAAAAAATTAAATTAAAACAATAATAAATGAATTTAATACAAGAAAATTAAATGCTTTTCTAAAGATAACTAAATTAAAGCAATAGTTTGATTAACACTAATGCTTAAAAAAATTAAGGTTGTGGCTTTGGTTTGGTAATTTGACAAGGGTCAAAATATATTTTGGTTAGGGTTGGTAAATGGAAAAGGTGGTCAAAGGGGTAAATGATGGTTGAGAAGGATAAAAGGGGAAATGGTGGTTAAGAAGGCAAAAGGGGGAAATGGTGGTTAAAAAGGCAAAAGGGGGAAATGGTGGTCAAGAAGGCAAAAGAGGGTAAATTGTGGTCAACAAGGTAAAAGGGGGAAATGGTGGTCAACAAGGCAAAAGAGGGTAAATGGTGGTCAAGAAATCAAAATGGGGTAAAGGTTAAAATGGTAAGATGACAAAGAGATAAAGTAAAAATGGTGAAGGGAGAGAAGAGGTTCTGGAAAAAAAAGGTCAAAGGGAATGAAAGATTTAAATTAAATAAATAAAAGTGAATATTACCTTTCAAGCTTGAAGAAGAATGCTGATGATGATGATGATGATGTTATTGAAGATGATGATGTTGGCTTGCAAATATTATAGAGTTTTAGAGATTTGACACCTTCCCATCCAATATGAGTAGCCTCCTTCAAAAGTAGACAAGCTTTCACCAAAAATCAACTTAACCATGGGTGAAGAAGAAGGGGGTACTTATAGCATTTATTATCAATAAATAAGCCAAATAAGTGGAATAGTGAAGTATGGCACAATTTTATAAGTGGGATCATAAATGATAAAGGGGATAAGGGTGGTGAAATTCCCACCTTATTGGTTTGTCTCTCACCTTTCACATGAGTCCAATTTTGAGTGAAAATCATGCACATGGAACCAAATGAGGCCAAAGGACTTTATGTAGACACCAATATCATGTCAACCCCCCTTAGTTCCCTTCTAAAAGTTAACACTCCTAATTCACACTTTCACACCTTATTAATTTAAAATCTACTTATTTTAAATTAATTACCTCACCCTGGACACCTCATCGAGACACCTCACCCTAAGACCATTTCTTAGCCTATGAGTCAGCCTGAGAATAGGTCCTCCAAATCATAACTACCCATGACTGATTCTCACCCCATCTTAACTCCCTAATCAACTCTCGTGCCTCATAAGCCCTTGTTTTGACCATTCTCCAATGGAAAAGGCACTTGGCGGGTGGAGAAACAGGCAAAGAGCTAAAAATAGCCCTTTTACTTATTCTCTCTTCACTGACATTGGTCAACCCACAGCCGATGCCGACAGGATCACTGACGTCGGTTATATAAGCCAAGCTCTAAACATTGAGATGTCACCACCTTTTTGCACATTCACACACACACTCTGAGATTTCAAGCACTAAAACTCGACTATTGTTCTCCTAGCTACCGAAGCTCTGCACAAATCATTCCAGAGACTAGATTGAAAGATTGTATGAGGACCTCGACCTAATAAATTAAAGCAATCCTTGTTCAATTCATTGGCTCACAACAGCGGTCACATCAACCACAATAGGAATCACTATTCTGATATCTCTAGTTCTTCACCTTATAAAGCTAAGTACTCTTGGTTTCATTTCAATATTTTAAAATATATTGTCAATTAGTTTTCATTGATATTTCTAAATACTATTGAGAGGCCTAACTTCTTTCATGGAGGGGCTAAAAGGCCTTCCCCTTATTCTCACCCTCTTTTCAAACAAATCCTCTACCTATACCCTTCCTCATACCTCATTCACCTTCCCACAACCCTGCACCAACCTCTAAACTTTTGAAAACCCCTATGTCTATCCTAAAAATACTCTAAAAGCCATCCAAGGCTGACAACCCTGACTGACATTAGCAACCTGACCGATGTTAGCACCATTTACTACTGACCTCAATAGATCCACTGACATTGATGACTGTGTTTTGAACCAGTAAACTATAAAGCCATCCAAACAACCCATCTAGACCAGACAGAACCTTTAGCTAGCCTTCTATAGCATTATGAGATACACAAACTATAGGGAACATGTACACACCATCTACTTTTCTATTTATTTAGTCATCTATCATTTCTTCATCCATAATACTTTTATCTTTAAACAATGGACTTTCATCCCTTAAGGATCTCCATGCTTCTGGGACTGAGCACGTAGCTTGGTAGTCCACCATATCCTCTTCTAACATCTTTCTTGTTTAAGTTTCATTCTTACTGCAGGTGTTTCCTCCACAACCAAAGAGGATCTCCTACAAAGCTTGGATATGGTACGCACTAAATCTGGGTAACATCAAACCCATAACCTCTTAACCTTAGTTTATTTCTCATTTGAATGTAATTAGTGAAAATCTATTAAAACATTCTGGCATGCTGTTGGGCCGACCTTGGATACGTTCCATGGCCTGTGTCCCTTCCATGTTGCATCATTGTGTCAAGTTTGAACATGAAGGGTAGGTTCATGTCATTCCTACTAACCCTTCCCCCTTTAAAACATGCAACATGACATATCGACCTAATGATGTTCTCATCCCTTTGAAAACATACACCTAAACACCACCTCTACCTGTGAAAGCCTCGACAAGCTTGCAGACACTGGTCACACCTACACCTACTCCTCAAGTGACCACGAAAGATCCTATGGAAGATACCTTCCAGTGCCTTTCACTTGGGGAGTATCATTTACTTACCCTTGACATGTTCTAAACTCTGTAGGAATATGGAAAACTTCATCACCACCCTAAATATGACCATCACATCAGAATGGTCATCCCATATGGTCCTCTCGATCTCCAAACTAATCTCACCTATGGAGGGCTAGATCAGGGTCCTACTATTAGAAATCCTCTCTCATCACCCTGACTATTCACTTGTGATTTCTCCTTCCTCAGTAACACTAGCTTTTCTCACACCTATCTTCATAGGTGTGTGTGGAAGGGTTTTGGTTTTGGGTGTTATGAATAAGGTCCCCACAAGCCCATTGAGCCTCCAAATGATGAGGCAATCAAAAATGCCAAGAAATGACATGGCGTGGGTTTCAAAGAACCTACAAAACCCTCTAAGATCCCTCACCATGAAACTATCATAGAGCATTCTCCTCAAACCTTACCTTGTCCCCCACCCTCACCTATGGAGTCAGTGGTCTCCATCCCTCCTAGTTTTTTTTTTATAAATGCCATTCACTTGGAACCCCTGACCTATCAACTAGGTTAGGCATCAAGGTCTCTTCCTCTCATTTATCTAGACATGATAGATGATGAATCTTCTAACATCAACACTATCCAATGCCTAAACAATGACACCATACTCACCTACATGGGTGCAGATGACTCTTTCATACAATGATCACTTCCTTCAAAAACACAAGTTATGTTGAACAAATCAACTATTGACATTAATCTCCCATCTTCTGATGTTCTTCACATTTTAAAGATTGGTCAATCTTTAGATGCCTAGGAAAAAATCAACTATACCACATTCTTTATAGATCATAGCAAAGTCTTTGCTTGGTCCTATAGTGATATGCCTAGTATTGACCCCGAAATTGTCATCCATAACATCATCACGAACTGTGAAGCTAAGCTTGTCAGGCAAAAGCTTCACAAGATGCATCCTCACATCGCACTCCTTGTGAAAGAGGAGCTTCAATGTCTTCTCTCTATCTCATTTATCCAACCCATTGATTATCTACAATGGGTGCCAAACATTATCCCTATCACAAAAGTAATAGGGGGAATTCAAATTTGTACTGATAATCACAGCCTCAACCTAGCTTGCCCAAAGGATGACTTTCCTTTGCCAAACATCGGCCAACTTGTTGATCTTACATCTAGTCATGAGATGTTATCCCTCATAGATGGGTTTTCAGGATATAACCAAATCTTGATTGCCCCAAAAGATCAACATAAAACCACCTTCATCACCCCATGGGGGACATTCCTCTATAGGGTCATGCCTTTTGGCCTCAAAAACATAGGTGCTACATACCAACACACCATGACTTATATCTTTCATGATCTCCTCTACAAAATCATGGAGGACTATGTGGATGACCTACTAGGGAAATCAAAACTTTGTCATGACCACCTAAACATCCTCAAAATAATATTCACTCACCTACTACAATATAATGTTTGACTCAACCCCAAGAAATGCATCTTTGGGGTTCTCTCAGGGAAGCTTTTGGGTTTCATCATTTCTCTCCATTGCATTGAGGTAGATCCAGCTAAAATTTGAGCCATACTCAAGATGCCCCCACTAGCTAACCTAAAACAACTTTGCAGCCTATAAGGGAAGCTTCAATCTATTCATCGCTTCATCTCGTAGCTATCTAACCGATGCCAACCCTTCCATCAGCTCCTTAAGAAAGATGTCTCCTTTAATTGGAATAAGATTTCCAAGAGGCTTTTGAGGCTCTTAAACACTATCTTATCTCTCCACCAGTCCTTATTCTACCTAAAGATGACCAACCCTTCTATCTTTACATTTCAACAATAGATCATTCCTTAGGTGCCATGATCACGCATCAAGATGAACAACATTGTGAGTAGGTAGTTTATTATATAAGCCAAATGCTCATTGATTATGAAACTCAGTATACTCATACCGATAAACTTTGCTTGGCATTAGTCTTTGCCGTCTCCAAACTCCGCCACTATCTCCTCAACCACAAGACTTATGTCATCACCCACACCAACCCTCTCAAATACATGCATTCTAAGCCATACCAAAACTAATGTATGGCTCGTTGTCTCATGCTTCTCACTAATTTTGATTTGAAATTCATTCAAAAAATTTCTATAAAGGGGAAATGATTGCTGACCATTTAGCAGATGCCCCTTTACTTGATAACCAACCCTCTAACTATGAATTTCCTGATGAGTATATTGCCATGCTATCCACCGATGACATCTCTTATCAAATGATAATGTTCTTTGATGGATCTAAATGTCAACTTGATAGGGGTGTAGGGGTCATTCTCATCTCTCATGAGGGTGAGCCCATGCCTCTATCCTTGAAACCTAACTTTGAATGCACCAATAACATGGCTGAGTATGAAGCCTTAATTTTAGGGCTTTAAACTACCATTTTCTTGGGCATTAAGACAATCAATATCTTTTTCAACTCGCAACTAGTCTTTAATCAAATTAACGATTCATATCTTTGTAAAAACAAAGTTTTTCAATGATATAAACAATGTGTTGACACATTGTTAGGGTCTTTTGACCGTTATCTCTTGCAAACTATTCCTCGCTCTACGAATAAGTTTGCCAACACATTGGCCTCTCTCACCTCACACATCCCATCTTTATCTACTTCCTCAATAATATATGTCATGATACACCATTTGGCATTGCCCTCATATATCTCAACTGACATCAACTTTGTTGCCAATATTGACTCTAGTCCACATGATGTTTGGTATAAACAACTTGTTGACTACTTGAGTTATTCTATCATTCCTCCTGATCTCTCTAATAATGGATGACAAGTTTTTATCAAGAGTACTACTTGATACACCATGCTAGGGGATCTTCTCTACAAATGAGGTTTCGACAGCCTCCTTCTCTGATGCCTAACCACCACTGAGATATCTCATGCCATCAAACAAGTCCATGATGGGATTTTTGGAGGACATTTTAGTGGTAACTTAGTTGCAAAGTGCATCCTCTGCTTGGGCTATTATTGGCCCACTCTTAACCAAGACTACAGTGACTATGTTTGGTGTTGTATCAAATGCCACTAACATGCTAACCTACTTCATGTCCCTAGCCATGCTTTACAAGTTGATAAGGATTTCTAGCCCTTTTCACAATGGGGCTTAGATCTAATTGATGAGATTAGCCCTCATTCATCTCTCTGACATCAGCCTATTATCACAGTAACTAAATATTTCACTAAATGGGAGGAAGCTATTCCTCTCATCTCTACTAACGCTGACAAAATTGTCGACTTCATTAACCACCACATCATCTGTCATTTTGGTGTACCTCACAAGCTAATCACCGATAATAGCAAATATTTAAAAAACAAAACCATCGAAAAGCTTTGAGTTGCTTTTGGCATCAAACTCAGCTTCTCCTCACCTTACTATCCACAAGCAAATGGATAGGTAGAAGCTTCTAACAAACTCCTAACTAAAATCCTAATTAAGGTGGTCAAAGACACTAGAAGGGATTGGCACACTCACATTCCCTTCACTTTATGGGCCTACTGCACTAGCATCTGAACCCCTACATGTGCTACACCTTTCTCCTTAGTATATGGAACCGAGGTCGTCTTGCCTCTTGAAGTACAAATACCTTCTCTTCACATCTCCTTGCATGACATGCTCTCTAATGATTACTTTTGTCAAGATCAATTAACACAGCTTGAGTTACTTGATGAACATCGTCTTGCCACTCTTAATCATTTTCATATCTACCAAGATCACATCAAGCGTGCCTATAACAAAAATCTAAAAGAGTGAGATTTCAAAATCAGAGATCTCATCCTTAAAGAAAACCAACATGTGACCAATATGGAAAGAAGTAAATGCGGCAAGTTTGCTCCTAATTGGCTTGGACCTTACATAATAACGCAGAAGTATGGACCAGGCACTTATCATCTATCTTCTCTCGAAGGCCAGCTAGAACCTGAGCCCCTTAATGCCTTGCATCTGTGACCATTCTATTGTTAACTAAGTAATCATTCACTTTATGATTAACTTGAGTTCATCCCTTGAGCAACCCCCATCATCCTCATTCCTATTCCTTTTAACTCTTTTTCCTTACAAACAATTAGTTAACCCTTTTTTAAGCATTAATGCTTTGTCCTAATAAAATGGAAACCCCTAAACCTCTATATTCTAGTCCATGACTAAAAGTTTAGTTAAAAAAAAAACTGGGATGCCTAACAAAATATTAAAAGGTCATAAACTATAAATGTAGACTGCTCCCTCAAAGGATAGCTGCATTATTGCAGTAAGTAATAGACTACTCCCTTAAAGGATAAATATTCAAATAAATCAAAACATACAAAGCAAAATATAGACCACTCCCTTGAAGGATGGCTATGCCTAAATTTTGATACAAAAACAACACCCTCTTAGAAGCTTCCCACATCGATCAGCTTCACGTGACCACAAAACAAAACAACATCCCCAAGTAGACTTCCCATATTGATCAGTCTACCAAAAAAAAAGATTGACAAATTATTAAGTCATGGACTTGCCTATAGTCTTTCTCAAGGTCACCTATAAAAGGGGCAAAGTTATCCCTGCTGAAAAGGGTTACGCTATCCTCACATATCACATAATCACACCTATTACCCCAAAATACCCAAGGGATTTTGAGCTTACTTAACATCAAGTGATTAGGGTACTTCTCTAACAAAAACCAATGGTCAATGATGTAATGCATGAATGGGGCTTTTTTTTTCAAAAACCCTATCTATGTTATCATTATGGTCTTTGTCAATGAAAGAGCAATGCGCCTTTCACTTCTTACACACCTTCGTCACATGCCTGTTTATCTTTTAGGACGTAGTGTCTTAAAATTATATGCTCGCATATTGTCATCTCATAATTTTCACTATAAAGTTATGAACCTAACATTCAACTCAATTTTATCATAAATATCATAGGTTTCTGATAAAATACAACCAAAACATTTTCTAACCACTAACATAACATCATGATTTATTTAATATAAATACCACTTTGTGTTATATAAATTATCATAGCCCATTCCCATTAGTTTTTATGGAAAATAATACACATGGAAACTATCAACCAAACACAATTTATGTCAAGCATATACCATCACCAATATGGAAACCTACTAAAGCATAAATAACCTCATTTCATTTTTAGCATACACCATCACTAATATAGAAAATTGCTAAGGATGAAAAACCACATAACCTATGTTACAACATACACCATCACACAATATGGAAAAGGATATAACATCATCACAAACTCATCATTTCAATCATGTACCATCAAGCATATGGGAAATGCTAAAAACACTAACATAACCAAACCAACTAACAACCTCTTTGACTCTTCTTCCCTTTTGGGAGAACTACTTTGGCCTGAGGCCCTTAAAATAAGGGCTATGTAGGCAACACTAAGTTGACATGGGGTCTTCTAAGGTTATCTCAGCCATTCATTCATTCATCTACCTAATGGACCAACTATCTAAACTCTAGGCTCATTACCTACCCTAAACCCTAGTCTCACCGCCTATCCACGCAAAAACTGCCAGTGACCTAAAACACTGGTCTTCCCTAAAAACTGCCCAGAATCATGACCAAACAACCAGCCCTAACACTATAGAAGTCACCTTAGACTTATCATGGGGAAAATTGGAGATCACATACATCTCCCTAACCACAACAAACAACACTCGAGATCACTTATATCTTAGCCTAACTCGACTAATGACCTCAGAGATCGTGACTATCTCCTCAGACCATGACCACTTTTGAGACAACTTTGCCTTGGTTGTTTTGATTGTATATGATACCTCACGAATAGTTAGAAAATTGTATGTTCCCCTCACACCTATTATCGGATTGTGACCAAGTTGATCCCCAATATTTGTGACATTTTATTGTTTTCCAGGAGCACTTCCTAGCCTAAATACTTGGAACACGATGACCATTGGAGCTACAACTTTGATCGATCTAACCCAATCAACTACCACTAATAATCTAGGGATTGATTACTTCAATTTTAGTCCTCCTTGACCATTAGAGCTATAACTTTGATCATTTTAACCCACTCAGCTACCACTAATAAGCTAGGGATCAATTACTTCAATTTTAGTCCTCCTTGACCTTTCCTGTGACAATTTGACCTGCCTATCAAGTGAAGTGGTATACATGCAATCTCAACTATTGTAGCATTCACACTCCAACCTCACCCTACCCATCCATTGCCTATCAAATCAGCACTCGATTTCAGATTACCTTCTCTCGATTCCTACTTTGAGGGGGAATACCTCATCCCATACTTGGGCCAACCTACATCTATTTTTGTCTTACAGTTCGATGAAATAAACCACAAGACAAAAAGGGGAAAATATAGATACCAATATTGTGTCAACCCCCCTTGGTCCCCTTCTAAACATTAACACTCTTAATTCACACTTGCACACCTTATTAATTTAAAAAATCATGGGAAGATTTCACTTTGATTTTGATCCATGGATCTAAGTATATAAGCTAGTGATATTTATTTTCAGCCAATTAAATTCCCAAAGAGTCATATAGTTACTATTAATAAACTTTTATACTAGACCATGGTTCTCACATATACCTCACCCTAAGACTGTTTCTTAGCCTATGAGTCAGCCTGAGACTAGGTCCTCCAAATCTTAACTACCCATGACTGATTCTCACCCCATCTTAACTCCCTAACTAACTCTTATGCCTCATAAACCCTTGTTTTGACCATTCTCTAATGGAAAAGGCACTTGGCAGGTAGAGAAATGGGTAAAGAGCTAAAAATATCCCTTTTACATATTCTCTCTCTTTCAACATCGATTAACCCATGGCCGATGCCAAAAGGATCGCTGATGTCAGTTACATAAGCCAATTTCCAAACATTGAGCTGCCACCACCTTTTTGCACATTCACACACACACTCTGAGATTTCAAGCACCAAAACTTGACTATTGTTCTCCTAGCTACCGAATCTCTACACAAATCATTCCAAAGACTAGATTGAAAGATTGTATGAGGACCTCAAGATACTAAATTGAAGCAATCCATGTTCGCTTCATTGGCTCACAACACCAATCACATCAGCCACAATAAGAATCACTATTCTGATATCTCTGGTTCTTCACCTTATAAAGCTAAGTACTCTGGGTTTCATTTTAGTGTTTTAAAATATATTGTCAATTAGTTTTTATTGATATTTCTAAATACTGTTGAGAGGCTTGACTTCTTCTATGGAGGGGCTAAAAGGTCTTCCCCTTATTCTCACCCTCTTTTCACACCAATCCTCTACCTATACCCTTCCTCAGACCTCATTCACATTCTTGCAACCCTGCACCAACCTCTAAACTTCTAGAAACCCCTCTATCTATCCCAAAAATACTCTAAAAGCCATCCAAGGCTGAAAACCCTGATCGACATTGGCAACCCAACCAACATCGGCACCATTTACGACTGACCTCAGTAGATCCACTGACTACAATGACTGTGTTCTAAACCAGCAAAATAGAAAGCCATCCAAACAGCCCATCTAGACTAGATAAAACCTTCAGCCAGCCTTCTATAGCATTATGAGATACACAGACTATAGGGAATAGGTACACACCATCTACTTTTCTATTTATTTATTCATCTATCATTTCTTCATCTACAATACTTTTATCTTTAAATAATGTATTGTCATCCCTTAAGGAGCTTCACGCTTTCAAGACTGATTGCCTAGCTTCGCAGTCCACCATATCCTCTTCTAACATCTTTCTTGTTTAAGTTTCATTCTTACTTTAGGTGTTTCCTCCTCAGCCAAAGAGGATCTCCCACAAAGCTTGGATACAATGTGCACTAAATCTGGGTAACATCAAACCCATAACCTCTTAACCTTAATTTCTTTCTCATTTGAATACAATTAGTGAAAATCTAGAGAAACACTTTACACCAAGATACTTTGTCTTTTGGATAAGTGACCCATAAATTTTGGCACCATTATCCATGTGGGTGCATGGGTGAATCAAATGATAAGGGTGGTGAGATTATAAATTTGTTGGTTTGTCTCCCACCTTGTATATGATTCCAATTTTGAGTGGAAATCATGCAAATGGATGAAAATGAGGCCATAGGATTTTACACCAAGATAATTTGTCTTTTGTCTAAGTGTCCCATGAATTTTGGCACCATTCTCCATGTGGGTGCATGGGTGAATCAAATGATAAGGGTGGTGGGATTCCCATTTTGTTGGTTTTTATTCCACCTTACAAATGAGTCTAATTTTGAGTGGAAATCATGCACATGGACCCAAATGAGGCCAAAGGACTTTCAACCAAGCTAATTTTGTCCTTTGGTTAAGTGTCCCATGAATTTTGGCACCACCTTTATGCATGATGATAAAAAAACATGTTTAGTGATGGCCTCACAGGGAAAAATGCACCATACTTCAAAGGAGGGGCCCTTTGGTCCTTAGTGATGTCATTAGGTACCTTGGAAGAGGGTCCTAAGTGGGGTATGATGTCCCACTTCAAGCCACCTCACTTTCAAGTCATACCACTTGCCATATCACCTTCTATGTCACTTTCCATGTCACATGCCAATTCACCTATTGTGTCATCATGAATAATGATAGTGGGTTCCATAGTGAATAGTGATAGTGAATAGTACTTTTGAAAGTGTGTAGTTTTTAAGTGTCTACATTTTGCCCCTTTTTATTATGTAGGTTTGAATTAACAAGATACAAAACAAAAATGGATCACTTGGTCAAAGCTCAGGATGCCCTGAGTATGTGAGGAAGTGTTCCCCCTCAAACTGGGGGTTGATGAGGAAAAGTAGAATTAGGTACAAGTTTGATAAAAGGTTGGTAAAAAAAGGGTTTAGAATTTGAAATTAAAATGTGCACACAAAATGAAACTAAGTGTGATAGCAAAGATCACACACAAACTAAAGTTTCCAATGTTGGTAAAATAAGGGTCAAATTCTAAGAGGCAAGTGACCAATATACCATGTGACTATAACTATGGTTGGTCACACTTGTTAGTATCTTATACAAGGTTAGTGTTTTTATAGGTATTTGAATTTGAAATTACTCCTTTGAAAAACATAGATGGCCTGGTTGTGTACTAAGTAGTACAAATTAAAATTTTCAACATGAAAATATTGGTCAGTGTGATCAAAAGGACCAAGGCAAGGTTGTCACAAAATATGCAGTATTACAAGTCAAAGTGACCAACATCGAGATGGAAGAAAGGTGAATGGGTGGGGATGGGTCAATAAGGGGTGGCTGAGCTAACTCTAAATACACTAAGCCAAATGGATGATGCCTATATAGTTCTATGGATAAAATATCCAAAAGAACTTTATACCTAATATAGATCTCTAGTAGAGTTTAGATGGGTATCCTTAATGTGATATACCTCATGGTTAGGTTTGGGTTGATAGTTTGGTAATGTTGAAGTGTCATGATGTATATTTTTAAATAGTCACCATAATAATTCCACATGTATTAGGAGGAAAAAAATATGGATGGGCAAGGTAGGATAAATAAGTGGGTAACAAAAGGCTAAGTATCACAAATATCCTACAAAAGAGCTAAGCTAAAGAAGAGGTTCCTTCATGAGGAGGTTACACCTTCTAAAATTATGTGAGGGTATAAGCATAGTGATAGTATCTATCACTATGAGTCAAATTTTAGGAGATGGGTTTCTATTAGGCTATGCATAGTCTATTTGGTAAAAGGCCATTATTTTTGTGAGTTGAGTTTTATGGGTAGTAGCGAAGTGACTATTTGTAAAGAATTTATTTGATGGTTAAGTAAATATATGAGGTAGAAAATTGGTAGCATAGTGAGTGATAGAGGATATACCTTGCCTTACTCAGGAACTTCATGGGTGGGCTAAATAAAATGTGTCCATTTCTACATCCTCTATCTTTGTACCTCAGAACCAATGACTTTAGGTTTTACTTAGAAGAGGTGCTACTAGCAAGGAGCTACATGGTCTAATATATTGGTTATATAGCTATATAATCTGGTTGTTCACCTGTGATGGATTATTTATTAGGTAACACAAAATAAAAGTCTACCATATTCAAAAAGCATAAGTTTGAGACATGGAATAGTGGGATCATAGCGGCAAGTGTTTGGAAGTAATCACCACCAAAAATAGTGACAATTTTGAAGGTGTGATCATTACAATAGCCTATGGTTGGAAGCTAATTTATGTCAACCAAGCCAAAGGTAAAAATGATGCAAATGACCACTAGGCCCATAAGAAGTATAAGATGACAAAGCAAGCAAAGACATCAGACATAGATTAGATGATAAAGGCAACAAAAAGACATCATGATGGCACATAGTGACTTTATAAAGATAACCAATTGGATTGAGGGTTATGTGTCCACACAAAAAGGTAAGTAGACATGACTATTTCAAGTGGGAAGACTATTCAAGGGAATCAATGATGTCATAGGACCCTTCCCATCGATGGAATGGACAATCAAGTCAATAAAAAAGAATGGTCAAGTATTCTATTTAAAGAATCATGCTAAGGATGAATGTCTATCATGAAGTTATTTCATTTTGTAGGTTATAGATAGTGTAGAGAACTATATAAGGTTGAAGATGATGAATAATGAGAATAATGGCAGAGATAATCAATAACCCCCATGACCTAAAATAATTGATATGGTGAATATGTGTATCTACCAGATACTGCAACATGTAATGGTGATAATGGAAGTACTATTAAACTAATAACAAGAGGAAAGGCACCCATAACTAGAGCTTTATCCCAAATTTGTACCTCCTCAGCAATGAAGAATGTGAGAATTTCACTACATAAGATGTAGGGTTGGGGAACATGACCATCGACTTGTATATGGAGGGAACCCTCACTATTTAGGGGGATGTGCATTGAGGCAATAAGAGGTGGCACCTATGTAAGTAGAACAATCAAATCAAAGGGATGTAATGGTTGAGATAGTTGAGTAGGGTGAAAGAACTAGAGTGAAATATGATTTTCACCCTATGGGGATGAATGCAGAAGATGAGAACAGAGTATGCCCTTTAGTGGCTACTAATATAGGGAATGTTATGGATGTTAGTTTAGGGATAAATCAAGTAGAAGGATGATATAACACAAATCTAGAGTCACTATATAATTAACCTAATGCTTAGGTAGGAAAATAATGTATGTAGATGCCTTGGGTAAGGTATGTATAGTCTAATAACTTTGTATGTTCCCTGTGAGTCATTGCACCCTAAATAAAATATTATACAGTTTGTTGTAAACATGTACACAATGTGTTGGATGTCATTGTTTGAATGTTATTATTCTTAAGGTTATGTGGGTACTCATTAATGTTATGGTTATGGTTATGATATTTATAGTTATGGTTGTTGTAATCTCACTTAAGGTAAAGTAGATGAGGTAAGGCAATGAACACCTCTATAATGGTAAAGTGAAGAATATAATCAATAGATAAATGTCATAATGAAAATATCAACCAAGAACATTAGGATAAGAAGATTGTATGATGTTTCTTCTTTGACAAGGATGAAAAATATACCCAAAGTGAAATTGGCTTAATGAACATAATCCCTATGAATGCATCTCATGAGCATGCTTTGAAGGATAAAAAAGGTGTGTTGATCACACTCTATCAAGTACACTCAAAATGTGTAGAGGGTTTAAAGGGGGAAGAGGTGATGGATAGGGAAAAGGGAGTAGTTGGAGAGGTACAAAAGGAGGACCCATGCATAATAGACAAAAACATTGAAAGAAGAAATGGATTCCCTAAAGTAGGGAACCTAATAAGATTCCATGCCTTAAAGAAAGATATCAAAGGAAAAGAGGAAGTAAATATGTATATGCATGTATAAGAAATATGATTAGTGATCGCAC
Source organism: Torreya grandis (assembly GCA_037957365.1). Classification (NCBI taxonomy): domain Eukaryota; kingdom Viridiplantae; phylum Streptophyta; class Pinopsida; order Cupressales; family Taxaceae; genus Torreya; species Torreya grandis. The sequence continues at coordinate 984,398 of JARHVA010000679.1, forward strand.
TCTAATGAGTGAGAAGTTAGAGTACCAATGGGAGAAAATAAAGGAGATCCAATAAGGTATGAGGTGAAGACAGACTAGGACATGGATGAAAAGATAGGTAGAGAAGACAATAAGGTCATAGATAAAGATGAAGATGGATCAGGATGGAAGGAATGAAGCATGGATATGGAGGAGGAAAAAAATAAGGTGAGGAAGAACAAGTAATGTCATCAAGGGAGATTAAAAAAATGAAATGAATGGAGAAAAGAGAAGAAAAATAAAATGTAGAAGATGGGGGTTTGAGGAATGTACTAAAAATGATAGATTGGATAATTGAAAAGGATGGGGAGAGAAGTGTAACAATCATTAAGTGTAAGGGGAGGATGAGAAATATGGTAGATCATGGTAGAATTAAAAATATGTCTAAAAGAGACCAAAGAGAAAATAGTTTGATGATGAGAATACAAAACAAGGAAACACATGAAAGAAAAGGAAATAGGAGAAAAAAGGAGTGAAATGAGGAGACTAAAAAGGATGATAAGAGAGTGAACAAGTAGGTGATGATGTGACCAAGTAAGCATGGATGATGATAGGTAAGGAGAGGAACAACAAATAAAATTAGATGGTAGTGTTGGAGATGAGAATGGGATGTAAAATGGGAAAGGGGTTAAGAAAAATGAGGGGAATCAAAGTATGGGTGGATAAAAAGATGAAGAGATAAGGTATGTTTCAATTAGTTGGATAGATGAGATTAACAACCTAAATGGGTGATTAGAAGAGATTGACAAGCTTAAAAAATGATGAGGTGGTGAATAAATAGGGGAACACAATGACAAGGAATGAGATGAAAATAAGAGATGAATATCAAGGATGATAAGAAGAAGAATGAAGTAGGGATATAAAACATAGACACACACAAAAATAAAAAGATAAGTGAGTATCAAGAAGGAAAGAGGAAAAGGGGAATGCAAAGTGCAAAAGTTAAGAATAGATAAGAAGAAAAGGGCAATTATGGAAGGCTTCTTAAAGGATAAAGATCCATTTAGAAGCTAGTTGTGAAGGGAAAAATGAAAAAAGTGGGAAGAATGGAAAATTGACAGAGAGTGATGGCACATGTAAGAAAAAAGGGATGCTAGAAGAAAAAAATAGAAAGCATGCTAGACTAAAAAGATGGGAAAGAGGGAAAAAAATTGAGAATTTGAATGAAGGTTGTTTAGAAGAAGTGGAATAGAAATAAGAAGGTGGTATCAAAGAAGACAATGAGGTAAAAGTGTCCATAATTTTGTAAGGGAAAAAGATGATGTGAAATTGGTGAGGAAAAGAGAGTGAGGAAGAGGGTATGATAGGTTACCAAAGGCAAGGGGAAAGGATGATGATGGTAGAAGAAGATAAATGGGGTAAAGGGCAAGGTTGGTAAGAAATGGACAGAGGGACAAAAAACAAGAAAAGTGGGTGGGGGAGTGAATCACAAATCATGCATAAGGAAAGGTGACAAGGAGGTCAATGAATCCAAGTGGATGGTGGATTTATGGGAGATAAGAGGGGCTAATGATGAAGGATATCAATCCTTATGTTAAAAGAGATTGAAAAGTTGGAAAAGTGATTAAAAGAGATTTACAAGTTGAAGGGATGGAGGTGGTAAAGAGAAATTTAGAGAAGTGGAGGAAAATATGCTAGGTGAGAAGGGAAAATAAAATAAATGATGTGGTTGATCTGACCTCAATAGCTAAGCACTTCCTACATAGTCAAAAAAGACCTCAGACCAATGTAGCTCTCCTAGAAATGGGGAAAAACAAAGAGAAAGTATTAGATATGTTAAAATAGAAGGATGCTAGGAAAAATCAAAATCTTACTTGATATAGGATGCCCTAAGCAAGAGGGTGTTGTTAGCAATGGAAATTAATGAGAAGAAAAAGGGGATGTTAATTAGCTATTAGTGGTTGAAATGGCCTTAAGTCAAGAAGCACCTATATTGTCTATGGACATCAGGCCAATGTAGTTCAACAAGGGTTGGGTGAGTAGTGTTCAAATTGGTTTCCCTAATTTTATGGACCACAAGGTTTGGTTTGGTTGAAGGTTTGCAAAGAAAGTGTGTGTGTCGAAGGCAAGTTGAGGTTGCAAAAAAATGTATCCCCAAAAGGTGGGTTGATTGAATTTAATGATATTCTAATTTTGTTTATGGCTTGGATGGATGATAGTGGTGGCACATATGTAGGTTAGATGACCATACTAGATGTGGAAAAATACATGAAAAATCATGAGACATAGGTCCATTAGAATACATGACTCAATGAGGAGAGAATAAGAAATGAGGTGTAATGCCTATTTGTTGACAAAGACAAAGTAAAAAAAAACCCAAAGTTAGATTGACTTATAGAACATAAGCCTTTCGAATGCTTTACATTAGCATGTGTTGGTTGATAAAATAAGTATCTTGATCACAGTGTGCCAAGTAAGCTTTAAATACCTTGATTTATAGATAGTATAAAGGAAATATGGGTGATAGGTGGTGTGAAGGATAAAGGGTAATGTGTATGGTAACCTTATGTGGGTAAGTTTTCCCCTTCTATAGGTGACCTAAGAATGATAATAGACAAGTCCATGTCATATGCTAGATGTAGATTTTTAAATGTGGGAAGTCTACATGTAAAATTTTATTGTGTCTTCCATCTTATTATCTTGTTTGAGAGCCGATTATGGCTTTCAATATTATTTAGAATTTTCTTTGATTGTGATAGTGGGTGTTTTGCTTTATTGATGTATATGAGAAGTTTATCGATGTAAGAAGCTTCCAATAAATTTATATGTTTTTGACAAAGTTAACTTAGCCATCCTTCAAGGGTGTGGTATAAGTTTAAATTCATTGTTTAATGCCTTTTGATAGTTGTCCTTCAAGGGAGTAGTCTACCTTTAGTGCAAGAAATTTTTATTTTATTTTTGGGTAACTATCTTTCAAGGGAGAATTCTGTCATGCTTAAGATATTGACCCAAGTAATATTTTGGTATCCAAATTGTTTTTGGATGTGATGTTTTAAGACATGGACAAGTATAATTAGGTTCAAAGGTTTACCTTTATGATGGAAAATATTTAACACAAGAGGGTTAAATGATAGGTGAAAGGAGGTGGTTTGAGAGACAATGACCATGGGATTCTATCTTGTTAGGGATGAAAAGTATCCATGAGAACCATGCTATGGGTAGAGACATGGTACCCATATTTAAGATTAGGCTATGAATCTGATGATTAATCACATGGTTCTATGTTGTAATCAATTATCTTCAGAAGGAGAGGAGGAAGATGGGTGAAGTTGAAAATCTCATTAATCAATGGATGAGCTTAAGTTAGAGAAAAAGTGAGCTTAATCCTTCTTTAAAAAAACAATGGATGCAAATGCAAAGCATTGAGAGTCTCAAGTTTTATTTTTCCTTTGAGAGAGGACAAATAATAATCTCTTGATTAATACTTATGGGTTATGATGTAAGGTCTAAGCTAATTAAAAACAAACTTACCTCATTTATTTTTCTCCATATTGGTCACATGTTGGTTTTACTTTAGGACAAGGTCTCTAATATTGAAGTCTCATACTTTTAGGTGCTTGTTATAAGAATTATTGATGTGTTCTTAATAGATATAGAGGTGGTTAAGTTGTATGAGGTGATGTTCATCAAGTAGCTCAAGCTGAGCTAAATGGTGCTGATGATAATATTTTTTAGAAATAGGATCTTGCAAAGATATATGAAATGAGGGAATATGGACTTCAAGAGGTAAGACTGCCTCTACTCCAAAGACTAAAAAGAAAGGGGTAACACCTGTAGAGGTTTAAATTCTAGTACGATAGGCCCATAAAGAGAATGGGATGTGCAAGTGCCAATCCTAACATGAAACACTGACAACTTTGGTTAGTATTTTGTTAAGAATTTTGTTAGATACTTTTGCTTATCCATTTACTTATTGATGGTAAGGCAAGGAAAAACTTAACTTGATACCAAATGTGTCACATAGACCTTAGACTTGGTTTTTTTAAAAATATTTGCCATTATCGATGATGATATTATGAGGAACACTAAAGTGATAGATGATATGATGGCTGATAAAATTTATAATCTTCTCTACTTTGGTTGAGATAAGAGGAATAGCTTCCACCCACTTGGAAAAATATTTAGTAGTTTTGATGATGGAGCTATGTCAATGTGAGGAATGGGGATTAATTTCCCTAATGAGATCGAGCCCCCATTATGAGAAAGGCTAAAAGTACTTAGATATTTGAAGGCCATTGGCTAGTTCATAATGTAAATTAGCATACTATTGACATTTAACAAAATTTTTAACATAATTACAATAGTCTTGGTTGAGGGTGGGCCAATAGTATCCAAGGTGAAGGATATGTTTAGTGAATGCTAGACTGCTAAAGTGTACCCCAAAGATCCCATCATGCATTTTCCTGATGACATGGGAAACTTAATGGCTACGTAGGCAATGATTAAGGAGACCATAGAAACCACAATTTTAAAGGATTCCCATTACTATGGTGTATTAATAGTTACTATGAAAAAAGGTTCTTTAGGTGTTTTTACAAAAGTTGGGAGGAATGATGCCTAGGTTGAGGTAGTTAAAAGTTTGGTCATACAAAATGTCAAATGGGGATTCTGTGACACTATAACTGGCAAGAAGGTTGGATTGGTTACAATAGGGTATGGTAAAATGATGAAAGGTGACAAATATTTTGGAATTGGAAGGTTGAGAAGGGATCTGGGAAGCAAGGCAAGCCATAATATCAATAAATTTGTTGGTAGATCAGGGTATAGATTAGACTAGATAACATTTAAATGATGTTAAGAGTTTGTCAACTATAAGTTTTTATTTTTATAAGACATCATTATTACATTGATAAAAGTCATTGACTTGGTTAACCACAAGTTGGGAATCACGAAAGATATTGATTATCTTAATTCCTAAAGCTAGAGTGGTTTAGAGACCTATGATTAGGGCTTCATTCTCAGCCAGATTATGGGAGCATTTAAAATCAAGTTTGAAGGATAGAGGAAGGGGTTCAACATCAAATGGGATAAGGATGATACCAACTCCCCCACCATGTTGGCACTTTGATGCATCAAATAACATAGTCATTTGGTAGGTTATGTCCTCTACGTAAAGAGTAGCAATGGATGCATCTAAAAATTTAAGATGAGGAGGTTGGTGATTTGTTAAAGGAGCTTTAACCAATTGGTCAGCAATTACTTTCCCTTTAATTAGCTTTTGTTGAAGGGAACTCAATATCAAACTGTAATAAGAGCATAAGCCACATGCCCATACGTTGGTTTTGGTATGGCTTGGAATGGATATACTTAACTGGGTCAGTGTTGGTTATTACATATTTTTTATGGCTAAGAAGGTAGTTGTGGAGTTTGGTGGAAATTAAAGTCAAGGCCAAGAAAATTTGCTCAGTATGGGTGTACCAAGTCTCATATTCTACAAGTGTGTGGCTAATGTAGTACATGGCTTGTTCTCTATGTTGTTCATCTCAATGAGCCAACATTGCACCTAGGGAACGGTTAGTGGTAGAGATATATAGGTAAAATATGTGGTCATCCTTAGGAGGGGTGAGGACAGGTGGTGAAAAAATTTACTATTTGATCAATTCAAAGGCTTTTTGATAATTGCTATTCCATTTGAATGAGACATCCTTCTTTAGAATGTGATGGAAAGGTTGGCACTAGTCTAAAAGCGAGGAAATGAAATGGTGAATGAATTGAATATTTCCATATAGGCTACAAAGTTGCTTAATGTTGGTAAAATAAGGCATCTCTAACATTTTTTTGACCTTGGTAGGGTCTACTTTGATTCCTCAAAGGGAGACAATATAGCCAAGAAGCTTTCCTAAAAGGATATGAAAAACACATTTCTTGGGGTTGAGTCTGACATGAAAATGGATTAGACATTCACAGATAATGCTAAGAACTTTTAGATGATATTTTAAAGAATTGGATTTTACTAAGAGATCATCGATATAGTATTCTACGATGGTGTGGTTGAGGTCATGGAAGATGCAGGTAATGGCTTGTTGGTAGGTTGCACCAGCATTCTTTAACCCAAAAGGCATGACTTTGTAGCAAAACATTATCCAAGGGGTGGTAAAAGTGATTTTATGTTGATCTTAAAGAGAAATCAAGATCTAATTATAACCTAAAAACCTATCTATGAGATAACATCTCATGGGTGTATATAAGATCAATAATCTGGTCGATACTAGATAGAGGAAAGTCATCCTTGGGGCATGTGAGGTTAAGGTCACAAAATTCCATAGAAATATGTAGACCCCAAGTGGCTTTGGTGATAGGCATGATATTTTAAACCCATTAGGGGTATTCGATGGGTTGAATGAATTTTACAGATAGGAGACACTAAAGCTCTTATTTGATGAAACGGGCTATGTAAGGATGCATACGTCAAAGTTTTTGCTTAACAGGTTTGGCATCATGATGAATGACTATGTTATGGGTAAAAATGGTGGGGTCAATCCTAGGTATATCAATTTAAGACCAAGTGAATGATATATAATGGTCTTATATGAAAGAGGATAATCCTTGAAGTTCTTTGTCATTCAATGATTGGCCCAATTTGATAATACAGTGTTTGTCTGGAGTGCCCAAGTTGATATCCATGATGGATTCATTTAACATGGTTGATATTTTTAGAGGAAGGGATCTATGGATTGAATAATATAGGGAAACAAGGTAGGTGAGAATAGAATCATCATCTTGATGTTGGATGTTGTTGATGGTATGAGAATCATTTTCTACCATCTCAAGATGAATGAGAGGAAGAGTTTTAGTTTGGCCATCCTTTTGAGAAGTTAGAGGGCCCAAAATAATTGTATTGATTAAAAAAAAATTAAGGGCGATGATGTCAAAATCATTAGAACTTGAAGGAGGTTGGTTGGTGAGGAGGGGGTGTCTTCCTTGATGGTGTCAATAGGTTTGGGTGAATTGGTGGGTTCTTTTGGTGGTACAAACCTAATGCTAAATGACTCATGAGGTTTTTGGGTTTTGATCAAGGTAAATCATGAGGTCCTTATTTATATCATCTAAGGCCAAATATATTATAAGCACACATATAAAGGTATAATTTATTTAATTTTGGTTTGTTAAGGTAGAAAAAGTCAGAGGTAAATGGTTGGATGGAAGAGGTAGTGGTGGGAGTAAGAAGTGGTTGATCAAGTCCCCCATAGATGAAGTTCATTTGATGGTTAGGGGGACCAAAAGGGATGATGGTTATGATGTTAGGGTCATAAGAATGGTCATGTTTGAGGTTAATATATTCTTGAGGAGTAGGGAGAGCATCTAATTCTAGAAGGTTATACTTCCCTAATGAGAATAATTGGAATATAGATCCCAAGGGCTCCTCTATGGAGATCTATGAAGAAATGATGGATGAACTAGTTGAAATCTCATTTATGGTTGGTGTTTGGGGTGTAAATATTGAAGGTGTATTAGATGGGTGTATGAGGATATTATTAGGGCAATAGGTCATGTTACATGTTGAGAAAATATTTGGGTTTGCTTGGATATTGATGACCTAGCCTTCATGCTCAAATTTAATACATTGATGGAGGGTAGATGAAACACATTCCATGGAGAAAATCCATAGTTGTCCTAATAAGATGTTGTATTAAAATTATCCCTACACAACATAGAATATTTTAGGGAATGTATGAGGTCCTACATGGATATGAAGGACAATGGTTCCCAAGGTAGTGGCCATAGTGTCATTAAAAGATTGAAGGACCACTGTGGATTCTGACATGATATTGTTTGGTAATTTGAGTTGGTTTTAATCATGAGAAGATATGATTTTATTGATATCTCTAATATCAATCATCATCCTTTTGACATGGGTTTGGTTGATGTAAGAAGTAATAAAGAGTGGGAGATCTAGGTCCTCAGGGTGGATGGAAGGTATTTCTGAATTCTTAAAGGTGACAAGGTTGGAAGTTTGAAGGGAACCAAAAAAGGTAGCTAGAGGTTGAGGGTCATTAGATTAGACATTGATGGATTTAAAGGCCTCTATGAGTGTTTAACAGTGATGGGGGGAAGTAGAAACCAACTCATACGGGTTCATTTTTGGTGGGAATTGGTGAAGCTTCTTAAGGATACCTTTCTAGATAGATATCACATATGGGTTGGATTGTGGAGGGTTGGATTAGGGGGAACCTAAGATAGACACCTTGGTTTTGATTGAAGATGGAGATGGTTAGGTGTGGTTTTCTTGGGAGTTAGGTAAGACTCGGTTAAAGGTGGTAAAGTTTTAGTGGTTTTTATTTTTTGTGTTGAGGTAGACGATTGTTTAGAAGTAGGTTTTGTGATAGGTGTCTTAGATAAAGTTGTATGCTTGGTTGTTTGTTTTGGTTTAGGTAAGATGGTTTAAGAGATAGAGGGGGAGGATGGAAAGGTAGGTAACTTAGGTACTGTTGGTACAATAAAAAGAGGTTTATTATAAAGTAAGTGTGAAGGTGTAACCACTAGTGGTGGTGGGATTTGGGTAAAAATAATAGGCTTCATGCTCAAGGTAGAGGGATGAGGACCCAAAATGGAGGGAAAGGTTGAGGGAGGTAAAATTCAAGGATTTAAGCCTTTGGGTGTTTTTACCTCTTTGGTTGTTGGTTTTGAAGGGGGTTTGATTACTAGGGTCTTGGTTGGCTTAGGTGGTTGAGGGTTGGTTAGTTTGGTAGAGGTTTTGGTTGGTTGGGTGGAGGTTTTGGTTGGTTGGGTGGAGGTTTTTATTGGTTGGTTATTAGAATTTCTACGTTGGTTTTCCAAAGAAGGGGTTGGAGGTTCTAGTTTGGTAACATAAGGGAGACATAATTGTTTCTAAAAGGTGGTTTGATCCCTATCAGGGTTGGGGACAATTTTCACTTTTTGCACTAGCATTGAGAAAGGTTTGATTATCGAAATGATGGATCTAAAAGATAATCTGCTAAGTGGAGACATAGGGATGGTAAACTTATCCTCTTACTCAATTAAAGGATGCAAGGTTGGGATAGATGGCTCTTCTATGGGAGGAGTAGACTGGAGCTTTTCGTTCTTAGGAATGACTTATGTGAGAGGGGAGAGTTACATGGTAATTGGTGAGGAAGGTAAGATGGGTGTGTGGTTCAATGTGTTAGTCAAAGGGGAATTTGGTAGTTATACTACCTTAATAAATGAAGGAGGGAGAGTTACCTCCTTAGTTAGGTTTTTCAAAATGGTAGAAGGTAACTCTGATACTTCAATAAGCAGAGATGGATTGGTAGATTGGTGAGTAGGTTCTTTATTAGTGAGTGTGTCAAGAACCATGTTAATGGTATGGGTATTATGAGAACACGCGACGTTTTTACTCTCATTTTTGGTAGGATCATGGTTTAGAAAAGGTTGACTAAATATGTTAAGGGTTTGTTTGGGTGGTATAATGGGGTTATCCAATGTAATCCCCTCCTATCAATGAGGGATTGGACAAGGTATTTAAAGGTATTATACCTATTTATATCATGGCATATGACTTGATGAAAGGTATAATGGTCATTCTCATTACACCAACCTGACATGGGGTGAGAAGTATCAAACTATTAGGGGGGTTTAATTGGTGGAAATTGGATGATATTAGATTTTAATAACTTTTATAAAATAAAAGCCTAGGGTTATCCAAGTGGAGTTAATTACTTCTATTTGCTCTAGATTTAGTTCCTTGGGTTTTGGTTTGAAGAATTAAAGGAGTTGGAGGTTTGATTCCTTAGGTTTTATTGGTTGGTAGATGGTAGAGGTGTGGCTTTGAGGACAATAGAATTTGCCATTCCTTTGTTCTTGGTATTAGTATTGGGATAGTTTCTTAACTTGGAGAAAAAATCCTCTTTGGTTTTATATGTTGAGTTCTTATTTTTGAGTTTAAGCTTTCCTTCATCAATTGTTCAGTTCTCTATTTTATGAGCCATGGTATAAGCTTCATCAAAGGTTTGAAAGCTTTGGACATGTAATATGGATGAGATATGTTTGGCACATAAGGAAAGGTTAGAGAAGGGAATAATTATAGGTGATGAGATAAAAATCATGCCTAAATTCCCTAAGGTGTTGTTGGGGATCTTCCTTTCTTTGAAATTTAGAGAACTTGAGAAGTTCTCATTGGGGAGGATATGGCTTAATGGGTATGGATGGATGGATGGGATCATTGAAAATTTGGTCATAGGATAAGATATTGTGAGCACCTGAGATGGATGACTCTAGGGTGGTCATGTTCTCCATGATCATCTTCATAAAGTTTGTTTGGGGTTAAGCACCTGAAAGGTTGTAAGATGCATATTTTGGTGGCAGTGGTTGAGAAACATGTTGATAGTGGGTAGAAGGTTAAGAGGTTGCCACATATTGGTATGTGGATGGCAATGGTTGGGTAGAAGATACATGTTGGTATATGGATGTCAATGGTTTGGTAGAGGTAGGTGGTTGGGTAGTGGGTATATGCCCTTGTGGGTTATGGATATAACTAAAGGTTGCTTGTTGGGTAGGAATGGTAGTTGGGTTGGGGGCCAATGGAAGGGTGGTGACCCTTGTACTAATAATTGGTAACATAGAGGGTATGGACACCATAATGATTTTAAGTGGAGTAATATTTTATATATTGGAGGTAACTAGAGGGAAATTAGTAGTGCTAGTGTTAGGCACTCCTATTATGGAAGAGTGATTGGTAAGAGGTATAAGGGCAGTGGTAGTTTGGGTCAGTTGGTTTTGAATGGTAGTTTCAAAGGGGTTGTTGTTTGATGGTAATGCTTGGGCAACTAAAGGTTAAGTAGTACCCATGGTAGTGGAGGTACTCCCTATGAGGTGGGGAGGCATACCATAAGGTAGATCTATGGGTGGGGTCAAAAGTAAGATTTAGTAAGACATAGTTCTGAGGTAATGTTGTTTAGGAAAGTGATAAAATACACATCTCCTAGGGATATCTAAATATGAATTCTCAAAGAGTGAGGGGATTTCATGGGTTCAAAAACATGTTCTATGGATGTTGAGGTAGAAGAGGTTGGTTGATTTGGTGTTGAGTTTTGTTCAACAAGGTCCCTTCATCATTGGCAATTAAGAACCATAAATGAAAATAGGAAAGGAATGATACATTCTAACACCTCAAAACAAAGATAAATCAAAGAAGATTCAAGGAAAATAGTGCATTCACTAAGAGTGTGTTAAGTCCTAGGATTCCTTTTAATCTCTCTTTTGGGTTATGCCTTAGAAAAATGTGAAGAGAAAATTGGCTTGAATAGTTTCTAGAAAGCAATTTATGTTGGTTTTGGGTTGCATTTAGGTGATAAAAAATAAGTTCATATTGGATCGAGTATGTGTCTTGGTACTTGGGGCTTGTTCCCCTGACATCACAATCTCATATCTAGTGTGGGTGCTTAGCCAATATACTAATTACCAAATCTTATACTCAGCTAGAGAACTGAGTTGGTTATCCCCTCGATGATTAAATCCAAGAAAAATAACAAGGAAAGGGTAAAGTGATCCACTATGTTATGAAATCCTAGTTAGGCCTTGTATCAATCATGTTTGATGTGTTTATTGTGCAAGTGGTTTGGTTTGTGTAACATTTGTGGTTTTATGATGAATTTTATTTGCTTTACTTAATTTAGGTGAATTAAGTCAAGCAAGAAAACAATTTATGTAGTTGATTTTAACCTAAAAATAAATTTTCGATTTATTCTCAATGAAAAAAAAATGAACATAAATGCAACATGAAAAAGAAATCCTAATCCTAGGATGAGTGTTTTTTTTATTTCAAAAATGCAAGAAAAAATGTAATGACAAATTTTTATTTTTATTTTTTTTTAATTTTCCAAATTTTAGAAAGAAAAAGAGACAAATTTGTGTTTTTGAAAGCAAGAAAATAATGTTTAAATTTAAATAATAAAATGTGCAACTAAATAAAATTTTACTAATGTAAATAAATGTCCTAAGAAATCTATGAACCTAATAAAACTCAAGGGTCCCATCGGGCATGCCAAAATGTTTCTATCTATTTTTTTTACTTTTTTTGTGTTGTAGAAAAAGAAACTAATTAAGGGTGTGTAGGAGAATACATGGTAAATGTGCACTTGTTGAAGTTTAGAATTTGTAAGAATGCTTCTTTGGCTAGAGAATAATACCTAAAAATAAGAAAGCACTACCACAAAACTTGTTGGTTAGTAAAGTAGTTGGGTGGATTGCCTAGCGTGAGCTTTCTAGGATGTTGTCAATCTACCTAATTTAAAAACTTAAGTTTAAAATGATAAAATAAATATAATTTCATTAAATGATAGAAAAAATAAAATTAAAAAAACAAATAACTAAATTTATTACAAGAAAGTTAAATGCTTTGCTAAAGATAACTAAATGAAAGCAATAGTTTGATTAACATTAATGTTAAAAATTAGTTAAAACAAGGTTGTAGCTTTGGTTTGGTAATTTGACAAGGGTCAAAAGTTAGTTTGGTTGGGGTTGGTAAATGGGAAAGGTGGAAATATTATTAAGGTGGTTAAAGGGGTAAATTATGGTTGGGAAGTAAAACAGGGGAAATGGTAGTTAAGAAGGCAAAAGGGGGAAATGGTGGTTAAGAAGGCAAAAGGGAGGAATGGTGGTCAAGAAGGAAAAAGAGGGTAAATGGTGGTCAAGAAGGCAAAAGGGGGTAAAGGGGAAAATGGTAATATGAAAAAGGGATAAAGGAAAAATGTTGAAGGGAGCCAAGAGGTTAAGGACAAAAAAGGCCAAAGGGAAAGAAATATTGAAATTAAATTAAAAAAAGTAAATATTACCTTCCAAGCTTGAAGAATAATGTTGATGATGATGATGTTGTTGAAGATGATGATTTTGGCTAGAAAATTTGGTAGAGTTTTGGGGATTTGACTCCTTCTCCTCAAAGATGAGTGGACTCCTTCAAAAGTAGATAAGATATAAGATGAATGCTTTCACCAAAATCCAACTTAACCATGGGTGAAGGAGAAGGGGATACTTATAAAATTTGTTGTCAATAAACATGCCAATGAAGTGGAATAGTGAAGTATGGAACCATTTTCCAAGTGGGCTCATAAATGACAAAGGAGATAAGGGTGGTGGGATTCCCACCTTGTAGATTTGTCTCCCACCTTGCATATGAGTCCAATTTTGAGTGGAAATCATTCACATGGACCCAAATGAGGCCAAAAGACTTTCCACAAAGATAATTTATCTTTTATCTAAGTTCCACATGAATTTTGGCACTATTCTCCATGTGGGTGCATGGGTGAATCAAATGATAAGGGTGGTGGGATTCCCAATTTTTTGGTTTGTCTCCCACCTTACAAATGGTGTGTCCCATGAATTTTGGCACCATTATCAATGTGGGTGCATGGGTAAATCAAATGATAAAGGTGGTGGGATTCCCACTTTATTGGTTTGTCTCTCACCTTGAACATGAGTCTATGTTTGAGTGGAAATCATGAACATGGACCCAAATGAGGCCAAAGGACTTTTCACCAAGATAATTTGTCTTTTGGCTAAGTGCCCCATAAATTTTGACACCATTCTCAATGTGGGTGCATGGGTGAATTAAATGATAAGGGTGGTGGGATTCCCACTTTGTTGGTTTGTCTCCCAAATTTTAGATGAATATAATTTTGAGTGGAAATCATGCACATGGACCCAAATAAGGCTAGAGGACTTTCTACCAAGCTAATTTGTCCTTTAGCTAAGTGTCCCATGAATTTTGGCACCAAATTTATGCATGAGGACAAAAGAACATGTTTAATGATGGCCCCATAAGGAAAAATTAACCATAATTCAAAAGAGGGGACCTTTGATGCTTAATGAAGTCATTAGGTACCTTGGAGGAGGGCCCTAAGTGGGGTATGATGTCCCACTTCAAGCCACCTCACTTATAAGCCATGTCACTTGCCATATCACCTTACATGACACTTTACATGTCACTTTTCATGTGACATGTCATGTCACCTACCATGTCATCATGAATAGTGACAATAGGTCCCACATTGAATAGTATTAGTGAATAGTGCTTTTGAATAGTAATTTCATTTAATACTTTTGAATAGTACTATTTGAATAGTGATAGGAGAATAGTGATCTGGTTAGGTTAAAAGGGGCTGATTAAGGGTTAAGAATGTTTATTGGGGTTTTATGGGGTCCCAAGGCATTCAAACATCAAAAAATGCAAGTGTGTAGTTTTCTAGTGTCTACACCTTACATCGAGTAATAGGGCATGACATTAGTAGGTGAAATACCTTCAAAATCCTTGTTCAATCCCTCATTGAAAAGGGAGAGATCACATTGAAATATATAAATGCTCCATCAAACCAAGGCCTTGACATATTTATAAAACCTTTTCCTAACCATCTACCTGCTAAGAATAAGAGCAACATGGTTAAATGTTCTCATGATGCCCATACTTTTAACATGGTTCTTGACACACTCATTGTTAAAGAACCTACTGACCAACCTATCTATCCCTCATCGTCTCTTCTTATTGAGGTATAAAATATACCTTTTCCTCTTTTGGAAACCCAAACAAAGGAAACCCCATTTTCTTCTCCTCCACTTATCAAGGTAGTGGAACCATGAACCCCTTCCTTGATCAACATACTAGACCAAGCACCCATTTTACCTTTCTCTTCAACTATCGAACATCATACTACCACTTTAAAAATAATTCCTAAAGAGGAAGACAAAATTTCTAAATCTTCCATAGAGAATTCACCAATTCAAACCTTGCATCCTTTGATTGTGGAAGAGGAAGATGTTACTATTCTTATGTCTCAACTTGTGGGCTTATCTTTTAGGTCCACTGTCTAGGGAATAAAACTAGCCTACAAACCATTCTCGAGGTTAGTGTAGAAATTAGAATTTATCTCCAACCCTAATATGGATCAAAGTACTTATAGAAGCAATTAGGGATACCTTATATCACCAAGTAAGAACCTCCAAATGTAACTTTAGTAGATCAACCCACCACTTTTTCTATCCAAACTCCTACCCTACCAACCAAACCAATAACAACTTCTACCAATATAACTATGACTCAGCCATAAAAGGTACCTAAACCCCAAGAAACTAAACCACCTTTTCAAAATAAATTGACAAAACTGATCAAGAACCTTGGCACCTTCCTTGCACTGAGTCTTAACCACCCATCTATGAAGGAGGAGCTTACCTCACCAAAACCAATAACCAAACACAAAACTAAAGTAACCAAAGAAGTAAAACCACCCAAAGGATTGAAGGTATAAACTTTACTTCCCTCAACTATGCCTTTAATTTTGGGACATCATCCCTCTACCTTGATCAAGAATCCCATTATCTCTACAAAAATCCCATCACCTCTTTTGGTTACACCTTCATAGTTGTTTTTGAATGCACCTCTCTTCACCCCACCAACAATACCCAAGTTACCTACCTTGAAATATTCCACCTATATATCATCAAACTCCTTATCTAAACCAAAACCATCAACCAAGCACACCACCTTACCCAAGGCACCTATCACCAAACTTGCTTCCAAACAATCTTCCACCTTAACAGCGAAATCCAAGACCACTAAACCTTTACAACCCTTAGCTAAATTCTACTCAACAATTTTTCATGGATTATTAAAAATTTATTGTTTAGCCTTACCTCCCATCAAACCCTTTGACCCTCTTACTTCAAAACCCATCTGGTATAATGACCACCAAGTGTATTATTATCATTGGACACCTAGCCATGACATGAATAATTACAAAGCTCTCCAAACTATTATCCACTAGCTATAAAATTAGGATTATCTATTAATAGATGAATCTACTATAAGCCCTCTACTGATCCCACCAAAAACCACACCTATCCAATGCATATCCACTCCTCCACTCTCACCTTTGAGTGAAGATGAGTCTAACCAATCTTTTACCCCAACTCCCCCTCCCATCCATACTAACAATGTGCTCATGAGATCATAGTAGTAGGATAAGGGGAAGGCTAAGGTGTCTATTCCATGGAAATAGCCATATTCTACCTCTAAATAAATCCCTACCCAAAAACCTTTACCTTCGACCAAACCTAAGGTATATATTTTAGGTGCCTCCTAATATAACCCCTCAAAATCCATTAGGAGAGTTATCCTCAAACAAATTTACCAAACCCTAGTGAAGATGAGCTTGTATGAGTTGATATCTACCTCCCCTCATCATCAATAAACACTAATAGAGGTTATACAATCCATATTTTTCCATCTTGAAGATCCCTACACTTTAGTAGACTTTATTATCATTCTTTACATTTCCAACCTTGTTACCTTCAAGGATTTAGATATAACTTCCATCCATTTGGATGATCCAAATCCCCATCTCTTTATTACAGATTACATCAACCAAACACACATCAAATGGGTCATGATTGATGAGGGACCAAGTATTAACATCATCTCCTCCCATGTCTATAACTAACTTAACCTGTCAAATAATTTCATGTCTAAAATCTTGGTCATCCTTCAATACAATGATACTATGGACACTACCTTAAGAAATGTTGTCCTTCATATCCATCTAGGACCCCATATTCTCACTAGAATTTTTTATGTAGTGAAAGGTGAATTGTAATACAATTGTTTTTTGGGATTACCCTCAATCCACTCCATGGGTTGTGTCCCCTCCACACTTCACCTTTACATTAAGTTTGAGAATGAAGGCTAGGTAAACTCTATCCAAGCTGACCCGAGTTCTTTCTTGACATGAAACATGACCTATTACCCCAAAGATGTCTTTATACTCCCATCTAATACAACCTTAGTAACCAAAAACCAACCTTTAACCACAAAAGTGGATATCATATCCACTTCCACCAATGAGGCATCTACCAATTTCTCTATCCCTTTAGACCAAATCCACACCATGGACCCTTTAAAATCAATGTTACATCACCTCTCACTAGGGGAATATCACCTTTTAGCCCTCAACACTTTCCTTACTCCTCAAAAGTATGGGAACTTTAACCACCAACTAGGATAAAACCCTTACATTAGAACTATTATTCCATTTAGACCTCCATATTGTCAAACATGTTATTTCTATGGGGAACTCAAAAAACCTCTTATCACTTATACCATATCTCTTTTACCCTGACTATTCATTGCCAACTTCTCCTACTTGGATAAATCAAGCTTTGCCAAGACATACCTCCATTGGTGTGCTTGGAAAGGATTTGGCCTTAGACAATATGAACATGGCCAACATGAGTTGATTTCCATTGAAACCAAAAAAAATAATGAGGAACATAGCCTTGTTTTCATCTTACCCAAAAAGAAACAACCTAAGCCACCTACTTCCACCGTTATTGAGGAAGATACCCCTTCCTCACTGACCTCTCCTCCATCTATGTGTGAGGATGATCACATTACCACCTAATTTTTTTTGTCAACATGATTATCCTTGGACCCCTAGCTTATCAAAATAATAGGGTGACTTTAACCATCCCTTTGAGCCATCCTAAGATGATAGGGGATGATTCTCCTACCATCAATACCATTTAGTGTTAGGATAATGATTCCATTCTCACCTACCTTAGTGCCCCAAATTATTCTATCCACAAATCCATTCCTCTTGATACTTTGACCATGTTGAATGAATCCACCATGGATATCAACTTGGGAACTTTGGGAAACCCTTGCATTATCAAAATTGGCCAATCACTAAATCCTAAGGAACTTTGGGACTTCCCTTCTTTCCTCTAAAACTACAACATATCCTTTTCTTGGTCTTACAATGACATGCCTGGAATTGACTCTGACATTGCCACCCATAACATAGTCACCCACCATGATGCCAACCCCATCAAGTAGAAAATTCAATACATGTACCCTCATATATCCCTTCTTGTTAAAGAAGAGCTTAGCATCTTCTATTTTTCAACTTCATCCAACCCATTACTATCCCCACTAGGTCTTGAATGTCATGCCTATCACCAAAGCCATAGGGGGACTATGCATTTGTGTGGAATTTCATGACCTCAACCTCACCTATCCTAAAGATGACTTTCCTCTACCAAGCATCAAATAGCTAGTATATCTTAAGGTTAACCATGAAATTTTATCTCTCATGGACAAATTCTTGGGTTACAATCAAATCCTAATTTCCCCTGAAGATTAACATAAAACTACCTTTACCACCCCTTGGGAAACCTTTTGCTATAGAGTCATGCCTTTCAAGATAAAGAACACTAGTACAACCTACTAATATGCCATGACCTATATATTCCATGACCTTATCCATAAGATTGTAGAGGACTATATGGATGACCTCAAAAAATCCAAAGTTTAAAAAGACCATTTATCCATTCTCAAGATCACCTTTGAGTGGCTTATCCATTTCCATGTCTACCTAAATCCCAAGAATTGTATTTTTGAGGTCTTATCAGGAAATATTCTTAGTTTTATTTTCTCTCTTCATATAATCAAAGTTGATCCTACCAAAATCAAAGCCATCCTTGACATGCTTCTTATAATCAAACTTAAGCAACTCTATAGCTTGCAAGGGAAGATTCAATCCATTCATCAATTTATGTCCTAGATTTTAGACCAATGCCAACCTTTACACCATATTCTAAAGAAGGAAGTCTATTTTAAGTGGAATAATGAATGTCAAAATTCCTTTGATTCACTCAAAGCGTACCTTTTATCTCCACCTATCCTTACCCCTCCTAAGGATGACCAACCTTTCTACCTATATATCTCCACCATTGACCATTACCTAAGGGTAATGTTGGCTCATCAAGATGAACAACATAGAGAGAAAGTCATCTACTAAATTAGCCACATGATTGTATAATATGAGACTTAATATACTCATACCAAGAATATTTTCTTAGATTTATTCTTTATGGCCACTAAACTTTGCGACTACCTTCTTAACCATAAAAATTATGTCATAGCCAACACTGACCCACTCAAGTAAATGCACTCCAATCCACACAAAAACCAATATATGGAAAAGTGGTTGATGCTCTTAGTAGAGTTTGACCTTGAGTTCCTCTAGAAAAATTCAATTAAAGGGTAAGTCATTACTGACCAATTAGCTGAAGCACCTTTAGTAGACAATCAACCTCCTCCTCTTGAGTTCCCCAATGAGTTCATTATAATCCTCTCTTAGGAAGACTTCACCAATCAAGTCACCATGTTATTTTATGGGTCAAAGTGTCAATGGGGTGGTGGAGCTGGCATCATCCTTATCCCCTTTGATGGTGAGCCCCTTTATTTATCTTTTAAGCTTGATTTTGAATGTACCAAAAATATGGTTGAGTATGAATCCCTAGTGATAAGACTTCAAACTACCTTAGCCCTAGGAGTCAAAATGATAAAAATCTTTGGTAACTCCCAACTTATGGTCAATCAAATCAATAGATCTTACCAATGTAAGAATGATGTTTTACAATAGTACAAGCAATTGGTTGATAAAATTTTAGCATCATTTGAACACTACCACATCTAATCAACCCTATAATCTACTAACAAGTCCACCAACACCATGGCTTCCCTTACCTCTTAGATACCATTTTCACCTTTTGACTCTAAGATATTTATCATTATCCATAGACTCACCTAACCTTCCTATGTCAAACTAGATTCTCCCACCATTTTTAATGTGGAGGAGACCCAAACCAAATTTTGGTATCAACAAACCTTCGTCTATCCCAACCTTTCCATAATTCCTTCTATTCTTTCTAGGAATTCTCTAAGAGAGTTTATCCAAAATACCTCCCGTTATACCATACTAAGGGGTATCCTTTATAAATGTGGCTTTGATGGTCTCATTTTCCATTGCTTACATAGTCAAGAAGCCTCTCATGCTATCAGGGAAATGCATGATGGTATAAATGGGGGAAACTTTAGTCATCTCATCATATCTAAGTGAATCCTTTGACTTGGCTATTAATGGCCTACCCTTAACCAATACTACTATGATTATGTGAAAAAGTGTGTTAAATGCTAGAAACATGACAATTTTCATATGCATATTTGAATATGGAATTATAATGATTAGCTGATGATTTTATTCATGTTTTAGTGGGTTTAAAAAATCATGGTGGATAAATAAATAAAATATACATATATGATTCATCCTATTTGATAGTTACAGTAGACTTACATTTTTTAGTTCTTAGTCATTTTGATGATAAATTTGAAGTGGTATCATAATTAAGTTTTAAAATAGATGGTTTACTTTAACTTTGATGATTTAGAGGTAATCAATTGATTGATTCATTTTTGTATTAGTTTATTAATAAAATTTTAATTTGTATTCAAGATTTGAATTGATTAGTTTAGTTGGTTTATATGGTACTTTCTTGAATTAGAATAAATGATGATATTATGGTCAAGATATTTGAATATGATGTATTCTTCTAGATTAGATGGTTCTATTGTACTCCTTTGTTAGCCTTAAAGTCATTTTTTTCTTAATTGATTGCCTAAATATATAGTCATTTCATTGACATTCTAAGTTAATTGTTTAAGATTCAAAGAATATTCAAAATTGACAATCATTGTGATTAGCATAAATATTTGGTTGATAAGAGGTTAGTGACACATTTTTTTGAGAACATGATTATCATTTTCTAGATCATTTTATTACCTTCATTTAATTAAAGTTTCATGAAACATACTAAGGGGATTTATGCCTATCATTTTTTTCCTAAGGTCATGATGTTTAACACATATTATTAAGGATTGAGTTTATTTCATCATGACTTGTAAAAGGGGCATGTATAGTTTCAAAGGGTTTGTTTGAGGACTTGGGTTAATTGATTATTTTTGTAATAAA
This sequence comes from Torreya grandis, assembly GCA_037957365.1. Taxonomy (NCBI): domain Eukaryota; kingdom Viridiplantae; phylum Streptophyta; class Pinopsida; order Cupressales; family Taxaceae; genus Torreya; species Torreya grandis. The sequence goes on from JARHVA010000679.1 coordinate 1,005,208, forward strand.
TAATCCTAAGGCTCTAATTTAGCATGGATACTGATTGAGTTGGCACCTAATGGGCTTGGTCCCATCAAAACTTAGTTGATCTAGCATTGACATTAAGTATTTGATAATTCAGGATTATGGTGGATTTGGTAGCATCTTGGCATTGATTATCAATTTACCACCTTGAATCACAATATTTGGCAAAGGTTTTGGTAAGGAGGTTAGTATGTTGCTAAGTCTGGTAGGCCATCAAAAAATTTGGAGGTATCACTAAGTACATGATTGGTATATGTGAAGCAATGGGAAAAGAACATATAACTCAAGTAGTTATGGCTTGGAGGGTGGAAAATAAATTTTTTGTTTTCTTCATTCATTGTGTCATTGTTGAAGCTTCAAGTGGAAGTGAAGTTTTGGTGTGACATCATTTGAGTTGCATAGAGAAGTTGAGTATGAAATTCAAAGAAAAGTTTTGGATTTGAAGCCAGGTATGTGTGTTTCATTAACCTGTGGAAGCATGAAATTCATGAAAATAAAGATCTTTTTTGGCTTGGAATCTATATTTATTATGGGATTTTGGAATTTTGAAGGAATTTGAAAAATTTATGGTATGCGAATATGTGGTTGAATTTTTTTTTCAAGGTGACAAGTTTACATGAATAAATAATCCTTGGATAGTTGAGAGTCTGCATGGAATGGTTATTTTTAGACTTGGATAAGTTTTTGTTTAAAGTTATCTTTTGGTCTTAGGTTCCTATCATGCGTATTTTGTATTCATTTTTTATGGAAATGATATCTTTTAGTTTGATTTTTATAAGTTAGGATAGTCTATGCATGTGCATGAATCTAAATTTTTTTACATGCATTCATTTTTAGTTATAATCTTTAAGGGAATTTCAGCCATGTTTTGAAGGTTTACATTTTTTTTTCTACCTAACTTGTTTTTTCATCAAACTCAGAGTTTGTATTTGTTTCATATGTCAATGTTATGTGAAAACCCCTCCCAAATTATATCCATTCTTGTTTTGGGTGTTGAATAGAATGGAGGTTTATGATTTTAGAATGAGATTTAGTTGTAGTGGTACATAATGGATCATTATTTTGATAATTTTTTTCATATTTATAAGTTTTGTTTCTTATTCTAGATAAAATGATTGAGTTTTAGGGTTCATCCAAAGTGGTTCCAAATTTGGTTTTCAAATCAAGCAGGCTACAATGATATAATGATATATAGTCGTTTTCAATTATGTGTTGAGTTTTGATCAATTACATGAATATTTTTAGAAATTTGGTTCATACAAATGATAATTAATGAATTCTTATAGTTTTTGGTAAGTTGCGGTATTTTGAGATTCAAGATGATTTTTATGTAAGAATATTTTGAATGATCATGAAATTTGTAGTATATTGAGAGGGTTGTAATGAGACAGAAATGGCAAAATATAGTTTTTTGTGTTTAATATATAGATATAGATTTTGGTTAAGGTATGAAAACATATCTCCCATACGTTAGACTATTTAAATCAGTGTATTATATGATTAGTTTGCAAGTTTCAAAAAAGTTGAGTATGGATAAGTATACTCAGGTGATCAAATGGTTGAAATTGAAATTAAATTTTATCATATTTGAATCACTAAAATTGATATTATTAATATTCAAATGCAGTGATGTAATATATTTTCATATTTATATTGCAAATATAATCATGGTTTCAAGGTTTTGAAATTTGGCACTTCTTTTAGAGTGTTTCTTTTTTTAGTATGTTTGGGTGGGAACAACTAGATGAGAATAATAATGATGGATGATGGGAACAAATGTCAAGTAGAGGTAGCCATTCAAGTCATAACATAAGTTCTAATAGGGCTGATTTTCATGATAGATGTTTTGGGCCTAGATTTCCTAGGGGCATAAGGATGTCTATTCACTTTGATGCATCTGATCGTAATTTTTGGAATGTTCTAAACACTTTTTCTATTAAAAGAGGCTATGGTGGTTATAGAGGCCATAGAGGTCATAGGGGTTTTCAAGGTCAAATATTTGGAGCCTGTTCTCAATCCCAAGGTAGTTCTCATTTCCTTAAGCATCATCTTAAGCATGATCCTTATTTGCAATTTTAGCCCCCTATTTTTAGAGGAGAACCAATTGATCAACCACTTTTAGCTAATCAACTTCCCAATAATTAGCCTAAAAACTAGCTTGATAAAGAGATAGCCTTTGCCAAGGACCTTAGGAAAATGGTCACTCTTTTAGACATACCTAGCCCATCTGATACAAACCTTGGTCAAAAATGCAAAAAGTTAAGTCTATTAGGAGAAAATAGTGAGCCTATTTTTAGGCTTGAGAGGTTGAAATTGGGCGGCCAAGGATATATTAATAGATGGAGAACCATATATGTTCCAGACTAGGATATTAAAAAGAGTTCTACCATGAAATGAGATAAACTTGAAGCATTTAGTGAACTCAGGAGGATTAAGAGGGTTAAGTTAGTGGTTGATGATAACACATTTGATACAAGAACCAAACTACTACCTTTCCCTGCTACTGATATGGAATATAATGTTTGTCTTAATCAACAAGACAAACCAATAATTGAAATTTTATTTGACTCAGATGATTATTGGTCATCCAAGGGATAGTTTTTTGTTTAAGTATTTAACTTTTTCATATAGTTTGATATTTTATCATAATACTTCCATTTTGATAATTTTTGAGAAATTTGGTATAATCAAGAATTTTGGAGTTTGGTATGGTTATATATGCTTAAGTTTTTTTAAATGTGTTATGGTTTAAACATAAGTGGGAATTATCAATGTTTGATTTATTATTTTATAATTATTATGTATCCTACTATATTATTAATTAATTTGGGTCCTCACCCATTAAGATTAGTGCCTAGTCTATTTTATTTAAAATCTTGATCAAATTAAGATTTTAAAAGTCTTAACTAGTTTATCCTCACACTATTTAATTAATTAATTAACTTTGTTAAAATCCAATTAGTTAAAATTAACTAATAAATAACTAAAGTTAGTTATAACTTATTTCACAACTAAATTTAAGGATATTAAAGGAGATCAAACATTCATTTAAAGGGAGAAGCTCAACAGGTATTGAAGACTAAAGTATTTTTCTAAAGTCAATCATTTATTTCTTCTTTATATGTAATTTAGTAAGATAGTACAACTTTTGTAGATAGATCCAATTGTATTTTATCTAATGGTTGAGTAATCACTTATAAAACACAGGTATATCCAGTTATATTTGTCAACTATTATTGATTATTTAAAGTTTTCTAAGTCTAATATCTTTTGATGACTGTTACTTATAGTGCTATGCACATAATTCAAGTATTCAACCTAAAAATGATGATCATTTCACCTTTTCATGACACTTCATTGATTTATTCAATTGTTGAGTTTTCCTTTCAAGTTTTGTAATGAAATATTGTTGGAATTATGATTAAAAATTTATTTTTTATGCTAAGACAACTCTCATCTTGAGACTTAGAACTCTTTTATAAATAATTAACTCTATTTCTAATATAATAGACTTTTAGTTTCCTTCTGTATCTATTCTCTTATTAAATATGTTCTAATTTATTGTCTTATTTTAAATAGTTAGGGTTGTTTCTTTCCTTATAGACTAGTAGTAGTTGTTTAGTTTAGTTCTTAATTTAAGTTTGTTCTAGTTTTACTTTGTTATTAGTTTTATATATAGATTTTCCTTTGTCTTGTTTATAGTTTACTTGTCCTTTTAGTTAAATTATTTTTAATTATCTTTAGTTTGTTTGATTTTTATTATTCTAGTAGGTGTTTTTAGTTTCTGTTTTTATCTTAATTTTAGATCTATCCTTTAGTTTACTATTTTATTTATATAAGTCTAGAGTTATGTTCCTTTAGTATAGTTTATCTTTTAATGGATTTGTCTTAGTTTGTATTTTATTTTAGTTTCTTTCTATTTTACTTTTTTTTTTAAATTTGTTTGATCTTCCTTCATTTAGCTCTTTCTATCTTTTCAATCAGTCTCTAAATGATTGCAAAATAACAAAGCTGTGAGTCTATTTCATTAGATATACATATTTAGAATTAGATTTATATTATTCAAGAGATTATCTAGTTAATAGGTTTTATCTATCAGATATAATAGATTACAAATTTCTATTTTAACTAATTCTTATTTCTATAACATATTTATGATTGTGACAATGGAATAATCTACTAAAATAGCTTATTGACTATTTTCCCATAATTTATAATAAAACCCCCTCACATCTTTAAAATATTAAATGAACCTTTAAAACCCTTATGATTAGACTGGTATGATTGCAACTTGACCTTCATGATAGGTGAAAGGGTTGATTCATTGATAGAACATTTTTCATCATCAATAGGGTTCTCTATGGGGATTTAAGAAGAATGTATAGATGAGCTAGTTGAAGCTTCATTGATGGTAGGGTTGGAGTTGTTTTTAGTTGGTGGTGAGGTGGATGAGAAAGGAACAAGAACATCATTGGGTTGATATGTCATGTTAGAAGATGTAAAAGGACTAGGGTCATATTTGATAGTGATAACCTGACCCTTGTGTTTAAACTTAACACATCAATGCAAGGTGGATGTGACACAACTCATGTAGTGGATCCAAATGTGTCCAAATGAGACATTGTATTATAACTCACCTTATATAATGTAGAAGAGCTCTGATAGCATGTGAGGTCCCAAGTGGATATGGAGGATGAATGTTCCCATGGTTGTGGCCATAGTATCATTAAAGGAATGGAGGACTATTTTGGTTTATGACTTGATATTAATACTAATTCCCCCATCAATCATCACCATTTTGATGTAGGTTTGATTGATCTATGTAGTGATGAAGAGGGGAGGATCAAGATTTTTAGGACGAATAGAAGGTATTTCTAAATCCCTAAATGTAACAAGGGTGGAAAGTCAAAGAGCTCTAACAAAGGTTATAAGAGGATGAGGGTCTTTGGGTTGGACCTTTATAGATTGTAGGGCATCTATCAGTGCTTGGAGGTGATGGAGTGAGGTATTGATCAGTTTGTATAGGCTCATATTCATTGGTTTTTGGCGAAGCTATTTTATAACTACTCACTAGATATATTCAAAAGGGTTAGAGTGAGAGGCCCAAAATGTATATTTTGGGTTTTGGTGAAGGTGAAGGTGTTTGAGTTTGATGGAAATGTTGAGGGGTGGAAGTATATATCCATAGAATGGACACTTTGTCCTTTCCCTTATCCTTTTATTGGGATTAACATTGGGTAACCATATGTATAGTGTGGATGAGGGGAAGAGTTAGGATAAAAGGTTGCTTTGGTTCCTCATCACTCTTAGATGAGAGTGGGTAAATGTTAGATAGGTTAATTTAGTGGTTGGGTTGATGATGGGTTTGAGAGAGGTTCATTTGATAATAGATCATCCTCATCCCATAAGTTATGGATAAGTACATGGAGAGATTTGAAATTCTCTATGTCATGTCTAGGTGTCTTATGGTATGAGTAGATTAAAATATCATCAAACCAAGATAGTTCAGGACTTGAAATGTCAAAGGGTTTGATAGGTGGTAGTTTTAAAGATGAAGTTTGTAATAAACTTTGAAAAATGGTTGAATAATATTTGAGTAAATGTGTTGAAGGTGATGGGATTTTGGTTTTTAGGGTGGGAGCCTTCTTGGAAGTAGGCTTCACCTCAGGGGTCATGGGTGGTATAATGGTTCTGTTAGGTGGGTTTGATTGGGATTATTTTGTGTTGGTTAGCTTGGAAGTTGAAGGTTTAAAAGTAAAATATTTAGAGGTGGAGGATTGAGATGATGAAGGTTTGGAGATAGGTAGGTAGGTGGAGATAGATAGTTTGTCCAAAAATGATGGGGAGTTTGATGTTTTGTAGGGGGTAGGTAAAGATAGGATAAAAGGAGGAAGTTTAGTTTGGGTAGCTTTGGTAGAGTTGGCCTTATAGATAGAAGGATGAGTTCTTAGGATGGAATAAGGATGGGGCCCAAAATAAAAGGTAAGAGGGAAGGGAGTGGTACGGTTCTAGTTCTAGGTGGGAATTTGGGTGGTTCCACCTTCTTAGTTGGTTTAATTAAGGTTTTATTTGGTGGAATAGATGAGGTTAAGTCTACATTCAAAAATGGTTAGGTAAGTCTAGGAGTAAGAAGTATCCCTAGGTTCTTGATAGGTTTGATTAGCAAGGTGTAAGGTGATTTTATAATTTGGATGGAGATGGTTTGGATGGTTTCTCTATGGTTTTGGAGGTAGATGTGCTTAGTGAATGGATTGAAGTGGTGATTAGTTTAATGGTGGATTAAAGTGAGGTTGAAGGTTCATGCTTGTTTTGATAGGGGAGCCCAAGATGGTGCCAAAAGGTGGCTCGATCCAAACTGGGTTGAGAGGAAAATTATAGGATTTAGACTAGTATAGAAAAAGGTATGTAAATTGGTTTAGTTCTTTGGGCATCAAATTCAAAGATTAGGCCCATAGGTTGAGGTGAGGGAATGGTTTCTTCACCCTTACCTTTGTTGAAAGGTTCTAATATTTGGGTAGATGTTTCCTTAATAGAGAGAGTAGGTAAAGTGATCTCTCCTTGTATAATGACTTCCAAAGAGAGAGTAGGTGATTTCATGATGGGGGAGGAAGGTGTGATGGTAATGGTTGCCTTCTCTTATATTTCTATCAAAGGAGAGGTCGGTAAGTCTGTTATCTCATCAAGTGAAGAAGAGGATGTAATTAATTCCTTTGTTTGGATGTCCAATGGAATGGAGGGTGATTTTACCACTTTGATAGGTGGAGTGGAGGAAGAGGTATCCATACCAAAACTTTTCTCTCAAATTTGGATTGTTTTATAGTTAATATAAGATGTAAGAAACTAATTATGTGTGTGGTAGAATAACCTTTTTATTTATGTATGCATGATCTAGATGATTGTGAAGATATCTTCTTTGTCTTAGGAAGAATAACTTGTAGATAACAAAGCACTAATGCAAAATGGTTGTTATATAGATAACGAGGTGGATTGCGTATCATAAGCTAGATCAAAGAAGTGAAAGCTTATTAGGATGCTATCTATCCACACTCTTAAAGTAGTTAAGTTGAAAGAAATAAAGGTGAAATACTTGAATCAAATGATAGAAAATACTAAAATAGGATACAAGAAGAAATAATGTTTTTGATAAAGAAAATAGACTAAATAAACAAATAGTGGGTCAATACTAATGCTAAATAGGTTAGGTCAGGTTAAGAAAATGGGTGAGGACTCTGTGATCAGGTAGGGAAATAGAAAATGGAATTTGGGTGAGGGTAAGAAGGTAGAAATAACTTACTATTATTTCCTACCATAGTGACCATCAACAATTAGGATGACCATCAATGGTTACCTAACCATCAATAGTTGGGTGACCATCAATGGTTAAATGTGATCATCGATGGTTCTTACAGATTCTAGGTATGTTCATAAAAGAGTCTGGTTCAGGTTATAGAAGGGTTCCATAATATTATAAAGGTTTATTTGGAGTTAAGGGGTTAGAGGGTGATAAGTGGAAGGGTGTAGTCTAGGTAAAGATGTCAAAAACCAAATAAACAACTTAAAAACTAGAAATATACTTAGCTAGTTGTTTGATAGTTGGTAGCTGATCCTAGAGTAATTTTAGTAGAGTAATGGTACTTTGCCTAAAGAATAATTTGGGCAGAGGTTCAAGTCTCTATCATGGTTTCTGACTTGTTGAAGGGAAAACATGTAAATAAGTTTGATAGCTCCTAATGACTACTAGTTGATATCCTAATTGCTAAATAAATGAATGCTTATATCCTTTTTCACTTCTTACTCCCCTCCTTTTATAGGCAAAAAGAGATGGAGGTAGAAGGTTCCATAAGATGTTTTGTCAACTGTTATGATGCATTAGTTTCTAATCCATATTAAATTTTAATGTGTTAGCTTTCACATAGCTTGAGTTATCTTTGTGGTTAGGTGGTGGGGACCTGACCATTAGTGGTTAGGGTGATTATCAATGATTATTATGGTCATCGATGGTAGAGTGTCAAAGGTCAAGTTGAGTAAAAAAGGGTATGTTAGTGAGTTGGTTTATCTAGTTAGCTAAACTGACTTAGGGTCATGGTCAAATATTGGGTAATGGTTCGATCTAGGAGTTTTTATATATTTAGAACCATCAAGTGAATTTTTCTAGTGTCTATACATATATGCCTTGCCAATTATTTGTTGGAAGAAATAAACTGCCTACAATGCCTTTGAATCTCATTATTTTTGAAAAAGCTTTTACAAAATGGGGCACTGATTTTATATTAGATATTCATACACCTTCAACTATAGGTCATAGATAAATTTTGACAACTATATATTACTTCACCAATTGTCCTAAATCCAAAGCACTTAAAAGTTCAGTAATAGGTGAAGTAGTTTCTTTTCTAGAAAACTAGATTTTCTTTAGATTCAGAGTTTCATATGAAATTATTTAAGGTGATGAGCCTCAATTCATTCCAATTGAATTATTATAAGTCTTAGGAAAATAATCTATTATCTCTAGTCATTCATCAAATTATTATCCACAAGGAAATGGACAAGCTGAATCCACAAATAAAAATCTTATTTCTATTGTGAAGAAATTAGTTTGTGATAATAAAATAAATTGGCATCTCAAAATTTTTAAAGATTTATGGGTTAATAGAACTATTGTTAAAGTAGAAACTATTTATTCACCTTTTATGTTAGCATATGGGTTTGAAGCTAATTTGCTAATAAAACTTTAGATATTTTCAGCTAGTACTGCTTTACAATATGTAGTTAAAGACACCAATTTAATTGAACAAAGATTGCATGATTTAGTATCTCTTGATGAATCCAAAGCAACAACATTACATAAATTAGAAAGAGATAAATTTTTTTTTAAAAAAAATAGATAAAAAAGGTTTCTAACAAAATGTTTAATATTGGTGATTTAGTCTTATATTGGGATAAAACCCATGAGTAACCTAAAAAACATCACAAGTTTGATTCATTATGGATTGAATCTTATAAAATTTCTATAGTTCTTGGAAAAAATGATTTTAATTTGCAATATCTTGAAGGAAATTGGCTATGTTACTTAGTTAATAGACATAATTTAAAACTATTCCATGACTAGTTAACTTTTAGTTTGTTCTTTTGCTTTCTTTTGGTTTGTTTTGCTTTGTGCTCCTTTTGTTTGCCATTTTTTCCCTTTCAGTTGGATTTTCTACTTTGGTTTTTTATTTTGGTTTATTTCACTTTGATTTTGAAATTATTAATGAAAATTGTGGATGGAGAATAAATACATTGTGAAGGAAGAATACAAGGAAGATGAAAAGTTACCATAAGTATCTTTCATTTTTAGAAGTTACTCTTACAAATTCAATTTTTTATAATAAATGAATAATATGGTCGAGTTGTAATTGGTTGTTAAAATATTACTTCATTTTTATATTTTTTGCTTAAGGCATTTGCATTAAATTGTGCTTCTAGCCTAAACTTTCTTGTTATTTAAATTCCCTTTCTTCTTGCCATACTAGCTGAACAATTCATCCCTTGCTAAAATTCATTATTTAAGGGGCTCATGCTTAGCTAATTGAGAAATGATTTTCCTAGATCACAATTTCAAGACAATTTTATTTTATAACATAGGCAATTTGTTGCTACTCAACTTTATTACACAAAGTTCACTAGAAAGGTCAATAGTGTTATGCCTATTTTATACACCCCCTAAATTTTTCAAAAGATTAATACTTGTTACCATAGAAATGACCCTGTCATAAAATGTAAAATTATGTTGGGGACCCTATTAATTGATAGTATTTTAGATGCATGTTTTCAATTATGAAATGATAATGATTAGTTGATGAATTCATATTTATGTTCTGAGTGGTTTTTAAAATCACAATGGATTAATGAATAAAATATGTATATGTATTCCTGAATATGATTAGTTATTTTGATTTTTAGTATAGTTCAGTTTTGAGATAGTGTCAGTTGAAAAATGCACTTTCAATTTTGACAGTTTAAACCGATTGATAGTGATTCTTGATTTTTCAAAAAGGATTAGATTTTTGATTCAAAATAGATGATAATATTATATGGATGATTTTCATATTTGAAAACACTATATTTGGAAAATCAATACATCTATTATTTGAAGTGTTGTTGTAAAGGTATAGATCAGATTCATGGTTTATTTTTGGTTTAATACATCTAACATATGAGACATTTGAAACATCAATGTGTTGTAGGTGATTTGGTGATGTTATTTAAAAAAATAAGGTCCTATTTTATTTCCCAAGTCTGAATCATTATCAAAAAATAAAAATCATAGTAATTATTTAAAGTTTATATTAAAAAAGAAGTATAAGTCTAAAAGCATTGATAATGTTCTTTGAATTTCATTGGGCATACAATTTATGTAATAAAGAGCTAGTTTTTGTCATTATATTTGTTCTTATAATGAAATAACAAAGACATGAGGTTTCCTTGGGATAGTTCTCACATAAATTACATCACTTGTCTTGAGATTATTGAAATAGTTTAAAGGGCCTTTTTTTTCTTTGGCATAATTAAGACTTTTTGGATCACAATGCTAAGATCATGACATCTACTAAGGTATAAGGGTCCATTGGGATTATGTTTGTTGTTGATAGGTATGGATAATAGTTTTTAAGGGATTTTTTAATTGAATATTAAATATGTTTATTGGCTCAGTTGAGTTGGTGATTGGTTGGAAAATGTAATCCATCATGGGAAGGTTAGTTGCAATTAACATTCAATAAGTAAGATATCTCCAATGTTTTGAGATCATCCTAAATATTTGGATATATAGGGATTTAATGAAAAATGATTTCACCTCAAATAACAAAAATTAGTGGATGCTTAGTATGAAGAAATATTTATCTCTAAATTTGAATTGTGTTGACAAATGACTTAGCAGAATTGGTAAAATACTTTTGGTTTAATGTGAGCCAATGAGGTTTGAGAATGACATGAAATATATTAAAAAAAAGAGTTGGTGGATATAACTTCTGAATTTATTATTTTTTAGCTCATTGTTTGTAAGCTTCTTGTGGAAGCAGAGCTTTGATTCATTGAGTTCATGGAAAATTTTGGAGGTCTTCAGTAAAAAAATTGTGGGAAATGATACCAAGTATGATCGAACAAGTTTTGATCATATTATTTTGAAAATATCATGGATACTTATGAAAGCTTGTGATTTATAGTGAAGAAATAGTTTTGTCTAAGTTTTGGGTTTACATGAACATTAATAACAATTTTAAGTAATTATTGAATGGTTTTCTATGAAGAGATATGAACTATAGAGTGGAAAATTTAAGAGTTCATCTGAATGCAATGTTTTTGAGAATATATTGATAGGTTGTGAATAACTATAAAGGATATAGATATTTAGTTAATTATTTATATTCATGAAATACAACTTCCATCTATTTATTAAGAATGACACTCTAGCTCAATTATTATGTGATATTTTTTTTTCAAAATTTTCCTGAAAGTTCATATTTTAGAGGGATAGATGATTTTCAATTTTTGAAAACTTTTTATTGCATAAGTTTGATGGTAATCAATCTCTAGTTTGATATGTTTTTGGATTTGAAAGTATACGCACTAGAAATGTTGAAAGATGTTGCATGTTATTTTTATGATCCATGGTTTAATGTCTTTTCCTATGCATCGATATTATTAAACAATAAGTGTTCAACATGAAAAATGAACGTTTATTTTTCATTATTTTTTTTGGGTTTTGAAGAATATATAATTGTTTTTTAAGAAGATGTATGGCTCTCAAATATGTTTTTAGACTATTGAATATTATGATAGTGGTAAATGTGTGTCTTTTTCTATCTTGTTGAAGGAGGTCACAATCAAGTTGGTAATAATTTAATGGGTTCTCTTAGAACCTGTAGATTTGATAGTTCCTTCAATCTTTGGAGTTGATCTAATTGTTAATTTTTGAGGTTCTCATTTTGTGGGTTGACAATATTCTTTCAACATGAATGGTTTTTATTAGCTAGTTAGGGTTTCTACATATAATTCCAAAAATTTAAATTTTGTTTTAAACCCTAATCTAAAAAATAGAAGATATATTCCTTCTCAATGGATTTTTATCTCACTTTCTGAGGTTGTGTTGTCCAAATATATATTTGGGAATTCACTCAGGATAATTAGAATGATATATTTGAAAGAATTTGTATGAAGAAGTGTTTGAACCCTTAAAATTTCATTAATTAATCCTACTCATTTTAGTATAATTTTGAAAATTTTGAAGGTTAATGATGCATGTTTGGGTTTATGTCAAGGAATTTTCATCCATTAGAAAAATTTCATATATTGATTTATAGGGGAGTTCTAAATAAACTCAGTTGGCTATTTTTATAGAAGCATATTAAAATATTTATAAACTAGATCTATTCATATGGTCTATTTATAATAGCTGAATTCCATAAGAGGATTTACATACATAAAATAATTTGTATTAGTATTTTTGACATATGGTGTTATGATAGTTTGAATGTGTATTGAAATCTAATGATGTTTGCATGTATATTTTGGAAGTATCAAAATTTGAAACTTCAATAATTGGTTTTAGTATGGTTATTTATTACAAAATAAAAATATGGGGATCATCTCAAAAAAATATAAGTTTTTAGTTTCAATATAAATGATTTTTTGGGTTGATAGTTTTGAAACTTGCAGTGATTATGTGGAAACTCAAATGGAATTAGTTAGACATTTTTTAAATGATATGTTAAAAAATATTTATAGACATATATGGATAATCTTGAATAGATGTAGAGGTTATTTTAAGGACTCGTTTAAAATGAGATTTTATTTAAAATTAAATCTCAATTTTGAAGTCTTAGGTTATATGCTGAAAATGGACATAGAAGTTAGAATTTCTTGATACTTCTTACTTATAATGGATCAATTTTAGAAATTTTTGAAAGTTATTAGGTTAGTTAGAATCATCTTGGTTTTAAAGCTTAATAATCTATCAATGGAACAATAAGATACTTTTTATGGATTCTTAGTTTGCATTGAAGTTTTCAGAAATAAAATTATGATAATAGATGTGAATTCAATGGAAAGTTTGATACAATTAGATGAGTTTTAGTTTATGATATGGTTCAATTTCAGTTTGTTGAGATATGATAGCTTTTAGTAATAGTTATTTTGGGCCTTTTTTGTTTCCCAAATCTTAAATTTGATTGTTATATTTTAGATTGATCATAAGGTCAAGGTGGGAAAAACCTAGTTTGACAATAAGTAATGATAATAGGGGATGGGGATAGAGTTCCAATAGTGATACTAATAAACCAAATTCTAATAGAGGATTTTCTAGTGGTGGTTTCCATGTAAGAAAATTTGGTCCTAGATTTAATAAGGGAACAAGAATGTCCATACACATTGATTTTTTTTATCTTGAATTTTGGGATATCATAAGTAATTTGTTTACTAATCTAGTAAACAAAGGATATAGAAGATATAGAGTTAACACAAGTTTCTTTGGCCATAAGTTTTAAGCCCAAACCAATTCTAAAAGTAGTTCATCTCATAGTTTGGATCATGACCCTCAACACTTACCACTTCAGCCTCCTATTGTTGAAAGAATTAATCTAGTTGTTGATCTTCTGCCTAAAAATGAAGCCACAAAACTTGAAATAGATACTACCCATTCTAAAAGCTATATTAATTTGGATATCCATTTAGATGTACCTTCTCCTTTGCATGTAGAGACTGTTGGGAAATGTAAAAAGCTGAGTCTATTTACTGCCCATAGTCAGCCTATCTTAAGATATAAAAGATTGAATTTAGGAGTTCAAAGTTATGCTAGTAGAAGGAAGACAATAGACATTCCACCTTCCATTATTGAAAAGATAAATATAGAGTAATTTCATACTCTACGTCGTATTCAATTATTTTCAGTCGAGCACTAAAATTTTGGTTCTTCGAGCGAAGCGGTAGAATTTTGAAGCAGAGGGCCGGTTCATTTTGCCTAAGTGTTGAGATGCAATGGAAGTTGCCAAGTGTCACCCTTCGAGCAGGTATTTTTCCCCTTCTTGTTTCCTTCATCTCATTTTTGCCTAAGTTTTAGTTTAAGCAGATGCTGCCAAGTGTCACTTTTTGGGAGACAAAGCTGACAGTTGGCATTCCTCGAGTCCCCTTTTTGTAACCTTTGAGAACCGCAGACCATGCCACATACCCAGTAGCAGTTAAGCAGAATGCACCATGTGTCAGCATCCATGTCTCATATCGGTGTCCACACTTCATTCAAAGAATTTCAACATAAGGCAGTAGAGAAGGTGAAAAGTGCCAAGTGGTAGTTGCGGAGGCCTTAAAATACCTTTTTGGAGAAAAATCGCAAGCCACCACGTGTCATCATCTAGGAGACTTTGGTCCAATGATTTCATTCAACACATAAAGGTGTCCTTTCATTTTTCTTAAGTGCTAAGGGCAGCGGAGGCTACCAAGTGTCACTCTCTGGTCCCTTTCTACCCCATCCCCAAAAGGCAGTGGAAGGCACCACGTACCTTTAGATGAAGAAGTGGAAGATGCCACGTATCTTCCTAGGAGAAGTAGAGATTTCCATGTGTCAATGTCTAAGGGATCATCCTCGAGTTTCATTACTGAGTAAAGGTTGTGGTGGGCCTCAGGTGTTACTTCAAAATCCATGAAAGCTGTCAGGTGTCACCATCTATAAGAGCCTGTTATGAGTCCTGAATAAATCTATAGCATAGCCAAAGAAAGGGAGAGGGCCATGTGTCTTTGATGAACCCAGTGGAGAGTGCCAAATGTAATTTTTTGATGCCTAAAGGAGAGTTTTTCATAAATTGGTTGAGGTTCCTCTTCCGTTACAAATAGAATAGAGTGCTCGTCTACCTGTTATAGTGAAAATGGAGGGAAATTTGGTGAGAGTTAATTTGAGTAGATGGAGCAGTGCACCAGGTAGTTTTTTTGGGGGATTGAAAGCATTGAAGACACCATCTATTTGTCTCATAATAGTGGAGGCAAAATAGATAGTTGAGTAGCCCAGTAGGTGATGAAATTCAAAATTTAGGCGTGAAGAGAGGAACTAGTCAAGATTCGCCATGCTGTAGTTAAGGGAAGTTATTCTTCTCCAGTATGGATTTTCAAAGCATTGAATGTGCCAAAGTTCAAATTATTATTATTTATTTACATATCCAAGGCTATAAAAGAAGAATAATTGTAAAATATAAGGGAGGGGAGAATTCTCATACTTTTAGACTATCTGAAGTTTGTGGCTAATAATATCATTTGCTCTTGTCTCAATTTTCTTGAGTTGTAAAGTTTATGTAATTGTGCATGTTTCTATTCCCCTTATGTGGCTAAATGAATTGAGGAAATTTGAGCTCCATGCCTTTGTTGATGTTATCTATGTTGTTTGTAAAGTAGTCTATACTGTAGATTTTCTAGTGCGGTGATTGGAAATGTATTTGCTTTTGTCTCACTTTCTTGAATATGAAGATTTACATGACTATGTGTGACTTCTATGCCTCCTATGTGATTGGAATATTCTATTAAGAAGATTGAACACTATGCCTTTGTTGACAATTCTTGTATCTCAGCAAAAGACTCCCCTGTTGTGAGCCTCTGTTTCTATTATTCCAATCTTTTACATTGATCATGCACTTGTCTGCTCTTAAATGTAATAGAATCACATAATAGTTTCACTATGCTCAGGTTAGGATTAGGATTACTCTCAGGTTCAATGCCATAGTTAGGTTTCAATTCCTTCATTTTGCATTTTTATTTAGTCTCCTATCCCTTTTCCCCAACACCCAATACAAAAGAAGAGATTGGATTCTTTAAAATTTGGAGGTTGTTTTCAAGCCGCATTGTCCCATAGCTTGAAACTTCCCATTGTTGTTGATTAAGATCTAGTGAAATTTTAAGACATCAATAGTTTTTGGCATGCTTGGTGGGACCAATATTTCAAGGAGTTGAAGAATTTTGGTGTATTCTTCAACCAAACTGCCTTTGGAGGTTTTTATCGACACCAACAACGACTCTGCATCACTAGCCAATCAAGCAGTATCATCAAGAAATCCCTTTGGTATGTATAACTCTGTAACTCATAGCTATGAGTCTTATTCTCCTTCAAATATGTTTTATCAAGAAGAAGCTTATCCTAGAATCATGTTGAGTAATGAGGATGCATATTGTTATGAGCCACATCAATTTTATGCCTAGTCCCCCCAATATGTCTCATCCCATGTTGAACCTAACCTTATTTTCACTTTCAAAAAAGCATTGTTGGGGTTTAAAAAATATGTGTTAGAGCTTGACAGCAGAAGGGGATATGGCAAAGAGATTCCTTGTCATATCATCTATCAAGTAAGAGATGCAATAGACCTGATTAAAAGTGAGTGGGATCCCATTGAGAGGGTGAATTGACAAGAGCTTACATATGAGATGTTAGAAGTGTGTGGATTGATTGCATTCCTAGAAGAGAGGCTAAGTGTTCATGAGAACCAGCCTTACCAAGTCTATCAAACTTCATACCCACCACCATAAATCCCATATCAAACATATGCCACCCTTGTTCATGAACAAGGTCAAAATTGTCAAGACCAATTCCCCAATAATGCAAAGTCTATGATAGCAGCAAGGGAAGAGGATCCCAAACTCTCACTTTCCCCTCAAATTCCTTCCACCCTTACTCAAGAAGCTTCTTATTTTCCATCATAGCCTTCTTCTTTCCCCCTTTTTGAAGAATAATATATTTTAAAGGAAGTAATTGAGTATGCAAAAGAATATGCTCAATTCATGGCCAAACAAGAAGATTACATCAGTATAGAAGAGGAGGAGATCACCATAGACTCCCCTTTTGATGAGCAAGAGGATAAGCCACAAGATTTTTACTTAACTTCTGATGAGGAGGAAATCATTTCAGATTTTTTCCTCACTCTGCAAGAGGATATGGAGGAATATGGACACTCCCTCGACCAAGTCATTGAGATAGGAGGCACTGAGCTGGTTTCAGATGAAGAAGAAAGCCCTGAGATTCAAATGAGTATGCAGAAGAGATGCCAGATTTTTAATTCATCCTTGCAAGAGGATGAAGTCATCAAGGAGCATGATGATGAAATAAAGCTGGAATCTAAAGAAGATGTGCTGAAAGATAATGGATATCAAAAGGCACAACATGAAGAACCAATAGCCCATGATTTCTTGATGAAACTTGACAACATGAAGAACTAGTATTCAATGGGCATTCAAGGATAAGAAGAGTTCATAGGTGTCGAATACACATTTTGCTTAGACTCATTCTAGTGCAGGCAGACCTGTGTGGCTAGTGCAGAGAACATTCCATCAATGACATATCCATTGCAATCACTGGTGTGGCAAGGCAAGTTGGCTTGTCATAAAGAGGATGTGGGAAAGTTTGTTTTCGATCCCAAAGGAAAATAAGGATTTGTAATTAATGTAGTTAGGTAGTTTATATTCTTGCATTGCTTTGTTTTGTTTTTAGCTTTCTCGATTTTCCTTTAAAATAAGTGTTTTAAACGCAGAGTTGGCATCTTAGAAATTCTTTAATTCTTTATTTTTTGCAGTAATAAATGCTTCCCCAAATCTTTTAAAATATCTAAGGTACCTTGCACTACATAATGTGTCCACCTCGCTATTTCTCAAAGATTGAGTAGGATTTGCTAATGGTCGCCTTAATTTAATGCTATTTGGGACTTGATAGGCCCATAAAAATCCCTTAGAAAATTTTAAAGTTTACAAACTCTCAAGCATTCTTGCAAAAATATCTTGCTTATTATGATTGTGGCATCTAGTGAAATTTTTTGCAGCAAGCATGTTTTTATCTTGCAAAAGGTTCATACCAAGTTATTATACAAGACATTTAGAGATGGCAGGAACATCAAAAACACCTAGGAAGTGAAGAAGGGTGCAGTCCCAATTGGACCCAGAAGAGGAAGAATAGCCTTCATAGCACCCAGTGTAGAGCACTGTAACTTCTCCTCAGGTAAGAATTACTCCCCCTCCTCCCTCTCAATATATACCTCTACCCAGCCAAATGACACCTCCCACCACTACTTCCATTCCCATTTCATAATTCACTTCATCCTTGATGCCTCAAGCCTTAACATTACACTATTTTTCCCCCTCTATTCCCCAAAAAATGCCCCTTTAACTCACCCCTAGCCAGCCAATGGCTCTCCAATATGGCCTGCCATAAGGATTTCCATTTGCAAGGGGATATATTACATCCCCTTCCACTTTCTAGATGTAGGCTAATGCCACAAGGAAGGCAAGAGAAGCCCGATTGGAGAAGAAGAGGAGTAAAGAGAATAAAGTACCGATGGTGCCACATTTGAGGTCACAATTTGACCCCATTCAATAGTAGCTGACAGTGACCCATTTGCCACCTAATGTTGCCAAGTCAAGTGAAAAAATTTGGCTAGAAGACTACACCATGAACCCAGTGGCCATCGACATGTCCCTATTCAGGCCTCAAGACAGAGTCAAGCTCATGACTGAATCCACTTCTACGGTCACAAGAGATTGTTTGAGAATATCAAGGAGACTATAGAAGATGTAGGCTAACCTAGCCACAAAAAAGGCAAACTATAATAGTTTGGCCAAACAAATAAACTAGAAGGATAATGAGATAGCTAGTCTGTAGAAACAGTTGCAAGATAATGTTTCCCTCCAGACTCAACAGGCAATTCAGGCCCAAAATGATTCTTTAAAAGTAGAGCTTGTACTTGCCAAGGATGTAGCAACAGCTCTAAGATGGGAAAATGCAACATTGTAGGGAAGACTTGAATGACTTCAACTTTAGGTTACCCAATCAAAGCAAAGGTTGCTGGAAGAACAGAACAAGGGTGTGGCTTTTCAAGCCTAGCTCTAGGTAGAGTAGCAGTAGACTGCACAACTAGAAATTAAGCTGGCCAATAGGCCAAGAGGTGTCAAAATAGTGTAGCTAGTGAAGGAACTCTACAAGTCAGCATGGGAGAGAATCTCTTTGGAGATTCTCTAGCTTAGGCCACTTTTCACCTTCTTATGCTATGCACAGTAGCTGTGCGAGATGGTCAAGAATCCAGTACAAATCAATCTGGCCATGATCTCCCAGAGAGTCACAGACTCTCATTCTTTATTGGAGAAGCTCTAAATCTCAATGGATGCAACATTGGTAGCCATAGGGATTCAAAATAGAATGGATACCACAAAACGGGTCAACAAGGAGCTCAGTCATAATATTGTAGCCAATAATTGTAAAAGTTGTCTTGATGTCGTCAAAGAAGGCATCGGTGAAATGAGGAAACACATTGAAGATCTAGTGTGATTGGGCCTTCCTTCCCCATTTTTATATGTGAGGATGGTGCTGATGGTGGACCAAATCCAACCATTGATGCTAGCTAGGCAAAGGGATCAAACAGTTTTTTAGAGCTTACAGGATGATTCTCTAACCTCTGAGGTTAAAACTGTTCTAATTCCTATTTTCTTGCTAGAATCCAAGATGAAAGCCACTACACAGGTCCTACAAACCTTCTCACATAAGGATCTCATTAGCTTGGATTTGGCTTTTGATGAGTTGCATAACAAGCAAGGATTATCCGACCATGAGTGGTCTATCTTCCAGACAGCTCTTTTGAAGCTGCAAATTTTGAAATTTTGATCGAGCGGGAGTCAAGTTCTTTTTTAATAGGCTCAAAAGCCTTAATGGTCACCAATAACTATAGAGTAATTTCCTACTCTACGTCGTATTCAATTATTTTCAGTTGAGCACTAAAATTTTGGTTCTTTGGGTGAAGCGGTAGAATTTTGAAGCAGAGGGCTAGTTCATTTTGCCTAAGTGTTGAGATGCAGTAGAAGCTGCCAAGTGTCACCCTTTGAGCAAGTATTTTTCCCCTTCTTATTTCCTTTATCTCATTTTTTCTTGAGTTTTAGTTTAAGCGGATGGTGCCAAGTGTCAGTTTTTGGGAGACAAAGCTGATAATTAGCATTCCTTGAGTCCCTTTTTTGTAACCTTCAAGAATCATAGACCGTGCCACATACCTAGTAGTAGTTAAGCAGAACACACCACATGTCAGCATCTGTGTCTCATATTGGCATCTACACTTCATTCAAATACTTTCAACATAAGGTAGCATAGAAGGTGGAAAGTGCCAAGTGGCAGTTGCGGAGGCCCTAAAATACCTTTTTGGAGAAAAATTGCAAGCCACCACGTGTCATCATCTGGGAGACTTTGGTCCAATGATTTCATTCAATGCATAAAGAAATCCTTTAATTTTGCTTAAGTGCTAAGAGCTTTAGAGGCTGCCAAGTGTCACTCTCTGGTCCCTTTCTACGCCATCCCCAAAAGGCAGTGGAAGGCACCACGTACCTTTAGACAAAGAAGTGAAAGATGCCACGTATCTTTCCAAGAGTAGCAGAGATTTCCATGTGTCAACGTCTAAGGGATCATCCTTGAGTTTCATTGCTAAATAAAGGTTGTGGTGGGCCTCGAGTGTTACTTCAAAATCCATGGAAGCTGCCAGGTGTCACCATCTGTAAGAGCCTGTTATGAGTCCTAAATAAATCTACAGCATATCCAAGGAAAGGGAGAGGGCCATGTGTCTTTGATGAACCCAGTGGAGAGCACCAAATTTCATTTTCTAATGCCTAAAGGAGACTTTTTCATAAATTGGCTGAGGGTCCTCTCCCATTAAAAATAGAATAGAGTGCCCATCTACCTGTTACAACAAAAATGGAGGGAAATTTGGCGAGAGTTAATTTGAGTAGATGGAGCAATGCACCAGGTAGTTTTTTTTTGCGCTTGAAAGAATTGAAGACACCATCCATTTGTCTCCTGATAGTGGAGGTAGAATAGATAGTTGAGTGGCCCAGTAGGTGATGAAATTATAAATTCAAGCGCGAAGAGAGGAACTAATTAGGAATCGCCATGCCGCAGTTAAGGGCAGCCATTCTTCTCCAGCATGGCTTTTTGAAGCATTGAATGTGCCAAAGTTCAAATTATTATTTTTTATTTACATATCTGGGGCTATAAAAGAAGAAGAATTGTAAAATCTAAGGGAGGGGGAATTCTCATAGTTTTAGACTATCTAAAGTTTGTGGCCAATAATATCATTTACTCTTGTCTCAATTTTCTTGAGTTGTAAAGTTTATGTAATCATGAATGTTTCTGTGCCCCTTATGTGGCTGAATGAATTGAGTAAATTTGAGCTCCATGCCCTTGTTGATGTTATCTGTGTTGTTTGCAAAGTAGTCTATACTGTAGATTTTCTAGTGCGGTGATTGGAAATGTTATTTGCTTTTGTTTCTTTTTCTTGAATCTGAAGATTTACATGACTATGTGTGACTTCTGCACCTCCTATGTGATTGGAAGATTCTATTAATAATATTGAACACTATGCCTTTGTTGACAATTCCTGTATCTCAGCAAAAGAATCCCTTGTTGTGAGCCTCTATTTTTGTTATTCCAATCTTTTACATTGATCGTGCACTTGTCTGCTCTTAAATGTAATAGAATCACATAATAGTTTCACTCTGCTCAGGTTAGGATCAGGATTACTCTCAGGTGCATTGCCATAGTTAGGTTTCAATTCCTGCATTTTACATTTTTGTTTAGTCTCCTATCCCTTTTCCCCAAAACCCAATACAAAAGAAGAGACCAGCTTCTTTAAAATCTGGAGGTTGTTTTCAAGCTGCATTGTCCCACAGCTTGAAACTTCCCATTGTTGTTGATTAAGATCTAGCACAATTTTAAGATGTCAACAATAACTAAAAAAAAGAGATCTGAAAGTTAGTCTAAGCCTAATACACCAAAGTAGCTCACGATGTTGAAAAAAATCAAATTGGAGATTGATGACAACATAATTGATTCAAGAATAAGACTAATACCATTTCCTATAATAGAGATGGAGTATAATTTTTGTATTCATGAACAAGACAAACATATAATTGAGGTGTGGTTTGATTTATATGATTATTTATCATCCAAGTGATAAACTTTGTTTTATTGCTAAACTTTTTCATGATAAAATTTGATATTTTAGTTTGATACTTTAGTTTTGAGACTTTGATAACCTTCACTATTTTGATAAATTTTGAGAAAAATAAATTAGTTTTGTATTTTTGGTATAAATATATATGCTTAAGCTATTTGATATGCATTATGGATTCATATAAATAGGATTTATTAATCTTTGAATTATTTATCTTATGATTAAAATATGTATTCTATAATATTATTCATCATAAGGGTCCCCACTCGTTAAGATTAGTACCCCAGTCTATATTCAATAAAATTGATCAATTAAGACTTTTAAAGTCTTAATTGAACATGTTCTTAACTAATAAATGTTATAATTAATTAAAATTTTAAAAGTCAATTAGTTAATATAAACTAATAATTAGCTAAAATTAGTTATAACTTATTTGTAACTAAGTTTGAAGGTATAAGAAGAGATCAAGGACTCATTTTACGATGGAATAACAACATGTATTGAGTACTTAGACATTTTTTGAAGTTAATCATTCATCTCTCTTCTTTCTATGCAACTTCTCTGAGATCATACAACTTTCACAGATAGATGCAATGGTACTTTATCTAATGGTTGAGTAATTACTTATGAAACATAGGTATATCAAGATTTATTATAATTTAATATTGATTATCTAAAGATTTCTAAGATTAACATATTTTGATGATTGCTATTTACAGTCCTATGTACAAATTCCAAGTACTTGACTTGAATAATGATGAACATTTCACTATTTGTGACATTTCATTGATCTATTTTGATTGTAAAGTTGTCATTCAAGTTTTTGTAAAGGAAAAATGTTGGTTTTCTCAATAAATTTATCATTTTATGCTAAGATGACTCTCCTTCGAGACTCGCACGCTTTATTATAATATATTTGACTCTCATTTTAATATATTTTATTCTTTAGTTTTTTTTAAATCTGATTTTAATTTTTAAGTTATCTTAATATCTTTTAGTTTTAGCTTAGTTTAATTTTTGATTTTAGAAGATTAATTAGTTACTTAGTTTAATTTCCATTCATTTCTTTAGTGGATAGTAATAAATCTTTCTTTATGTCTTTCTTTATTTCTATTTAATTTTGAGTTCTCTTAATCTAAATAGATTTCTAGATCTGTTTAATTCTTTAGATTCATAGTCTTTGTTTATTTTAGTTTTAGTCTTGAAAGTTGTTATTTAGTTTATTAGATTTATTTATGTTCTAGTTTTAGTTTATTTATTTGATCTTCCTCTTTTATTTTTTATCTTGTCTTGATATTGTTTTTTATTAGATTAGATTGCTTAGTTAGACTTTAGTATTTTATTAGTTCTTATCCTTTTCTTAGAACTTATTTGTTTACTTTTTTTACTTTTCTTTTCTTTACTAGTTTAGTTGTTTCTTAGTCTGTTATTGTCTCACTCTCTTGTTTACATGTTTGAATATCTTAACTTTTCTCTTATCTTTAATCTATATCTTCTATTTATGGTAATATTTTGGAGTTAACTTGAAGAGAATTACAACACGAAATAATATATTATTTGAATATATATATATATATATATACATATATATATATATATACATATATATATATATATATATGTATATATATATATATACATATATATATATATATATATATGTATATATATATATATATATATATATATATATATATATATTTGTTGAGATATGATAGATTTTAGTCTTAGTTATTTTGGGCCTTTGTTGTTTCCCAAATATTAAATTTGATTTTTATATTTTAGATTGATCATAAGGTCAGGGTGGGAAA
The DNA here is from genome assembly GCA_037957365.1 of Torreya grandis. Classification (NCBI taxonomy): domain Eukaryota; kingdom Viridiplantae; phylum Streptophyta; class Pinopsida; order Cupressales; family Taxaceae; genus Torreya; species Torreya grandis. Next base: position 1,029,014 of record JARHVA010000679.1, read on the forward strand.
ATCCTAGTTTGACAATAAGTAATGATAATAGGGGATGGGGATAGAGTTCCAATAGTGATACTAATCAACCAAATTCTAATAGAGGATTTTCTGTGGTGGTTTCCATGCAAGAAACTTTGGTCCTAGATTTGATAAGGGAACAAGAATGTCCATACACATTGATGTTTTTTATCTTGAATTTTGGGATATCATAAGTAATTTGCTAACTAATCTAGTAAACAAAGGATATAGAAGATATAGAGGTAACACAAGTTTCTTTGGCCATAATTTTTAAGCCCAAACCAATTCTCAAAGTAGTTCATCTCATAGTTTGGATCATGACCCTCAACACTTACCACTTCAGCCTCCTATTGTTGAAAGAATTAATCTAGTTGTTGATACTCTACCTAAAAATGAAGCCACACAACTTGAAATAGATACTACCCATTCTAAAAGCTATAAGAATTGGGACATCCATTTAGATGTACCTTCTCCTTCGCATGTAGAGATGGTTAGGAAATGTAAAAAGTTGAGTCTAGCTACTGCCCATAGTGAGCCTATCTTAAGATCCAAAAGATTGAATTTAGGAGTTCAAAGTTATGCTAGTAGAAGGAAGACAATAGACATTCCACCTTCCATTATTGAAAAGAGAACTACAAAAAAGAGATTAAAAGTTATTCTGAGCCATATACACCAAAGTAAGTCACGATGTCAAAAAAAATTAAATTGGAGATTGATGACAACACAACTAATTCAAGAATAAGATTAATACCATTTCCTGTAATAGAGATGGAGTATAATGTTTGTATTCATGAACAATACAAACATATAATTGAGGTGTTGTTTGATTCAGTTGATTATTGGTCATCCAAGCAATAAACTTTATTTTATTGCTAAAATTTTTCATGATAAAATTTGATATTTCAGTTTGATACTTTAGTTTTGAGACCTTGATAACCTTCACTATTTTGATAAATTTTGAGAAAAATACATTAGTTTTGGATTTCTGGTATAAATATATATGTTTAAACTATTTGATATGCATTATAGATTCATATAAATAGGATTTATTAATCTTTAAATTATTTATCTTATGATTAAAATATGTATTCTATAATATTATTCATCATAAGGGTCCCCATTTGTTAAGATTAGTACCCCAGTCTATATTCAATAAACTTGATCAATTAAGACTTTTAAAGTCTTAATTAAACATGTTCTTAACTAATAATTGTTATAATTAATTAAATTTTTAAAAGTCAATTAGTTAATATAAACTAATAATTAAATAAAATTAGTTATAACTTATTTGCAACTAAGTTTGAAGGTATAAGAAGAGATCAAGGACTTATTTTATGATAGAATAACAACATCATGTATTGAGTACTTAGACATTTTCTGAAGTTAATCATTCATCTCTCTTCTTTCTATGCAACTTTTTTGAGATAATACAACTTTCACAGATAGATGCAATGGTACTTTATCTAATGGTTGAGTAATTACTTATGAAACATAGGTATATCAAGATTTATTATAAGTTAATATTGATTATCTAAAGATTTCTAAGATTAACATATTTTGATGATTATTATTTACAGTCTTATGTACAAATTCCAAGTACTTGACCTGAATAATGATGAACATTTCACTATTTTGTGACATTTCATTGATCTATTTTGATTGTAAAGTTGTCATTCAAGTTTTTGTAAAGGAAAAATGTTAGTTTTCTCAACAAAGTTATCTTTTTATGCTAAGATGACTCTCCTTTGAGACTCACATGCTTTATTATAATATATTTGATTCTAATTTTAATATAATTTATTCTTTAGTTTTCTTTAAATCTGATTTTAATTTTTAAGTTATCTTATTATCTTTTAGTTTTAGCTTAGTTTCATTTTTTTTTAGAAGATTAATTAGTTAGTTTAATTTCCATTCATTTCTTTAGTGGATAGTAATAAATCTTTCTTTATTTCTATTTAATTTTGAGTTCTCTTAATCTAAACAAATTTCTAGATCTATTTAAGTCTTTAGATTCATAGTCTTTGTTTATTTTAGTTTTAGTCTTGAAAGTTGTTATTTAGATTATTAGATTTATTTATGTTCTAGTTCTAGTTTTAGTTTTAGTCTATTTATTTGATCTTCCTCTTTTAGTTTTTATCTTGTCTTGATATTGTTTTTTATCAGATTAGATTGCTTAGTTAGACTTTAGTATTTTATTAGTTCTTATCCTTTTCTTAGAACTTATTTGTTTACTTTTTTTAATTTTATTTTCTTTATTAGTTTAGTTGTTTCTTAGTTTTTTATTGTCTCACTCTCTTGTTTACATGTTTGAATATCTTAAATTTTCTCTTATCTTTAATCTATCTCTTCTATTTATGGTAATATTTTGGAGTTAACTTGAAGAAAATTACAACATGAAACTATATATATATATTATTGAATCAAATTTCTATTCTTCAAGAGACTATCTAACTCATAGGTTTTCTCTATCAGATAAAATAGGTTATAGATTCTTGTCTTAATTAATTCATGATTTGATAAAATAGATTTTTTATTTTTATAATGTTATAAAATGCATTTTATAGCTTATTGAATATTTTTAAGAATATATAAAAAAACCCTTCACATCTTTAGGATCTTAAACGGACCTTTAGAACCCCACAATTAAACTAGTATGATTCCAACTTGACCTTTGTGATAGGTAAAAAGGTTGATTCATTGATGGTATAATTGCCATTATAATTAGATTTTGAGATTTTTTCATCAAGATCTTTGATTTGGGTCTTCAGAGAAGTAATTTAATCCTATATGTTTTTTTCTCTTGTTTAGGTTACTACCATGGCCAGAAAATGAGATTTTTTAAAAGTGTTTTAATAATCTGCTAGGAATATTATGAAACTGGTATGAAAAGTCTTATAATACTCTATTGGTAATATATGAAGATATGATATGGAAATTTACATAATCCTTTGATGGTAATATACTAAAACTAGTATGGAAAGTATTCTGATACTCTATTGGTAATATGTGAAGATTTGATATGGTAAGTTTTATGATACTTTGCTAGTTATATTTTGAAACTGATAGAAATGGGCACCAAGTTTTGACAACTGCCTAAGAGTTTAAATATATCTCTTATCCACCAATGATGTCTAAATGAGTACCACTCTCCAAAAAAAATTTAGCCATGGATTTACCCCTAAATGACAACTCTTGGTTTTCCTCATGGGTGGTAACTAGTCAATCAAGATGGGGTCATTACCCTTTTCACTGGTAGGTCTTTTCAATGGGCCAACTACTTCAGAGTTCCTATGGTACTCCTCATAGTGAGTTTTAGGGCTTATGCCCAAGTACTTCCTATATTTATGTGGATAGGTATTTACCTTGATCCAAAATAGATTATAGTATATAGAAAAGAAAAAACACAATGTAGCAAAACAAAAAAACACTTTTTAAGAAAAATAAATTTGGCCCTAGAAAGCACTCATATATTAGATGAGATGATACTCTTACAATAGATTAATGAAAATGAACAAAATAATAGATTTATATAATTATCAAAAGTTTTAAATGGATTATATTGATCATATGCCACTTTGAGGGGGTAACCTCCTTTGAGAAAGCTCAATACAATAAATCAATGGATGCCTTCATTAGCCTCAAAACTTACTTATATACTAAGTCTAATCTAAGTAACTAATACTTTCAATGAATATGGGATAAACAAAAATTCTCATGGGATGACTTACAAAGCATATGCATCTATATCAACTAATATACTAAAAAATAAAGAGAAAGGGTAGCATGGGTTCCTAACATATTGTAAATGTTTCATTGTAGTCTATTCCTTCTTTTTGGGTAAATAATTTTTTGGAAAGCCTTGCTTTATGTTTATCAAATTAGATATGTGCTTTGTATTTTTTTTGAAATACCTATTTGAAACCAATGGGTTTACAGATGATTGGAGGATCAAATAACTCCTAAGATTCATTCTTATCCAAAACACCATATCCAATTTTCATTTCTTTTCTCCACACATTAAGATTTTTAGCTTATTTGAAAGAAGTCTATTCTAAATCAAAGGTAACATTGACTTCTTCTTCTTCTAGAGTGTTATTCAATATAAAATTTTATGTGATCTAAGAATTTGACTCAAGAGAGGATCATTAGTATGGGGTTAATTCCAAAGTAAAAATAAAATAAAAGGAACACGCTAACTAGCATAACATCTCTAGGCCTAGACATTAGGGAGAGCTTAGTTAATAAATATGAATAAAACACACAACTAAAATGTAAAATAAACCTATTATTTACCTTCCTTGGATGCTCCAAAATGCTTGTTTTAGTGGCTTGCTTAGTTTGTGCTAAAGTCCTTGGCAATGGAAGCTTGGTTACCTCTATCTCTCCTTGGCACCTTTGGCTTGTGGCTTAGCTTGGCTTGGAATCAATTTGGCATGGTAAAACTAATTTAATTAAAATTTTGAAAAAAATATTTCATTATAACTTTTCACTACCAATACTTAAAATTCATGTGGTGAGCCCTCTAATTTATAAATTTTTAAGAATGTCTAGAATCAACCTGAACAGTCTATCTCAATTGAGATGTGTGGTCGAAGATTAATTCAATTTTTGGAATTAAGTTTTTAATTATACTCATCATGAAATTGGAAGAAGGGGAAATTAATAGGCATGGAGAGAATCATGAAAGGCATTGATGAGGCATTGAGGGCATGAATCTTGATATTTGTGGCATTTATGGCCTAGGGATGTCTTCCCAAGAGATAAAGTCACCTAATGATGCATATATTCAATATTAATTTCCAAAAATAAGTTACTCAAAAATTTTCCATGGAATTATTAGTTAGGCCTTTATTTGGGTTAATTAGCTCTTAAGCATGTTTAAGCACTTTCTGTACAAATTACTCAAATTAATCAGAATGTCTTATTATTCATCCAAAATTTGTTTGCATTAGAATTGGAAGGTGATGTTAGATGCATTGGAATTTTATTCCAATTTAGGATGTTACCAATAATAAATAACAAAGGAATGTATCTTGTGCATACTACTTGATAGGAAAGAGCAATCCATAGCACCTAGGTGTAAAATTTGCATTTTCACTCAGAATGACATGATCAAAGTTAGTTGGCCCATAAATTACATTACCCCATTTAGTGATACCCTAGCCAAAATTGGAACTTGAGTATATCAATTTCAACTCATTTAGCGTGTTTTAGGCCAAATTGTGCATTTTAAGTGGAAATTGGCCAAAAGCCTGATTGGAGCTTATCAATGGCTAGATTTATGTGTCTACATTTTATATATTATATTGAATTTATTATAAGACCTCTTTTGATTTATGAGTGGTTATATGTGAACTTATAATACCTATTTTTCCAACCTCATCAAGTCTAACATCTTTCAATGCTTGTGTGGCCCATTTTGACATATTTTTCTAAGATGCTTATTGAATAATTGGTGCCTCATTTTATTGATCTAAAACTCTATTTATTTACATATGGAAACTTTATGATTAAATTTAATATTATTACATAGTTTAAGTCTAATTTTAAATCATATGATTCAATAGAGATTCAATTGTTTCATAATTATAGATCCCCCTTCATTTTTGAAGCCTCCATATCAATATCCTTGAAAACATAAAAAAAAAAACATATTTTTAAAGTAAATTCAATTTTTAACTTATTCTTGTTATGTCCTTTTCTATTTCATAAAATATAACATCTATTACAATGATAAATTTCTTATTGTTCTCATTATATAGTTTGTATACCTTTGAATATTTTGCATATCCTAAACTAACGCATTTTCAACTCTCTTGGCCCATTTTTTTCCTTTTCTCTTTGGTAATTAATGCATAAAAAGTGACTTGAAAAACCAAATATCTCACACTAAAGGGAGATAACCACACCAAAATTCATATGGATTATTCATTTGAAGACCTATTAATGGTGACCTGTTGTAGAGGCACACTTCTATTTGAGTTATTTCCACCTAGAAATTCAATTTTATCCCTTTATATTAAAACATTGCTTGAATCATGTTCATCATATTTATATTAATCCAATCAACTAATCCATTTTATTGAGGAGTGTGAGGGAATATGATATAATGTTTGAACCCATTTTACTTAAGATAGGATTAAAACACATTTGATGTGAATTCACCACCATTTTTTAGTCTTGAGTGTCCCAATACAGGATTGAGATTCAATTTTAACCATAATTCAAAACCTTTTAATTTTTTTTTAAGGATTTTATTTTTTTGTTAAAAAATTAGATCTAATCACTCTATGCAAATGATTAATGAACAACATGAAGTTATTGTGACCACTAGTGGAAATAATTGGTAGAGAATACAAATTAAAGTGAACCAACTACAACTTTTTTGTCAAATTTACATTTTGATCTTTGAAATGGTTCCCTTTTGTGTTTAGTTGATATTAAATCTTCAAACTTTTAAATATGTTTGAGCAATGTTGAAAAACCGACAACATAATTATTTTGTATTATGAAAATGTTTTCATACTATGTATTCCCAAATATTACATTCTAGATAATACTTGATAACATTATTTATTCACTAAGATGAGCAAAATATTATGGAACTAAATGTTCACCCTTGAGTTTTAACAAATTTTCTTCCTCAAATCTTTAAAAAAAATGCATTATCATGTTATCTTATGATTTTCATCTCTCCATAATCTAGTAGAATAGAGTAGCCTTGTTGACGAATGAGAAATATGGGAAAAAAGTTTCAATATAGTTTAGGAAGATATAAGACATTAAAAAGAATGAGATATTGAAGTCTGGATGAATTGATTTATATTATCCATTTTCCTTGAGGTTTTAAATTTATTTAAATGTACTATACCAAAAATTAATTCATGAAAATCCTCAAATAAGTCCCTTTATAAAGTCATAATTTATGTGGCACCAGTGTCTAGGATCTGGTATAGCCTAAAATTTCACCTTAGAGAAGTCAATTAGACCTTCTCAATTTTAGGATAACATGGAACTATATCTCCTAATAAACAAGCTACTACAAGAGATAGATCTATAGGTTTGAAAGGGATAGCTCCCTTGATTTAATTTTTAGGCTCTCTCTACACTAGAATAATCACTAATGGGGATGAAATGGGAAGGAGGAAACATAAATTAACCTAAAACAATGAAGTTGATACACAAAAGATAAGTCCACTAACACACTTGCATCTGCACTAAGAAAGGAGACTTCCAAAACTGACCTCAACTCAATGTCCTTATAACATAAGTATTTCTCATAGAGATAGATTATTATGCATATCTAGAGGTGGGTTAAAATAAGGTCTAATTCTGGACACTACTGGTCCCTCTCACACTTCAAGACACAATTAACAAACATATACACTTTATGAAACCTGTTAGAAGAGATATCACTCACACAAAATATGTAAAGGTAGAATGGAAGCAAGGAAAACATGTTCATTACTTCTCAACCATTTAAACCACTTAACACACTTAGGAAATACATTTTATAAAATGAATAAAATACATAAAATTTTATTCAAAGGCAAATGACATGTCAAAACTAGCAGGGCTTCACCATACCGATTATAGATCCATTACAAAGAAAAAAAGGCTTGAATATATAGAGCTTAAGAGAGGAGAGAGAAGAAGTGAAGATCAAGGGTCATAAGGCCAAGTGTCAAACTATGATAACTAATTAAATTGACATATAATGAAGTGGATAATATGCTATAAATGTCTTCTTGGATAAGTGTCCAACTAAATCATGACATATTCCTCAAATTGACATAGAAAATCTTCATGTTCTTGCTTTGAAATTGCCTTGATAATGAGTCATCTACTTGAATATCTAAAAATTCCATAAGATTCATTACCACATATCCTATGATATTAAAATATAGAAATGAGGTCAGTTTATGTCATCTATGCCTCTCCAATTGATAGACTCACCCTTGTCACTTGTCGTTCATTGTCTACAATCATTCATCACTAGCCCTCTAGGTTTGTCTTCATACTTGTCATTGTGATTACTTGAATTTTTCCAAGGTGATGAATTGCAAAGGTGTTAGACACATGTACAAGATCTCTTTATCCTCTGGTTTATCATGTAAACCCCAATAAAACTCCAAAACACATTTTTCCTCTTCAACATAGTAGTTACATTACCTCTCATTGTGCCATATTTAGATTTCCTATAATGAATAGTCTAGTAGAGTTATTTTTATGATTAAATAAGGTTATATATGAGTATGGGTAATTATAAAAAGTCCTTATATAACTCCCTTAATGTCTCTCATTCATTAGTTTCCCTCTACATTTTTGAAATAACTCAAATCCTATAAAGATAGGGAATTAGGCATGTCTCTATAAGTGATGGTATGAAAAACGTGGATGGTGAGAATACTAAGAGAGTTATAAGTATGTACAAAATGTTTTCCAAGTAAAATGACCACTTTTGGATGCATCTCCAATGATCCTTTTTGTATCAGGTTCTTAATAGGGTTTTATGAGGTTTTGATTGTTAATAAAGATTCATAAAATACAGACACTGAACCTCAAAACAATTCCACTAAAATAAATCTAAGGACCCCCCTCAACTATCCCCAACTCTTTGAGGCACCATACACATTTTACATACAAATGTGTGCATAAAAAATGGCCTCTTAATCTCTTGACTATGTTTTAAGTAGGTCTAAGATAGTTTTAGGCCAAATTGACCACTTATATGTCATTTACTACAAAATAATGGTTCATATGGACTCTCCACTTTCCCCTAAATCTTATTAGATGGTTTGTAAGGATCTCATGGTCTTATAGATGAGTTGAGGAATCTATTGGTTTAGGCCTAGTATTAAGCCTAGTCTATAAGATTATGTTTCATGTGTGTATAATCACCTATAAGGGTTTATAATGACTATAGAGACTTATTTATCTCTATTCACATTTAGTCCAACCTTACACATCTTTCAAAATCACTCAAAACTCTCCCCTTCATACATTTCACTCTTTAAATACCAAACTTGTAGGTTATATTACTTATGGAGTGCCCTTTGACTGAGATAAAATAGAGGGCACCTCCCCTATTTGTCTAACCAAAATAAGGTTATGGAAAGATTTATTAGGATATGAGGACACTTTGCACCAAATCTCAATTTATAACTATGTTTCTAGAACTCTCAATACCTAAAATCCTCTAGACTAACTTGTATGACAATGACTATGTAAGGTCTTGACTTGATTGAGTTATGTGGTTCAAATACCTAGTCTTTGATCTATCTTCCTTACCCCTAGAAATCACATAAAAGTGATATTATCAATGTGATATTGTATTAAATATATCCATTCCATCCTATATCTCTATCAACCTTCTCAACTAGCTTCTCTCTATTAGTTTATGCTAGTACATAGACTGTGTTGACTATGTCACGTATATGTGACAATTTGGAATAATTTAGAGGACTCCTATAGGTAGTTGTTCCATGCTTGAGTGTTATGTCCCACACCTTTACTCTCTCCTAAAGCCATTATGGATATATCACACTTGAATGAGTTAATTTATGCTTTAAGACCATGTTACCAATCCACTATAGGTTACTATTGTCCCAAGTTCATTTTGGCTCATTGCACTTTAGCTTTTATTGAGTGTTTTTATTAGAAGCATAAGTGAATTGGAGGTTCACTTATCATTCTACTCTATTAACTTAGAAACTTCCTTTCATGTTGAAAAGTGAAAAATCCATCTATGCTACAATAATGAAGTGATTATACTTGCACATACTTCATAGACACTTACCAAAAGATGACTCATTGTATGAACAAAACCTCATTCAAAGAAGTTAAGGTAATCAATATCATTTAGTAATTTATTCAATTCTAAGTCTATAGGTGCTATTTGAGGTGGTATTTAAAACTTGTTATGTTATCTCACAATCACCCATATTTAACAAAATTTAGTCTCACTATATTATCATACTCAAACTATTCTCAAGGCATCTTATCACTCTACCTCCACTATCTACACAGGCACAACCTTATGGTCTCATTAGGTCTAACTGCATGTAGATAATATCACTATTTTAAACACTTAGCTCTCAGCTTGAGATGGAAAGATATGTTATGAGATTTTAAGGTAATGAGAACTCATTGAATGTTTTTGAACATGTAGTTTGAATCTCTCATATGCCATTGACACCTCTTATCCTTGAGACATATGTATTCAAAGTACACTGCCTATATATGACAGTGAGAAGGTAGGTCCACCATGACCTCAAGAAGATAATTACATGATCAACTAATATGGGGATTCATATTATACTTAGGGGATGAAACCAATATATATTATATTGACCTTAAGCCATTTCATACCTAAAAGATGATCTCTATAACTTTGGAACACTATTTTGCAGACCATGATAATTATGCATTTCTATCATAATGGAGTGATTTTACCTATAGATCCATGTTCACATGTGAAAAAACAAATGGATACAACATGAATATGAAGTAAGGAAATTATATACAAAAACAAATACACCACATGTAAACATTAGAGTCATGTAAATAAATGAGAAAATTGGAGGTGTTGGGAATGTGCAAAGAATTTGAAGGCACTAGTAGTCTTAGTGTTTGTTCATGAAGTAAAAACCACTAGTGTTAGAAATATGACCATGTAATGAAATATTATAGAGATTAATTTCATCCCATAAGTGAATTTACCTTATCTTTACCCCTCCTATCCATACCAACTGCAAACCAATTGACTTCTTTGATATACTAAAGAAAGCAATGAGAGAGAGGGATTGGTTTTGCTCAATTTTGGATATGTCAAATTTTACTAAGCCTCAAATTGAACTATGGGGATCTAAATATACCTCCATAAAGTATCCAAATGTGTTAGGACTATTATGAATCTGGACAACTAAATGAAAATGGCCTTGTTTTCATATAGAATTATTTTTTGTACATTAAACCTACAAAATTTAGTTCTAAAACTAACAAATGACACCTATTTGACACATAAGACATTAGATATCCTATTTACACACTTTTTATTTGGTATAAACTATAAAACTTCATTAAAAGACCCAAAATATGGCCTAGGATGACATAATGATAATTTAACAAGAATGAAAAAGATAAAACATAGTAAATGACCTCATTTAAGACAATGGTAGACCACTTTCCAACATAAGAGATCTTATGGATGTTTGAAATTGCATGTGGGTTGAATTATTTTGACCATGGGGTTAAATTGGTCAATAGGACCCAAGCATTATCCTATTTTGAAGTTAGCAAGACATTATTTGATTTATTTGAGATGGAAAATAAACATTCACTTAAAAAGTGATCTAAGTCTAGTTTTGATATTTTATTATTTTCATTTTTTATAGGATATAATGAGTAGATACAAAAAGTTGGAGGATAAAAAACATGACACAATGAAAAATAAAATCCATTTTATGTAAAGGGCATATGCCCTTTTCAAAAGGGTGTACACCCTTTAGAAAAAAACAATGTAATATTGGCAAAGGGCCAGTCCCGACCCTAAAGGGCATATGCCCTTTACAGTCCAAAGAATGTAAGCCCTTTGAACTGCAAAGGATGCATTCCATTTACAAAGAATGTGAATCCTTTTTAAAGGATGTACACCCTTTTTAAAAGGCATTTGCCCATTTGAAAGACATGTATTTTTTTTGTTTGGCAACTAGAGGTTTTTGTTTTGGCAACTAAAGGTATTTTGTTTTGTTTTTCAACTAGAGGTATTATTTTTGAAAGGATATATTTAGTAAATAAATGTTAATTTTACATTTAATTTTAATTTTATATTATAATTATAATTATATATTACATTTTATATTCTTATACTTTAAATTTATATTACTAAATATAACAAATTAGGGCTACTTAGCATATTTTAAAATTAATTATAGACCTATAATAATTACCATTTATAAGTTAGTTTTTTCAAATTCCATTCTATCTAATACTTAATTTTTAAAATTTTAGGATCATAAGATAGAATTAGAAACATGATTACAAATCATGTTACATATGTAATAGATCTAGATACCATTAAGGAATACGTGTCTATTTTACCTACTTAAGTATTCTCTATCTACTTTATCTACTTGGGTATACTCTAATTGATTAAATAATTGATCCATGGCTTGATCTCAATGATAATTCCCTATCTAAATACAGAAGCCATATCTTGATATTTAAGATTCCCTACTGGTGTTAAATTAAGTGATCCACTTACTCAACCTAGTATAATTTAAGGTCTTCTAGAAACTTTCTTGTAATTAGGTCTCTTCCTTACCATAAATTATCTTTTGTTATATCACAAAAGGTATTTTAAGTACTAGTATTGAAAGACTAATGACATTATTATTTAGTATTATATCTTGAATTCTTAGCCTCTATATTTAGATCAAAAGACACTTTCAATGACTTAAAATAGGGTACTCAGTCCTAAGATAATAATCTATCTTCAAGCAAAACCCTTATTTGACTCCTAAAGCACTCAATTGTACTTCCTAACTTCTTTGAACAATACTATGAGGGTTTCAAAAATTATTTGACTCAATCTTCTTAGTGAATTAAAAACTTCAACTCAAAACTTATATGACAATAAATCTACCCTTTATAGGCCTATTAGGCAAAATTTTACCTCTTAAGGACTCAATATAAAGAGGTCTACAACTACCTTTTTTGGACTCATTCAATTCAAAAACTCAATGAAAATATCAAGATAATGATAAAAGACTCATAGATTTCTTTACATAATCTCAAGATACTAATTAGATCACCCAAGTATCTAAAACATTGACTAAGTCCTAAGCACTACTGCAATATTTTGTATAGGTGTGTTTCATCTTGAAAATGTGTTATTAATCTAAGATCATCAAAGTATTTTTATAAATTTTTATTAAGATATTTTGAGACTATCCCTGAGGATAAGAAACCAATTTACTTTATTACCTTCTTAAGAATTAGAATTTAATGAAAACTCTACTCTTTAGGATTAGATGACCTAATATCCTTACTTAGAAGGATATTATCTTGGATTAATTATCAAATGATTTTAATCAATTTAGTTTTAAGTATTCTATAATGTTTACATAATAACATTAGACCTTCATAAGATGTTTATACTCAATAAATCAAGTTGGATATGTATTATAATTATAGCTTACTATCTTTGCCTTTGAATCTTCTTAACAACCTTGTTCTCAACTTAAAAAATGAACTTTAATTAATGGGTCTATCAATATGCATAAATGAATAGTCTATAACATGCAACTTATATCATATATATAATAATGATATAGTCCTTCATACATTATATCTACCACATACATGGTACTACATGTAGGTATTCAGTCACTCATACATGACATTTTCATGTGGTCATGATATGGTCACTCATATTAGACATGAATGTAGCTAATAACCCTATTGCACTCTATTTACACCTAAACCATTAAACACAAACCCCTAACCCTAAATACCAAACCTTAAACCCTAAAAATTGAAACATAAACCCTAAACACCAAACCCTAAACCTTGAACCACAAACACTAAATAATATAACTAAACCCTAGACCCTAAGCCCTAAACTTTAAACCCTTAACCATAATACATTATCCATAAACCAAAAATAATAATCCATAAACCCTAAACTATATATCCTAAACATATAAAATTAAAACATTAAACCATATATTTTATACCCTAGACCCTAAACCCTTAACCCCAAACCATAAACCTAAAATCCTAAATCCTAAACCCTAAAACCTAAATGTAAGCCCTGAACCCTTAACCCCAAGCCTAAAACCATAAACCATGAGTCATAAACCTTAAAAATTAACTCCTAAACTAAAAATTCTAAACCCAAATCTAAAAATAAAAAATTAAAACCTTAAACATTAAACCTAAATCCCTAAACCCTAAACCCTATACCTAAAACCCCAAATGCCAAACTATAAACTCTAAACCATAAAAACTAAAAAAAAATTATAAACCCTAAGCCCTAATCCCCAAACAATAAATCCCAAACCCTAAATATTAAACAATAAGTTTCAAACCCCAAACCCTCAACCAAACCCCTAAGACCAAAACCCTAAACCTTACACCCTAAACCCTAAGTGTGAAACCATAAACCTAGAAACCTAACCCCAAACACTAGGTCCCAAACCCTAAAAAATAAAATCTTTATCCCTTGAGCCACAAACCATAAATCTCAAACCTTTGAGTAGAAAATATAAATAATAAGCCCTAAATCCTAATCCCTAATCCATAACATTGAAAATTGAACCGTAAAACTCTAATACCTATACACTAAACCCTAAGCTTTGAATCTTGAACCATCAACCATAAAACTTAAACCATACATTTATAAATCCTAAACCTCTATCCATAAATTATAATATTGAGTTATCACCTATATAGAGAAAGGAGAGGGGGAATTATCTAAGCCATATCTTGAAAGGATAAGGATCATTCTAACCTATATAGAGAAAAGAGTGACTAGGGATATTTGTGTAAAAGGCTTGAAGGTGGATTCAAGATGAATTCTGAAATAATTTATGGTTTTCTAATCAATGGGTCTATCAATATGCATAAATGACTGTCTTATAGCATTCAACCTATAACATACAGATAATAATGATACAATCATTCATACATTACATTTACCCAATACCTAGTATTACATGTAGGTATGTTGTCACTCATACATGACATATTATTGTATTCACAATACAATCACTCATAAAAGATATAAAATTAGCTAATCAACCTAGTACACTCCATTTACACCAAAATCATTAACCCTAAAATCGAAACCCCAAACTCTAAACACCATAAAACTTAAATGTTGAACCCTAAACCTAAACCTTAAACACTCAACCCTAATACATTATCCCTAAACCCAATAAAATAATACCTAAACCTCAAAACCTAGACCATAAACATATAACATTAAAACCTTAAACCTTAGACTTTATACCCTAGACCTTAAGCCCTAAAACCTAAACTTTAAGCCCTTAACCCTAAAACCCAAGCCATAAACCTAAAATCCTAAATCCTAAACACTAAACCATAAAACATTAAACCTATACCCTTATATTAAACAATAAAACTCAAACACAAAATTCAAAATCATTAATCTTAAACCCTAAACACAAAACCCCAAACTCCAAACCCCAAACCCAAAACCTTGACCCCTAAAATCTTAACACTAAAACCTAATCCTAAAACCTTAAGCACTAAACCCTAAACCTTGAAAGTTGAAACCTAAACCAAAAACCCAGAACCATTAAACCTCAAACCCAAAACCATATACCCTAAATCCTAAAACTAGATAAACCTTAAACCTTGAAACCTAAATTCCAAAACTTAAATAATCAACCCCAAATACTGAACTATAAACTTTGAAACCTAAACCCGTAACCCTAAAAATGAATCCTAAATGACAAATACTAAACTTACATTATGGAGACCACACCATAGGTGAATGATGTAAGCATTGGTAGTTTAGCTCAAACCCCTCTCCACTTTTCTATGATAATTGGACTACATAAGCACAAAAATTCTAATTGAAGGAGAAAACATGCCATAAAAAAGTTAGTGGAATAAATGATAATAATTTATACTCATAACCCACATCATTATTTTAGAATATTTCATAAACATGAGAAGATCCAAAAAAAATTGGCCCTTTTTCTCAATGATTTAGAAATAAATGCATCCAAAAGAAGGATTTCACCTCATACGAAGCAAGCATATAGAGGTGCTTTTTGATCTATCATCATTTTTCAACATCCCTCATCATTCAAAACGAATTTTTCACATGTAAGTACAAATAGGATATTATCTTATTTCCACCATGAAAATCATTCAACAATCTCCTTAGATTAATCCATCATGACCCTATCTCATTTACTAAACATCAATGAGAATAATCACCCTAGTACACTCCAATCAAAACAAAAGGAATAGTGACTAGGGATGATGAGGTGTGATGAGAGAGTTATTAGGTATGATTATGATTGATGAGTTTTGATGAGGAAGTGTGTAAGGATGATCAATTAAAATGAGGGATGATGAGGGAGTGACTAGGCATGATGAGGGTTGATGAGGGAGTGATTAACAACAATTAATGAAGATGATAGCCAATGAGGGAGTGATTATGGATAATGAGGGACAATGAAAACTATTGAGGTAATGAATAGGGATGATAATTGAATATGGGGGTTGATGAGGGAGTGATTAGGGATGATGAAGGTCAATGAGGGAGTGTCTTATGTGAATTTGGAGTGCTAGAATATGACTTTATTCTATGTGACTTAGGAATAATACATGAGATTGGAATTGAAGAATGCATGGATTGAGAATTTATCTGACATTTATTTTAGAGTATATGGTATCTTTTTATAATTAATTTGAATGGTTTTTTTATTTATTATATTTTGAATGGAGTCTATTACGGTAATTAGATACATTCATGTCTAGTATAAGTTATCATATCATAACTATAGGTAGATGTCATGTATGAGTTAATACATACATATATTTAATATATATGTGATAGATGTCATGTATGAGTGATCATATCATGTCTATAGATATGTTACAGGTTACATGATATAGGGTAGTCATTTATGCATATTATTAGACCCATTGATGGAAAACCCCACAAATTATTTAAGAATCCACCTTCTAGATCAGGTATTCAATTAGGTAGGGTATACTCAAGTAGGTAAATTATGTAGGGAATAATCAATGAGGTGAAATATGGTAAATAATAAATGGTATAGATCTATTACATACGTAACATGATTTGTAACCTCATTTCTTATTTTATCTTTTGATCCTGATATTCTTAAAAATTAGTATTGGATGGAATGGAATTTAAAAGACTAACATCTAAATGGTAACTCATATAGGTCTATAATCAATTTCAAAAGATGTTGATTGGCCCTAATTTATTATATTTAGTAAAATAAATTTAAAGTATAATAATATAAAATGAAATATAAAATTATATTTAGTACAAGTTTACTTTTAATTGTATATTGCATTTTAATTTTAATTTTATATTATTATACTAAAAATTTGTTTTACTAAATATATCCTTGCAAAAATAATACCTCTAGTTGCAAAATTAAAAAAACACCTCTAGTTGCCAAACAAAAAAAACAATGCATATCTTTCAAAAGGGTGTATGACCTTTGTAAAGGGTGTACACCCTTTAGAAATGATGCACACCCCTTATAAAGGGTTTAATCCATTTAAAAAGGGAATTATCCATTTATAAATGGCATACTCACTTTTCAAAGGGCATGAGTCTTTTGAAAAGGGCATCTCCCTTTGTAAAGGGCATACGCCCTTTCAACATTTCAATATGTTTTTGCATTTTCCCTCCAAATTTGCCCTTGGTACAGGCTTGGAGAGGTCCAAACCTATCTTGAAACTAGTTATGGATAAGCCCACTTAGTTTCTAAGAAATTTAGGATTCTTTTACATCTTTGTCGACACATGATTAGGTAGCTTTTATTATTTAAAAAACATTATATGGGTTTGTAGAGGAGAAAGTGTAGTTTTAGAATATATAATTTTTTTTATGTTAGAATATTATTTATAATTATTACTTATTTTATACATAAATCACCTCATTATTTAATATATACATATCATCACAAATTTACTTATAACATTTTCAATATTAATCAAAAGTTTATAAGACTTATATCTCAATAATCTACATATTGTCAATGATGCTTGAAAAAAATATTTTAATGAAGTTAAGGTCAAAAAGTTGTGTTTTTACAATTGAAGTTTAAATTTTATAGTTATTTTGACTTGTAAAATTATTTAAAATTTGTATATATGATAAAAAATATTCTCAACGATCTCTGACATTTTACCTATGTGTGAAATTTCATACAAAAATTCAATCGTTTACTCAAAAAAAGTGTGTTTGTACACATGCACTCTCCTTATCTTTTTAAAAAAAATGACCAACATATTGTCATAAATTAATATATTTATCACACTATTAACATCTATGTATTGGAAAAAATTATATATTTAGAAACTACATTTAAAACTCCACAATTCATGTTTTTATGTCATTGTCAAATTTCTTTTCAAAGTGTCTCTAACATTCTCTCCAAGTTCAACTATTGTTATTTTTAGAAAAAAGTGTTTCTTTATACCCCCTTTTTTCCCCCATTATCCTACATCTACCCGAATCTTGTCCCATGACATTTTTCATTCATGGGTTTCATGACTGCCTTTTATTTCACAACATTTATAAAATAAATGTTTTCTGTCATTTTGATTCTCCTAATGTTAACCATTGTTTTTAATATATTTTCCACCTCTCCTTTATTTTTCCATTTTAATTCATGAATTCCACCATTATTGGAAGAATTTACTTTTTGATTATCATATTAAATGCTTCTCGTATAGAATTAGGCTTTCTTCCAAATTCTTTTCTCTCTTAGCCATCTTATTAACTAGTTGATCAAAGGTTAGAGTCTTCAACATATTTATTGCTTGTAAGAACTCCAAGTAGGTTGAGTATGAAGGGAGAGGATATTTTATGAAGGTGATCATGTATACATCAATATTTACACCAAAAACATCAACATAATGTTTAATAGATCATATTTCTAAAGTCAAAATCATGACATCACCATTAATTAACTCAATGTTGAATAATTTCAAATACTATTGTATGAAATCTAATTATGAGTGAGAATCAAAAATTATATCAATTTGTGTAGTTATTCTGAAGGTTTTATTGAATCCTTGTATGTGATGAAATACTTTTATATCAACTAAGGTCCTCATTGAGACTAATGCCTTCAAATGTTTATGCTTCCATTTTTGTGCTATAGAATTTGCTATTGGATTTTCTAGTTATTTTTCAAGGTCATAAATATTAAACCACAAGTCATTGAAAATGAGTTTATTCTCCACCTATATTTACCATTATAACTAGGTGTCCTTGGTTAGCATTATGCCAACAATTTTTTTGATTGAGTGTATTTTTATCAAGGGAGATGGATTGGATCCTTATCACTCAAAAAGGTTAATTTTCTATTCAAAAATAGACTAATAGACTAAACCTCTTGATAAAATCACCCTTATTATATACATGACAGTACATGGAAGAAGCTCATCCTTTCTATATATTTGGTAGTACATGAAAGAGATGTTAAAGCATGTGAGAGTAGAATGATATGTGGTACTTAGGTAGTACATGAAAATGAATCACTCCATTTATGACACCTACTTAATGATAAATACTTATACATGGACATAATTTCCCTATATACTCAAATTTTATTTCTTTTAGTATATATGTTCAGCAATAGATACAAATGGGTAACAAAGGAAAAAAAAATGTTTTATCCTTATTTATCCCTAGCAATATATTTTATAAAATATTCAAATGCCATTGTTAAAAATATATTAGGTGATGTATACACATAATATTTTTAACTTTTACTGATTACTAACACTTCATATCTTGCAGTAACTTATCGATTCTGAATATCTCTACCTTTAGGGGTGTACCAAGAAAGGGTGGGTAGACCATCAGTGCTTCATAAGATTGTCATTCATTTTTCCACTTGTCATCCACACTCTAGCTTCTTGAAACCATTATACCCAAGCTTATTCTTCTTATTACTACCTATTCCTATCATTAACTATGTTTTATCCTCCATTTCTTACCTTAGTACCCTTTTGACCTATTAGTTATGCTAGGTCGACTAGGTCAACCTAGCATAGTTTAGGGACTTTTTCTCTCTTTTGGTTTGTTGGCTTCTTGGCCAACCTAACATAGACCTAGAATTATACCTAAAAAAGTGCTAGGTCAACCGTGTTGACCTAGCATAACCAATGTTCCTAAAATATTTTAGGGGAAGACACTACTATATATAAGGTCATTTACCACCATTTCATAAGAGTGAATAATTAAGAGAATAAGTGTGAATAAACATCTACCTATTGATCTTTATACTTGGGTAATAAAGTTTTAGGTTTCAATACTTTTTTTGGAGATTTTATCTCATCTTATGGATAAGTATTTTTAATACATGGATAGGTTGTGTAGCCTATAGCTGATTTATCTTAGTTATCCTTACATACCATGACAATCTCTTACAAAGCACCTTGGCTAATGGGGATGTTGAGGCTCGATGAGTTCATCTTCAAAGGGAAGTATTCCTAACTTTACTCCTCCTTTGTAAGAGTAGATAGATAGTGCATATGTATTCTTCTCTTTCGTGTATTAGTATTTTGTATACATTGACATGAGTATATTTCTTTTATACATTTTTAGTTTAGTTGTTTATTTGTTATTTTTTTAACCCCCACTTTGTGCCATAAAATTTGGTGAATAATAGATTAGATTTAATTTTCTTGTTATTATATTAGTAAAATATTAAATCATAGGACTCTTTTAGGGTTGTTATGTGATTGTGTTAGATTATAGGCTTTAGAACCCTATCTCACATGGTGTGTTGTGACAAGTGATCCCGTAATTAGGTCTAGTGGATCCTCACATTGGTCATTCTCCAACTTAACAATTACATGCTCCCCCAATTGAAAGTGTAGGTGTGCTCTATCCTATCAGATCTAGGATTGATTTATAGACATGATGAATTCTAATTGCATACATTCTAATGAACCTGATGTGAATCAAAGCCTTACAATATTTCTTTCACTTATTTCATTTCTATTCACCATTATTTTTATCATATATTTATTATGCTAGATCAACCTTGTCAACCCAATTATTTATCTCTATGCATAGGTTTGTAGGAATAGCTAACTAGCTTGACTAGATTGACCTAGTATAGATTTTAGAATTTACAAATTCTATTTAGACAGCTGGATCAACCAACTTGACCCAGTGCAAGTTTTTCAAAATTTTAGATTTCTTGTTTATCCTACTACATTGACCATGTCGACCTAGTGAATTTTCAACACTTTTTTAGTAGGTTTTTATATAACTTGGTCCACTAGCTCGACCCAATTTACAAGTTTTTGCTAGTTTTATCTAAGGTTCTTGATCAAAAATATTTTCCTTTTCATCTCTAAACCATTCAAGTTAGTTTCTATTCCTCTATATATTTCCATTTATATACTTTCCTTTCATAGTTTGTAGTCTTCAAAAGTACCTCTGCACAGTCAACTAGGTCAACCTTATGGACCTAGTTCTGTGTTCTATGTTTTATGAAATAACTAGATCAACTTGATCAACCTAGTTCAATTTCAAAATTTACTTTCATATTTAAATTTCAACCCTATCAACCCTATTCTATATGATTTTATATATAGTTTCTCAACCATACATTGTTTCAAAGTTGGAATTAACCATATATGTTAATCACATCTTTCTTTTTAGTTTTTTACATGCTTATAATAGTTCACATAGTCTAATTAGGGGATTTTAAATTAATTTCTTAGTTGCACTATTTATATTATTTTGTACACATGACCAAACCACATAAACATCAACAAGAATTTAAACATTTGACTACTCAGGTCAACCTACTTAGATTTCATCACCAAGGGGGAAGTCAACTTGATGCTTTAGTTAAGTATAAATCTTGGTTAATGGTATATTTTGGTAAGCACCCATTACCCTTATTGTTGTAATGTGTGAAGTGAGGGGGTAGGCACCAAAACCAAGCCTATATCATTACCACTACAGTCCCTTTCATCATAAACTTACCTAAAACTATCCATAGATTTCTATCTAGTAACTTGCTTAAAACTAATCTCCCTTTACACTTAAAATAATTCTTAATAATTTGATCAACATTCTATGTTGACCAAGTAGCTAGCTTTACTTTCAAGTTGTTTGCTTTCTCCTTGATCAATTATATGTGAAAAATCTTGCATTAGCCAGAGTTAGTGAAATATTTTGCTTTGTGTGCATCAAATAGATTGGATAAAATCAATTCAATTAATTATTTGTTTCCCTTTCAGTACTTACTACTTTCTTACATTACTTTCAATTATCTTTCTTTAATTCATAACTTATTATCAACATTCTTTTCTTCCATGTTTGTTGTACTAGGTCGATCCTATTAATCTAGTATCTTTTTTAGCTCTTGTACATTATAATAGGTTGACCTTATTGACCTATTAATATTTACAACATCTTTACCTCTTTTTACTAGTCATTATTCACTAAACTAGGTCAATACTATGGACCCTGTATAGTTTTACAATCCCTATTTTTCACTAGGTCGATAGGTCGACCTAATACTATTGTAAATCACTTTCTAATTCATTGTTTTCTCATCTTTATTCTTTTCCTTTAATCATGAAATTTCTATTTAGTGAAAACACTAAAGTTTATGCAATAGACATGATGGAATTAACCAATCCTAATAGGGTCTCCCATAGACAAAGTAGGGCTACTTTTGTAAATACTAGTAATGTTCATATTACTACCCACATAATGGACTATGGGACCCCTCCTCATACCCCTTCAAAACCTTCCTCTTCTCTTAGAGGATCATCTTGAGTTAGAGTATACTCCTCAAATGATTTTCTTTATCATAAAATTCCCTCAACATAGAGGGAAGGATCCTTCTACCATCTATAACCTCATGATTAGCCATCAAGTTCAAGAACCTCATTCTCCTACTTTGACTTTCTCAATTGGATTTGGGGGTTCCAATTTATTTTCTTCTCAACCTCTTCCTTCAATCTTGACTCCTTATTCCATGTCACATTCTTATTTAACTTATTCCACCTCCATACCTAGTATCTTAACTAACTTGGTAAGCTCTACATCTAGTGGGCCTCTCATAAGATCCACGATCCTTAATCATTATATTATTTCATCATTTTATAGCCAAGGAACTCATGCTTCTTGTGATTCTTCCTCTCAACCATTTACTAGTTCATCTTTTGCCTCACAATCAAATTTTTCCACTAGTGTCTCAAATTCTCATAGCTCTTATCAAGCTCATATCAACAATAATATTGGTACCCAAACCACTAACACCAACACAAACACCAATAATAATTATTATAATCACACTAATCAAACTCATCAACTATTGTTGCAAACTCTTAATCAAATGAATGCATTCCAAGCTCATAATAAAAATCAAATGATGTCAATGTAAAACCACCTTCTTAATCTTCAATCCAATCCTCAACTAATGACTTAGGGCATACCTAACCTAAGCATTCCTCCTCCTCATCTTCAAGATTCTCAAGGTAATCTCATTACTTAACCTCCATTTGTCAAAAAATTCATCAAGAATTTACAAAATGAACATCTTACCACCCAAATTTCTAACATTGACATTGGAGGTATAACACCTACAATTTCTTACAATGGATCAACTGATCCTAGCCTACACCTCAAGACATTTGGAAATATTTACAAGGATTTAGTAAAGTTAAATACCTTTTCCACTACCAAACTCTTAGCCAAAAACCCTCATGATTTATGCCTTATATTTTTACAATCAACTTAGAACACACTCTATCACTAGTTTGGAGGACTTAGTAAATGCTTTAGTTCAATAATTTAAAACTAGTGATCTTCCTAAGAACACTTTGGCCTATTTCATCAATTTTAAACAAAATAAAAATGAAACTACCCAAGCCTTTATTAAGTGATGGAAGATTTTGTCAAATAAATGTAAACATAACATGGAAAATGACAATCTCTTTCATCTCTTTACAAATGCTTTATTCCCTAAATTATAATATTGAGTCCTTACCCTTTCTCCATGTACCTTGGAAGAAGCTATCGATCAAGACAAAAGACAATATTTCCTCATGCATCAATTTAAGATTCCCCAACCTTCCACAGGTCCTCACTTATTAGTAAAGGAAAAAACCACAATATCACTAATGATGGTGTTACTAATATATATGACACCATTCATAATGTTCAAGTTATAGTTCCTACACTTTCTTTGAAACTAGCTCCTTCTCAACAATACACTAATCCTCATTTTTTAACAAAAAACATTAATGTTCATAAGCCTTTATCCTCAGCCAAATTTCTTAAACATCTACCCAATCCTCTTACATGAGATCTTGACCCTAATCTACTATGAAATCATGGTATGATCCTAATAAGTTTTTGTTGGTTTCATGATAGATCGGGTCACTCTCATGAGACTTTTAAATAACTCTAAAATTTAGCCATGGACTTTCTTCTTGGCCCAAATTTTGATCATGATTCCATTATTCATAAGCATCAACAAAACTATGAGGTTGATTTCAAATAATATAAGTCACATGATAAAACTCAAGCCTTAAATCAAGAAAACACTCATTTATCTATTTATAAAGACCCCTTACCTAATCATCAACCAATCCTAGAAATTCGAGACAAGTCTACCTCTTCCACCAATAACATAGAAAGTATTTTTGAACCAAATTCCAAAGAGAATGTGGTTATCATGACTAATATGCAAAGAGTGGTGGATTTCATTGATTCATAACCTATCTACACTCTTCCTTCCCATAAGACATATTGTGTTATCCAAAATTCTTCTCCAACTCATTTAAATGAGTTGGGGAAAGAAGATCTTATTTATTTTAATGACCTAACTTATGATTCTCCCTTTGATGACACATCTCATACTATTTATAATTCTCTCTCATCATCTCATTCTTATCAACATAAATTTCAATGCTCTTCAGATCCACCTACCAAAGACCTTATTAATCATTATGTACCTATACCCTATAATCTTATTATGGGTTATGATGAGTGGGATCCCATTACAAAACTTACTAATATTCCATACCAAATACCTTTTCTTGAACTCATGAGGACATGTCCACGTCATAGAAACTACCTCATGCAACTCTTATTCAATATGAATATCCCTCAGCCTCATCTAGTAGAATGGGATACTACTTTATTTGGATCTGAGGATATTATCTTATAGTAATGTGAAGAGATGTCCATTAACATTGATGAAACTATAGACACTTCTCTTTCTGTATGATTTCCTATCACATCTATGATTTTGGATGAGATTTTACTTCATGCAGATGATCCTCCATTATTTATTAGTGTATAAATAGGTGATATCCAAGTTAAGCGATCCTTGATCGATGAGGGTTTTGACACCTATGTCACGTCCCTTTATTTTATTAATACTATAGGATATTTTGAATGTAAGCTAAAGTCTACATGTAGCACATTACAAGGATATGATATAAGGAAATTTTGCCTTCCTTAGGGTGCATGTGGCTTCCCATTATCATCCCACCTATCACCATTCATGTGAAGGTGATGATCTTCAACTTTCCCATCTTGTATAACATCTTACTTGGTAGGCCATGGACACATCATATATGAGCTATCGTACCTTCTGCTTGCCAATGCATTAAAATTCCTTATAATGGAGCCATTTCCAAGATTCAAGGAACACTAAACCATAGAATTTTGAACAATTATAAGATCATGGTGTCTTCAAGATTCCTACTCTTGAGCCTTTACCTAGTTTTCCATTTTGCAAGTCATAACATCTTAAATTTCTTATCAACTCAACCAGAGGTTACAATGGGCATCCTCAGCTCATTATTAACATTCCTCCCAACCTTTTAGACTTTTATTATGATGACCCAAATGAGATTAAAATAAAGATCAAAAATTCTTTTATCTCACCTCATATTGTATCACAGCTTCCTCCTTCCTTGTAGCCTTGTTCTCTCAATCTTTCTTGTGATGACATTCCCATCATCTTAACAAAGACTAGGCACTCTATTCAGTAAGATTATTTTGATGAAAAGGTCATCTTGACCTATGTAATTTATCTTCATAATCCAAATTATGATGATGGATATTCTTTAGATGACCTTCTTTTATGTAGCCTTGTCTAGACCCATGATG
The DNA here is from genome assembly GCA_037957365.1 of Torreya grandis. Classification (NCBI taxonomy): domain Eukaryota; kingdom Viridiplantae; phylum Streptophyta; class Pinopsida; order Cupressales; family Taxaceae; genus Torreya; species Torreya grandis. The sequence goes on from JARHVA010000679.1 coordinate 1,054,929, forward strand.
CTAAGATTATTTGTTACCATTCTTTACTTGATTATTTTTGTGCATCTCATCATTATATTTCCTTTATAGTTACTAATTCCTACATTTTTCATCTTTATCATAGGGTAAAGATGATGTCGATACCTCTAGTTTCCAAAGAACCACTTAGGACCATGTTATTAGATCATGTTATGAATAAACCTTATCACTTTTGCCACACCTAGGGTGTTCCTCCTTAAACCTAAAAATCCTACCCCTCCTATAGTAGGGCCACCTATAGTTAAGCTAGATCATTGTCCCACTCTATTTGAACCTATTTCCTCTCCTACTATCACTGAGCCTCTTCATACTTCTCATATTAGTGTTCCTGCTTTGAGCCTAGTTCTACTCCTTCCCCATCATTGACATCCCTTGATGATGGTTTGGTTCTGATACTTAGAATGGATATTTTTCCCACCAAATTAGCTAATGAGTCTTATTTAGCTACTTCTAATCCTATTTTACCCTCCTTTCATGGGTTTTCCTAAAATCACTCACAAGAATATTTATTGATTCCATAGGATCGATAATTACTCTTTCACCCATTATCATAAGTTGTAACAATACCCTAATACCTTGCATTCTTCTTCCATGTCATCAGATAAAGCCATACCTCCCCTAAAGATACTTCCTAAATATTTACATAAGTATGGTTAGGTATATTGTCTATGGCACCTATGTGGCACACATTACACTGATCATTGCCATATTCTTCAACAACATATTAAAGATCATCTCATAGCCATCCTTGGACCTTCTACTATTCCTCCCACAAGTCATTCCTACAAGAAGGATCCCCCTTCTTCTCCCATGGCTCTACTTCTAGTGGTTTCATCACCTCCTATGGTCCCTTTAACACCATCTATACCTTCACCTATGATTCCTTTTCCTATGGATCTCCCCTCACCTATGGATCCTTTTCCACCGGTGAATCCTTCACCTATGGGTCCTTTTTCACCTATTATTCCTTCTTCTCCTATAGATCCTTTTTCCACACATTCTCCTAACCAGCCTTTGCCTAACTTTATTCCTCAACATGATCCTTTGAGAATTCCTACTTTTTCAATTAAGGGGATAAAAAAAGAAGTATTTTTCTAGTATTCACTAAATATTGATTAGACCTTAGCAACAATTCAATTATCGATTCATAGAAACTTATTCAATGTATTAGATAATGTGTGTGGATAGATTTACTATTATTAATGAGCACATGCATGGTGCTTTCTCATTTATATTTAGATTGGATGTGTTCTCCAATCTTATTTCTATCTTGATTATATCATTTGACACTATGTTAAATCCTTTCTTATCTTATATCATATTTCTCCTTCTTGTTGTACTATAGTTATCTTATGTTATCATTTTACATTTCACATATACTTTTCTTTTCCTTATCATTACTATTTTTCCCTTATGATTTCATTCTTTTCCTTTAGATTTTTTCTCAAAACTCTTTTTTTGTATATTCATGATTATTTTATTTCCTATCTTTATTTTTCATAGATAGTTTTCATGGTGACTCAGTTATATTTACCCTCTTCCCTTTGGTTACTATCTCCTATTACCATGTGATCAGTTCATAAGCAATATTTCTCATTACTATTTCCTTTCACTGATCCTCCTTTGGATCTACTTTTTCCCTTCTTCATTTATCCACAAAATAAGCATATACATAGTTGAGACTTGAGATCACATGCTTAGTTAATTATCAAGCCTAAGTGTTCTAGTTAGTTTTTTATCTTGGGATACTTAGCTTATTTTAGCCTTAGCCTATAACTCATTCTAGTGTATCACTATCTCTCTCATGATTGGTCATTCTAAAACTATATGGAGGAGGAATCTTAAAAAATCCTTCAAAATAAAGTTAAAAGCCAAATCATTTAAACAAAAGGCAATGATATCAAAAGATAAAAATATTGAATATTCTTAAAAGTCTAATCATAGTAAAAGATGCGATTCAAAGAACATCTCCTTCTAGTTGAATCTAAAACTCCATAGTTTTCTTCATGATAAAGCTGAGGTCTTTTGGGGTGTGGTAGGCTAGTAGATTAGAAGAAGAGAATAAAAAAAATATTATAGTGCTACCTACTTTCTCATGTAAGTACCCAATGTTCATAGTAGACTGATGGCTCTATAAGGGGTCTTGAGGAGTGGGGAACACATTTAAGGAAGGTAGGTAAATTTTAATTTTTCTTTTAACAATATACCATCATGAGTTGATCTTAGTATCACACCTATTTGCCTACAAATCTTTGTGTCTATATCAAGCAGGTTTTCTTTGTACATATATGAGCACTAGTTACTTAGTGTCTTTTCAAGTCCTTAATATGCCTCTTTCCCCCTAAGGTATCATCATAATATGCCTAATTATTTATTCTTACACTCCCTTTTTCATTCCCTTTCCTTCATATTTCCTCTTGGTAAATATTTCTTTGCTTACTAATCACTCCCCATGGGATTTCATTTGTGAGTTGCTTTGTAAGACCATAGATAGGACTCAAGATCCTTCACAAATAATTTTTTCCATCCTATTATCCACATCCTTGATTTACCATTACCTTATCCTTTTTATTACCAATCTTGATTTGGTATCCCTTGGATTTTTCTTTTTTGATTTTTAGTGTAAGACTATGGATAGGACCCGACCCTCCTCACAAAATTTTCTAATTATTAAGTCACCATCCAAAATTACATGTGTCAAATATGAGATAATATTGGATAGAATATGAGGTTACACATCATTAAAATTATTCCCATCTTGATATTTAGTATGTTTTATGCTTACTTCATTTTTATTTCACCTTTTATTTTCTTAATTTTCAAGTGCATGTAAGATTACAACCATTTCTTGAATTTCTCATACGTTCCAACTTGAATTAGTATGATACATTTAAGACCAATTTTTTGTAAATTTTATTTTTATTTTATACTTCCCATCATGAAATAGTATAATTTATTGACTTAATTTTGATTTGTTTTTTATACCACTTTTACCCTTTTACACACCTTCCATTTTATCACATTATTTTTCATACTTCCCAACATGATATTTAATATGGTTTTACTTGTTTTAATTTGGTGCAAAACTATTTTACATTGCTTTAAAAACAAATCCCCTTTTACCATCTTGTTTTCCATTTTATTGGATTTTTATACTTAGTAATTTTATGTTATTATATATTTCCCAACTTGAAATCATGTGTACTACATTTCTTTGATTGATTATATTTTTCTAAGTCCTTTTTTCACCTGTTTCTTTTTAACTATGCATGTGTACTCCATAATGCTAAAAAAGAAACCACACACATATATTTCCTATAGTATTTACAACAAAGCTAAATAAATGTACTAGAAATAAATATATCTAAAGCATCTACATCCTTGACCATAATGAACAAACACAACCATCATAAAGATAACATACACAACCAATGCCAAAAAGCCAAAATGATACATCATATATATATATATATACATATATACATATATATATATATATATACATATATATATACATACATATATATACATACATACATACATACATATATATATATATATATATATATATATATACATACATACATACATAAATACATACACATATACATACACACACACACACACACACACACACACACACACACACACACACACACACACACACACACACACACACACACACACACACACACACACACACACACACACACACATACACCATGAGTTTGATACAACATATAAAACCATATACAAAGCCTTACCAATAGGGATAAGCTCTACCCTATCTATCTCATGGCCTAGCCATGCTACCTACTGAGGCCTCAGTATAACTCTTACAAAAGGTATAATGTAATAAGGTAGTCCAAGATCTCAATCCCTCTACCTATCCCTATAGTCATGTTATTTACATTTGTACCTACACTAACTCAGCTTGCGTTAGCTCAGTTTGCATCAATTTATATTCCTAAATCACATGTGTCACTATATCCATATGTACAACTCTCTCATCTACTAAAGCCTACCAAGCTTGTCTCTCGGTTATACCCATATTTATTGGTGGTCACACCTCTTTCTGTGCTTGTAATTTCCTTATTTCCTCACCAACTAATTTTAACTAGCTCACTTGAGCTAGGGTAGATGGTACACTCAGAACCTCCAGTGTCATGGGGTCATATTGCTGTAGACTATCATCTAGGATGTCATAGACTGATCCTCTCACTAGGGACCTTCATCTCTCCTCCTCATCCTTAATTACTCCTAAAAAATTATACTAGATGGATATTAGATCACTATCATATCTCATAATATCTATCTATATTTATCTACTACCAAATAAAAACTTAAGAAATAAATTCAACCATCTTCATACCTATCTATGTCTCAACTCCTATGATATCATCATTTTCATGATTGCCTTGCATAATCTCCCCATTTGTGTGACCTATTAGTACCTCCTTGATAGGCCACCTCCTTAGCTTGAACTTGGTTATCAAGGCTTATGTCCATCTTAGTATCCATCTAATTGGTTTCTATATCATCTCCTCTAGGTCATTTATGGGATCATTTAGGATGTATATAATCTCCACACTCTCCTATCACTGTCACTACCATGTCTTTAGTGGCCACCGCTCATCTTGTTATGGGGTTGGTAGTGGTATATCTAGTATCTTTACCTCCTCCTCCTCCTATTTTTCCACTCATAATGCATAAATAATCTTTGGTGTCTCATGACATGGCCTTAGTATTGACCTCACTATCAATTATTTGACTCCTCTCTTCCCTCATGGATCCCTCACATGCTGAGCCCACTAGTCAAGCATCAATATCGATGTTGTTGGATGAGGTAGGCCCATATATCCTAAAAATTATTCCACTATATGTGGCTCTCTCCACTATGTATAGTGTCCAATCACCTCTCTCCTCTCTAGTGCTAGTGAAACTATGTGCCAACTCACCCATGTAGCTATTATGTGCTCATACGGTTGCCACATGATGTCTACACATCTTATCAACTATAGTACTAGCATGTGGGGCATGAAACACACTACCTGGTCCTCCTTCCATCTCCACACTAGAGGTAACTAATCATCTAATACATGGGGTAACCCATCTAGTAGATACATGGGGAATCTCTCATATATCCATGTTATTAGTAATATGATCAATCCCATAGTCTTTTACCCTCTGGCCAACATCTAAAACAAATCATGTATGAGCTAGACCTAGATGATAGAGCCTAGATCGTATAGTAATCCCTCTTATAGCATCATCTTAATCAAGGTTACCATGAATAGTGGTATCTTATCATCCAACTTTTGATAGAGCACTTGTTATGTCACAAGGCCTATCACCACCTTTCAAATGTCTAAAATTTATGATAAATACACATCATTGATACTAACTCTCCATCTTCTCAATATTGTATTTGATCCTATATCCCACATGTACTATGTTCTCCTCTCCTCTAAGCTATCCAGTACCCCTATGGTCACTGGTGGTTCTATTATGGATAGCTCAAGGATTGCATAGACATCCTCTAGTGTGATACCCACCTCTATCACATCCTCATCCACCTCCTATATGAAGGTGTTATAAAATCATTCCCAACATCCTAAAAACATGAATAATAGGTCAACATTAAGGCGGATCATGCACATCTTAGATATACCTCCTAGACCTATGGCTACCAGTCTAGCTTAATTTCCATTTGTCAACCTATCTACCAAATTTGGCAACTAAGACACATCCTCCAACCTCTTGTTAGGATAAAATTAAAAATAATTATCCCCAAATCACATACACAATAAACCATGAAATGAATCAATCAAAAATATAAAAAATAATCATAAACATACACAAAATAAGACACACCAGATTTAATGTGGTTCACTTAAGATGAGATACATTCACCAAACTTATCCAGTATATTATTTCCAACAATACAAGGGAGAAACAAATCCTGTAACAAAACATGTTAACCTCTCTACCTTCTCTACCTCCTCTCTATGTAAAATTTGTTTTTTTCCATCTCATCCATGTATCAATATATTTTAAGGAGAAAAACACCTAGACATAACCTCCACCGTCAGATCTAGAAACCTTTAATCAATGGCCCATATTGACTATGAAATTATAATTTTACAAGGTAATTTTAATAAAAAAGGATACAAAGAGTAGGATCCAAAACCTAGCTGAAATAACATCAAAATTTTAACCTTTCCTAGAAGACAATTAAATTCCACACCTAACACTTGTAGAATCTCAAACGTCACTGTAACTAAGAAATAACAAAGGATGTATTAGTTCCTCCATGTCATGTATAATCAAAATACATTCTTTACATATCATTTTTATAATTTTAATTAAAAATAAGCTTAATTGCTTTTACCTTATTCATTTTATCATATTTCTAGATTACTTGGTCTCTCTTGCTCTCTTTTGGTCATTTTCAGCCATTCTAGCCCTCTTTTGGATTTTTGCATGTTTTTTTGTGCTTATTTTGATTCCTTGGTCAACCTAGTTTGACCAAAATTTAATTATTTTTGTCATAGTTAACTTTAAATTCCAAGTCAACCCTCTTATATTACCTTCCCTAGTATTGAGTTTTCATTTTGGCCCTTATTAACTAGTTTTTCAATCCATTCTAACTGTTTAGCCTATAGATTACACTAGGTCAACCCATACCTACTAGGTTGACCATATAAATTCTACCCTATTTCATCCTACTATGTTAACCTAGTCAACCTAGTGTATTTTATGTACCAACCCAGTACATTTTTTCCAAAATGTGCATTTTACTCACTTTCTTCCTAAACCCTTCAAACCCATTTTCCATCTTCCTATTTACTACCCTTAGAATCTAAGTTTTATAAATTTTGACATATATAAGTGCTTTTAAAAAATTATCAAAAAATCACTTAATTCAATAAAAAATTTATGGTTTGTTATCTATAGTTACATACATGTAGTGCACCTGTTGCCACCTCTAGGTGTCCTCCTTGTTTAACATGTAATTCCCTCACCATCCTAGCCTTTCTTGGTCTCATATCTCTCTTTCCTCTCTTTCACAATTTAAAATTCCAAATGATTTCTCTTTTTCCCTATTTAAAACCACTCTATAGCAACTCAATTCTCTCATCCATTTTCAGGCAGATTCTTTATTTTGCCTCTATCTTCATTTCTGCTCATCCATTTTAAAAACCTTAAAATATGTTAGAATCATGATGGTGTAGATATTATTTTCCACTATCATATGTATATCTTCCACAAATTTTGATTTTTGGCTATTTTTAAAACTAACTTCTACAGGTTCACGTAGTGTATTCTACATTGGACACCTTCATTTCTTATAGTCTACTTCTTTATATATGGAACTAAGGTAAGTTAAAGGTATGTGTTTCTAAATACAATTCTTTCATTTATATTATTTTCTACTTATTACATATACTCTATCCTCCTAAAACCATTGGACCCAAGCATATTCTTCTTAGTTCTACTTATTCCTATCATGTGATATGTTTTATCCTTCCTTTATTTCCTTAGCACCCTTTTGACCTGTCAATTATGCTAGGTCTACTAGGCTAACCTATAATATTTTATGTAGTTTTTATCTCTATTAGTTTGTTGGCCTCTTGGCAAACCTAGCATATACCTTGAGAGTTATATCCAAAAATGTGCTAGGTCAACGAGGTCAACCTAGCACAATCAACATTCCTGAAAGATTTTATGATAAGATACTATTATATATACAATGTCATTTACCACCATTTCCTAAGCATGAAAAATTAAGTGAATATGTAAAAATGAACATTTTCTTATTGACCATTCTACTTACAGAATAAAGCTTTAGGGTTAAATACTTTCTTTAGAGATCCGATCTCATCTTGTGGATAAGTCTTTTGGATACTTGGATAGGTTGTGTAGCCTAGATATGATTTATCTTAGTTATTCTTACATACCATGATAATATATTGCAAATAACCTTGGCTAAGGGGGTGATTGAGACTTGATGGGTTCATCTTCAAAGGTCAGTATTCCTAAATTTATTCCTTATTTGTAAGAGTAGATAGATAGTGCATATGTAATCTTCTCTTCCATGTATTAGGATTCCATAGACATTGACATGAGTATATTTATTCTATACATGTTTAGTTTAGTTGTTTATTTTTTTTGTTTTTAACCCCCACTTTCTTCCATAAGCTTTGGTGTGCACCATATTAGATTTACTTTTCTTGTTATTAGAGTAGTGAAATATTAAATCATAATACTCTTTTAGGGTTGTTATGCAATTGTGTTATACTATAGGCTTTGGAACCCTATCTCACATGGTGTGTTGTGACAAGTGATCCCCTAATCGGATCTACAAGATCCTCACATTGGTCATGATCCTACTTAACAATTGTATGCCCTCCAATTAGAAGTATAGGTATGTTCTATCACATCTAATCTAGTATTTATTTATGGACACGATGCATTTATGATTTCATATAGGTGATAAATGTAGTAGTTTAAGTGTGATAAAATTAATACTAAATATAAACTAGAGGCACCATTGATACCAAATGTTTTTTTTTGGTTTTACATAAATTTGATTTATTTTCTAAAATTTACTTTATTTTGAAAATTAAAATTGCTTGTGATTGAATTGCACATAACAATGACTTATTTTAAAGTATTTTGATAAGTCATAAAATCTTCCAAGGGAATATAAGATTTTTTCAAAATTAAAAAAGGCTCAAATAATAATCCTCCAAAATAATTTTCTTTTTCAAACTTAAAAAAAACATAAGAGATAAATGAACTTAGCTAAGCCTTTTTTATGGATATTATTATTCACACCCACATGGCTTTGAAAGAAATAAAATTAAAAAAATATTCATGAAAATGGACTTAGAGAGGGAATAACATGCAACAATGTAAATCACAACCCAAGCTAGATAAAATCCAATGCACATGTAGGAGTAATACAAAATCAAACATCAGGAAATTCAAACTTTAAATTTGAAACACAAAAATAGATGCAATTCAAAATAGATTAAATTCTTTATGTGGCATAAGTAAAACACCATGCAATCAAAATTATTTTAGAATCATATGGGACACAATAGTTTGCTAGAACCAATGTTAGGCCAATGAAGAAAATTAAATGGAATGAAAAAAATTATTAGTACCAAATTCAACCAAAACTTCACACCAAAACATAGTAAGACAATGATGATTTCTAATGTATTCGTCCAGTGCTTAGATGCTAACTAAGATAAATGTGTAGGTCTACACAACTAAAATGCCTCAATTATCAATTTGATAGCATGAAAAAACTATGGAGGAATTAAATAAACTTATAATTAAATTTTTAATGGTTATATTTTTTTTAAAGGATATAATATTGGAGGAAAAATAATTGAAAACCTTGTGCTTTGATTTCAAGGTTAGGCTAGGTATAATAGGTTTAATACAAATACAAATTAATATGGTGCAAACTAAAATCATGTTTAATTACATGAAATGAATAAATATTAAATAATATGTAGCCAAAAATTTGACCATTCACTTCACCTTCAAAGGTGATTATTTATCAACTACTATGAGACAAAATATATCCTACACCTATGCAAACAAGATTAATAATATTATGTAAAATAATATTACAAGAGATTGGAATTTGTGGTTCACCTTAAAAACTAAGTTATATATATATATATATATATATATATATATATATATATATATATATATATATATATATATATATATATATATATTTAAATTACCTTCCTTCTTTCATATTCAATATATTTTATTAGATGGCATGCTATGCAATTTGGGTCTACAATCCGTAGTTACATAGTGAAAAGACTAGTGGTGGAATTGTGACACCACTTCTAATAAACTTTCTCTAGGTTTAGTTTACTAGATTATGTGTTATTTTTATTTATCTCTTGGAAATTTAAATAGATAATTTAATTGAAAATATTCTCCCAAAATGTGTATTTCCTTTGTGTATTAGGACCTGTTGCCAGGGAAAAGAGTAAAAAAAAACATGAATTATTAATTCTAAGTCCCTTGCATGATCTAGACCTAAAATTTTAAAAAGTTATTCAATACTTGTACTTATGATAAAAAACTATTGGAAATGATCCAAATTTATGTCAGCCTTTTCACCCAAAGTTATTAAATCAAATAATATTTTTTTAGGATAATGATCAATTGGCGACATGCATTGATTTTTTTTGGAATTTTATCAAAGACATCAATCCTTTTTATTTCTATAAATATCGAAATATAACTATGTTAAATAATGAACATATATCACTTTAGATTTTTATATATGACAAAGTGGGTGTGATATATTTGGCCTATTTATAGATTTAGGCATAGGTAAATAAAGTTTCTCTATAACTTCAACACCTTTCAGGTGTTGCTCAATTATTGGAGGAGTTCCTCTTATATCATGTGTCAAATTTTTCTAAATATTCCATTACAAGGTTCTCCTCCCTTGATGTCTATATGGTAGTGTAAGTGATATCGTTATCATTTATCCACCTCTTCTTCTTATTGAGGGGGTTGGATTCTACTACCATGTGGAAAAAAATGTTGGCCTATCTAGGTGGTCTTTACTAATGCTAGGTCATGAGAAAATGGGTTTCAACATGACTTCACCTCAAAGATGGGGCATCATGGTATTTATCTCCTTAGGAGAATACTCAAAATAAATAGGTTGCATTAGACCCCCCATTAAGAAAGCCCTTTGCTTGGGATTATATTCCTCCCAAGGATGAACCACCACCATCACCTTATATTATCACTATATATGCATGAATTTTAAACTTTCCTTGGTATTTTGATATGTCATTTTGATAATGATCTTTTATATTCATGTTTAGCTGATGTTTTGTCTAGTTTTTTTATTCCATGTGTTTAACCTATGTGATTCTCATATCATGAATACTAAATGGAAACTTTTTTGTTGTAACCATCTATGTAACTTTTTTAAATGAATAATGGATATATTGATGTGTTCCAATAAAAAATAATCTATTATTTTGATGTGATGTCCACATCAGTAAATGTCATATGGGATGAGAAGGCTTATATATCACATACACAAAACATATAAAATCAAAAAATATGGGTTGGATGACCATAAAATTCCATTCATATTCCTAACTCACCTATTTATTATTTTATGTTTACTCAAAATAATTTTACATAGGTTTAAATTTAAGTTTAAAAATAATAATTAAAAAAATAGTTTAAGGTTTTTGTAATTTTGAATTAAAAACAAAATTTGTGGAGGTATTTAGGATCATGATCTCAAGGCATAGTGCAAAAAATTTACTCCAAATTTTCTTAGAATTGGCTCTCTTGTTTTGAGGCTAAATCTAAATTTCTTCTTCAAAATAATTATAAAAAATCCTTCTAGTAGGTTATTGGCATTGTTCTTATAGAGATATCATGAAAAATTGTTCTTAACTCTATCAAAACTTGGTAAAAGAACTAGAAGTGGTATGCTAAAACCCACTTCCTTAACCATACTCCCAACAAGGGATATAACTTGATTTTTCCTTGACTAACCATGTTTAAAATTATCAAAGAGAGATGGGCATACCAGTCTACCTCTCATACTTGGAGTAGAATATTTGAAATTATTTGGAGATCCATTCTTGAGATTTTTATTCATGAAAAAACTACCCTTTGGGTGCCACATTATGTATTTAGGCATTCCACAACCCAAGTGTCTATTGTGGATCCATTATGAGAGTATCAAAAATTTATTTTGGTTTTGCAGTAAACATTAATTGGCTTAGACATGGATCCATGATGTTTTCAAACATTATTATCTAAATCTTTTAATTTAGAAGAATATGATCCTTTGGAACTATCCTATGCTAAGTGAAAAATTCACACATATTTGCCATATTTTCTAAGTGGGATATTTTATTAAAATATATAAAGAAGTAAATCTAATGAATTTTTAAAACTTTATAGTTACATTTTATTTATTCTATGATTGATGCAATCTAAACATGATAAAACCATTGAAATTCAAATTATGTAAAATAAGACATTTATCACATAAATATGAATGTAAAAGAGAGATTGATATTCACTTAATATTTTGAGAATTTAAAATACAAATAGAGAAGATATACACTTAGATAAGTTTTTAATTTATGCCGCTCACTTCCTATGTCATGGTCTCTAAAAATGATGTCTATCTACTATGTGACTTTTCAGATCAAGAAACATAACCTCAAAAACTACGTGGATACTATCAACAAAGCTCAAACCCATACAATGATCAATACTCTCTTAGATCCAAAATTACTATCCAAGTTGAGTACACAAGTATATTCCAACATAGATCATTGTTCCTACACCTGTTGATGATTTTTGTGTATTTACTTACCCTTGATCTTATGCATTGATCCTTGATTTTATTCTCTTTGTTTTGAAACCTTAGTTTCAATTCTAAAACAAGATCAAATTAGAAAAAATGGGTTCTAAATATGAGTTTGAATATCCCAACCAATACTCAATGAGTTATTGAGAATTGATTACATTTCAATACTCCAAAGATGGATCAAAATACACATAATTCTCCCACCTAGGTGTGTGTGCACCACTATGATCACACTAAAATGTAATTCAATTTTTAATTTTGACACTTGAAAGGATTATACATTGAACTTGCATGTGTATTCAAACTTGGATCTAGGGATTATCCTTTAAGGGGATTTTATACATGTTTGATGAGAGTGATTATGGATTTATTCAAGATTTTTGTCAAGTAGAGAATGATTATCCAAGTCAATATGAATTTAGGCTTGATTTGTAATTATATATAACTCTATTATATTTTTGATAGTAACAAATGCATAAAATTTGTATAGGTAAAACTAATGGATATATCACTATTTGATAATTATATTTTAAGGTTCACTAGACACTATTGGCAGAGACAAACACCTACTAAATATTACAAGTGTCTGATTATTGACAATGCTATCTAGATAGGGAGAATAAATGATATTAGATATAGAAATAGTATAATTAGGATTATGGAATATTCTTATATAAAGCATCAATCCTAAATATGTGTATCCATTAAATTGGGTTTTCCAAGATAATAAATGTATAAGTAAATAGAATAAAGCATGCAAAAGAGTCAAATGTGGATGCACAAGTCTAAATATGTTAAAATTGATGTTTCCAAGTGTTTAATACCAAATTTAGGTGTCTAAAAATTCACTCCTTTTAGTATTGTATTAAAAAATGGTATATTAAAAGGATAAAATACATAAATTTGGGCATGTTATTAATCACACAAGTTAATCAGTATGCCCCAAATTTCTAACCTACTCCATGCCAAACCTACATGAAAACATGTATAGATCATTGTCCACTCATGATAAAATATATGAAATATCTTGGATAATTAAATTACCTAAAATTTAAAAGTTAATGAATGAATACAACAAAGGATAATTGAACCAATATTCTATTTTTTTAACTCTTTTGTATAATGTCATGGGGCGATTATACCCCAAGGAGTTACAACTATTAAAATCATATGTTGAGGAGTATTAATGCCTAAAATATCATTGGATATGGATAAGAGATAGAAGTTAAGTGGTTCATAATAATCAACCACACCCCTCTAAAAGCCATCATAACTCTTTTTGTGGAACCCCAAAATAGGTTTGTATGCAAATAAAAAACCCATAAATAGGTTCGTATGTAAGTTGAAACTATGAATAAAAGATCTTAGGTAGACTTTAGATCAAAAGTGATTACATAAAACCATTATTCCTCATAAATCATAAATATATTAAATATGAATTTGTTTGTATCAATAAAACTCATGTCCCAAATATGATCCATATATACCTCAAAAATGATATAGAATTTCATAATTTATCTATCAATCTACTCAATTTTATAAATATGATAAAATATTTGAAACTAAATCATATAATCTATCTCATAATGTCATATAATCTATCAATTTTTCCTCAATATCATGTATAATGGCTAACATATGCCTCAATCTATCTTATCTATCTCATTTGATCACATAATCTAACCTAGAATGTAAATTGTTTGTTTGCCAATGCCTAAATCTCTAAGACAAGCCAACTATATGCCCCCCTTTTGAGGTAAGGGAATAATGTTATGAATCAATCATATAAAAATAATGAGTTATGAACACCATGTGTTTTATATAAAAATATAATCATGTAAATCATGTATATAAACATGGTAAGATATGTCATCATATAAAGATTTGATCATCAAAATATGTATCATGTCAAGAAAATATTTAAATTAGGCATGAAATAATAAGTATCTCAATAGATGCATGCTATAAATCATTTCATCACATATAATATAAGCATGCATGATATAAATCACAACACCAAGGTTAATAACACACATATATGTATCTGGGCTTGTGGAAGGGTGGCACATAGAATACTCATGCTCTAATCACCATTGATATTATAGACCCATCTCAAAATACTATTATTAATCTATTTAATTCTTTGGAGGGACTCAAGAATAGCTTCAACAAGCTCCTCAAGTCAAGGTTCCTTTTCTTACTTTCTAAGTTCTTTATTTTTCTAACTTGTTACTATTTTGGTACTACTTTGATGCTATGAAGTTGTTGTTGATATGTTGTTTTGGTGTTGTTATTTGGTAGGATGCTCCCTATTGTTGTCTCCTCTTTTTTATTCTAGTTTTAGTCCTTTTTTGTAACTGGGGGGTGGACCCCACTCCTCACGAAACCACTACTATACTCATGTATTATCTATCTTTTGAGCCTTTTTTGGTTATGGGTTTCCTTGTTTTATCTGGCTTTTAAACCTTTTTGTATTGGGTATGGTCCCCTTCAAAACCATTTACCAATAATAAAAAAAACACATATATGTATCCACATATACACATACATACTCAATATCATGATCATGAAGAACACAAGCACTCAAGACATGATTCTAACTTGATTCTAACCCAACATGGCATAACATGGATATGAGGATCCTATGACACAATTGATGCATGATGTGAAAAACACAATGCATTCACTCATAAAACACACAATATAGCACACATCAATGATCAATTTTTTTTAATAACCATCTACATCAAACATGAAAGGAAAAAATGTTTTTATACATAATCAATTGATAAAATAATCAACTATAAAAAATCACAATATCCATTGAAAATAATAGCCTATAATAATATACATAATAAAAATTCATGTATACAGTTTAATGTGATCAATGGAGTAATATATAGAGATAAAACTTGATGAGACCTAGAAATGATCTTCATATTACCATTCAGTATTCCTAAGAATACTTATTTTTTCCATTTTATTATTCTCTAAACTCATAATATGATGATATAGAAACATATAATGTAAATAGTGTATATGAATAGTTGATTTTGGTTTAATATGTTATTTATAGATTTAGTAGTATGATTTAATTTTTTTAAATTTAAGGGTGAATAAAATTTAAAAATATATTATTCTATATTTTTACACATGTAGGCATCATGGAAGGATCACTTATAGACATCTGTTAGATAGACTATGGAAGCAATGACCACCCATGACAAATGAATTTGTCAGCTAATATCAATTGTTTTAGGTTAATTTCCATTTAATTGAGAATTATTAATCCACACTTCCATTTACAAATAGCTCAAACACATTTCACAAGCATGAAGAATCACCTACCAAGATGGAAAACCATTTTAAATCCATGATGCACCCATTTGACTGACTTTTAGTTGTATTCACATTACATATGGAAGTTATAATCTTAACTTACTTTATATTTATTTGTATTTTTAGTTTTTTAGTTTAGAATGATCTTAAAATTACAACTTATAATATTTTGGGATCATTTAATAATCCTTCTACCTCCTTATTGAAGAATAGTCACAAGCTGTGGGAATAATCTATAATTTGGAGAATGAAGAATTAGAGTAAAACATTATAAGCCTTGTAATCTAAATTTTAATGATCTCATAGAATTAACTTTATTGATACATATAGGGTATACACAATATTAGTTTCTTTGGTTTAAGTCTATCCTGAAGAGGAGGATATTCAAGCTCTAGTCCAATTGAGGCACGACCCACTTGTAAGAATATGATGGTTTGGTTTCACATCCATTATTTATTTTATGTGAGCATTTCATTTAAATTTAATTTCTTTAAGTGTGTATATTATCCTTTTCATAGTTAATTTTATTTACCACAATTTAAATTTGTGTTTGTATTTAAATTCTATGATTGTACTTTCAATTATATTGTGTGAAAAACTTCCAACTTAGATTAACATTTTAATTCTAGCATTTAATTTCATGTAATTTTCCTTCCAATGAAAGTGTGTTTACACAAGAGTGTTTTAGATTCCATGTAAGAGTGTTTACTTTCAAGAAAGCATGTTAGTCCTCTTAGTTATTCGAAGTATTTTAGTGCTTTATATACAGTGCAAAATTCTTGAAAAAGTAGACATCTTAGGTTGAAATTTATTTGAAGGATTACATGATTGATAAGTCACAATACTACCTATTTGGGTTTCATTCAATAATGCTGATGAAATAAATACTTCATCGTATAATTGACACTTTGATTGTCAACCCCTATAATTTTGGCACCATTATTGGGGAAGGTTGTGAAATTAATATTTTAGGAAAAACCTTAGACATATTAATGCCTTCTATATTAAACTCCTCTCTATACAAGTAGAAATTAGAAATAAAAATATCCATATTTACTAACCCTATGTAGGATAGGCTAGAACAATTGAAAAAGTAAGATTGGTTATCTGCATGTACCATGAGAGGGATCATTTGGATAAATTTTTTCCTAGGATATTGAACTTTGATATGAAATTAAAATCTTAGCTACCACTTAAAATGGCTATAAATTGTAGAATGATACCCATAACTAGTCCACACTAATCACATAAAACATTATTATAAGAGGCCTAACTAATAAGTATTTGGAAAAATTAGTAGAGTAATATGAAGCTATGGAATAATAGGATCCTTACACTCCTAAAAAATATATTCTTGTACCATTCAAGTGAGTTACAATTTGGTTACACTACACTTATGAGTCTAAAGTTCAACCCTTCCCATCCTCACCTAAAGTTATCTCAAAAATTTAATATCAAGACCTACTATCCCAAAAACTAAACCTCAAACCAATGGTACTAGATGAACCAGAAGAGAAACTTGACATATTTATTAAATTTCTAAAGGAATTTATAGTATAACTCACTCTATCACCCCCAAGCAAAAGAGATAATTTACACCAAGATATAAATATATTTAGTACATAATTAATTTATAACATTATGGAATATATTCAATGAGAGAACTCTATCAATGAAGCTACCACTTTCAAATTTACCATTACCAACCCATTAGGTGCTACAACTATGAATACCATCTCTTATTCTACCTTACCTAAATTTAGACAGATGCCACATGATGAAATTGATATGTTTATTTTTGAATTTGGAATCTTAAGTCATAGTTATGAACACAATCAAGATAGACTAAAAATGTTTCCATCTAGTCTTAAATATGTATCCCTCCATTGGTTCATGAGATTGGGAAAAGATGTGGTTTCTAATTGGGGAGATATGAAGGACACATTACTTTTTAAATACCAAGAATATTGTAGAGAGAAATAGCTAGGAGGAGATGGAATTTTTATAATGTCACAAATGGGAAAATGAGGCACTAGAGGCTTACTTGGAAATATTTCAGTTTAGCTTGTAAAGTTCTAAATAGAACAAGTTAGATCAATAATCTCTTAAACTAGTATTTTCGAGAGGTATAAATGATGAATTCATGGAAGATTTGGATCTTATCAATGGAGGATATGTGTCTAAAATACTATTTGATTAAATCACTTATCTATACAAGAATTATTTAATATCTATGATGAAGAAGATTCACCAAAATAGAGCTATACTATCATCATCTAAATATACCAATGGGATCTCACATGTGAAATTTAGAATCCTTATACATGACATGAATTATGATATCATCAATCACATGGATATATAATTAGATACAATAATTTCATAAAGAAATCAAGGAGGAAAAACTAGAACATTTTATTTCCCTAATTGTTTTAGGAAGAAAGAAGAATGTAGATGTCAAACTACTCATGTAAAGGTGGCATGAATAACAGAAAAGATATAAAAAACAATTTAAATTCATGAAATTAGATGAGATGAATATTAGGTATTTCATGTGTCACAATGGAAATCATGGTAAAAAATATGACATAATTTAGGTATGCCATCATTATATTCATTTTTTTAATTTACCCATATGCTCCTAATAATAGGTATCAACAAACTCCTTAGAACCCAATGCCTAAAATACCAAAAAAAAAAAAAGAATTGGCCAAAAAATAATTATAAATATTAAGAAAAATTTAAAACTTTTGAAGTCTAAATATGGTATCCACAACCTCTAAGTATGTAGTGGTAATAATTTCTCAATCCTTGTTAATAAATGGTTGGGGATCTACCTTGGCCTAATCAAAATCCTTATTTCCTTTACTAATAAAAGTAACCAAAACCAACAACCTCCTCATCCAAAAAAATTACCTACCCAACTTGAAACTTAATTCTAATAATAAGTCAGCTCAATTGGTATATAATAACTACACATTTACATATCCTACATATACAATGGAGCTGAATGATGTTAAAATTTTATTAGGGAAGTTTATCCATAATATAACACTCTATTAATAATGGAACCCCCAAAGAGGTTTATAAACACACAAATAACTTACCCTTACCATCCAATAATAAACCCACCCTAAATCAATGATATTGAATAGTCTAGTTGTTCCAATTAACCCTCCTCTTCTTGATCATCTTAGTCATTCAAAGATGAAAACCTAATTAGAATTTAATGTTTTGGGGGGAATAATTATTTTTTATTCCTTTACCTTCATTTTAATCCATTAAATATGTGCTCATATACCCTGAGGCTATTTGATAGTTATGCTTAAGAAAACTTGGTTTGAAGAATAAAGATCTTCAAATTATTCATGTCATTAGATAATTAGGGTCTTTGATTCTTTCACAGTCCATTAGAATGAAAATAAGATTTATGGGAATTAACTATGTATGAGTTTTTTGGATCAACATGTTTCAAATCACTATCTATGATTCATCATATAATCTTTCTTGATGATGAATCATGGTTAGTGATTCAAAATACGTCGATCCAAAAAACTTGTACATAGTTAATTCCCAAAAATCTTATTTTCATTAGATAATTAGTTGTATTTTAGGGAACATTTTTCTTGCAAAATATTCTAATCCTATAAGCCTAGTTTTATATTTATATATTACAGGGATCCTCATCTAGAAAAAACTAATTTACTTAAGAATCATTATCAATGTCATGACTAAGGATAACATTGATCAACTTAAGCTACAAGGTCTTTACCAAATCCCAATTATTCTTCAAATGGAAGACATATATAATATGAGATATGAAGAAGTAATCAAATACATTATTATATCTATAGATTCCTAGGAATATCTAATTGATTTTATGATCATGTAGCTAAAGGCTAATTTGGGGGGGGGGGATCTTCTCATCTTAGAAAGGCTTTAGTTGACAACTATATATGCATATATCAATTGGTGATTGGGAAACATGGTCATATTAAATATGAGTATCACCAAGAAATTAGTAATATATCCTCTAACTTAACCCTCATTGGAAATATAAAAACCCATTTAGATGGAAATGGAAGAGGATGATGAAATACCCATCCAAAATATCTTGAAAATTGACCAAATATTATCATTAAAAACACTAGATAAGGACACAATAATTTAATTTTTTGTACAAAATTTATATATCAAGGATAAAACTATAGATAATACTCTTATATACATTGACTATATCCTTTAAAATATTATGCCTATAAAATCTAAGTATCCCAGTGGTGATATTATTACTTTTCATCAACTCTCACCATATGAGTATAACTCACCTCATCTTATAGTTGTTGTTAAGTCTATGGTCTAACTTTCTAAGGTAGTTAAAATCTTACATGACTGACTAGTCATCATAATCAATTAATAACACCTCAATTAATATATGAGTTAGTTTCCATGCTCCAAAGTAAAAAGACTACCTTTATATGGGAATATAATCATATAAGAGTCATACACCTAGACTTGTGCACCTAACATATTTATATAAAATATAAGTACAAACCAATCCACCAACCTTGAAGGTGGATGAATCTTGTTAACAAAGAAATTGTGAAAATCAAATTACCAAAATTCTCAATGAAATATTCATGTACCCTATTTATGATAGTCAATGGGTTTATCCATTAGTAATTATATCTAAAGAAGGTGGTAAATGGCACATTTATGTCAATTACAAATAAATTAACACCACCACTAGGAAATATCACTTGTACCACTTAATGACCAAGTTATTAAAACTCTTTTAGAAAAAAATACTTTTCATTTTGTGATGGATTTAGTGGATATAATTATATTATAATTTCACCAGAAGATCAAGATAAAATTACATTTAAATTCCCATATGAAACATACATATATTATGTATTTGTATTTAGACTATGTAATACTCTAGACACTTTTTAAAGGGTTATTCTAAGCATATTTTCTAATCTCTCTCATGACTATGTGGAGATATACATGGAGAAATTTAACA
This sequence comes from Torreya grandis, assembly GCA_037957365.1. NCBI lineage: Eukaryota > Viridiplantae > Streptophyta > Pinopsida > Cupressales > Taxaceae > Torreya > Torreya grandis. The sequence continues at coordinate 1,075,718 of JARHVA010000679.1, forward strand.
TCTATGGGAATGCCTAGGAAGAAGCCATCAAGAATTTAGAGAAAGTTCTTCAGCATTTCCAAGACCATAGCCTCTGATTAAGCTTCAAGAAATGATATATAATCATGACATAAGGAATTTTTTTAAGACATCATACTTCACCCTGAGGGATAGAAATGGATCCAAAAAACATAGTATTAGAATATTTACCAATAATCTAATTAAATGTTGAATAAAAAATAAAAATTAAGGAACAATATTACCTTGAAATGAACACAAACTAAAAAGTTGAAGAAAATGTGACAAGTGGGGAAACCATTATACGGATAAAAATTCCACACTAGTATTGAAATCTTACAAAAATAATATCCAAGTACAATAGTATAAATAAGTTAGGAGAAGAATGAACTTAGGCTCAGAGAACATCAAGGATGCAAGAGCAAGACTAGATCAACAAGAAGGTTGTGAAGAATATATCAAAGAAAGGGAGAGGAGAGATATTTATAAAGAGACAAGAAAGAAAATGAGTTATATGTGTAAGCTTAAGAATGTGTGTCATGTGTCATTAATTCTCTTACAAGTAGGGATGATGTGTGTGCGATGTTGGGAGAGAGAAAATATATGCAAGTAACTCACAAAAACTTAAAGATGATAAAGAGGTGACTTACATCTCATAGAATCTAGATTTATGGGAATTAATAATTCATATAAATATAAATAATCTGCATGTAAATAAAACATAAGATAAAACATTATCCTAAATAAAGGGTAACATAACACACTCCTAAAGACTTAGAAAAAGACCCAAATAAGATTAATTCTTATAGTCATATAAAATTTAAACATTGGTAACTTGAGCATGGCTAATGACACCCAACCCATAGATCCCTCTTGCTTGCTCTCATGACCATCACAGGCTTGTTTTCACTAAATATTAGTCATCCATATCCTTCTAGACTTGATCCCAACTAAGCTAGACTCCTCTTTCCATGTCTAATCCATCCCTCCAAGTCTCATCTACTCAGGACAATAACACCACACTAGGAGTATAGTGTCAATGTCACTCCTGTCCATTTTTAGCATTATTATTTATGTCCATTTCTAGCCCTAATGGTTAATTCCTTCTAGTTTCCCATCTTTATCCTTGTCAGCCTAATGTGAGAAAATTCAATCCATGACCAATAGATCCATTTAAAATCCCATTCAAATATAATTTAGAAAGGGTTGACAAATATCACTAAGAAAGCAATAATACAAGCAAGACTACTCAACAAATCTTCCTTATTCTCTGCACACATCTAGCCAATACACTTACAAGCTTATTTAAATTCCTACACTAGTCCCTAAAAATCTCAAGTATATCTAGTCTAGAATTTTATATCTTCATACACTCAATTGCACAAAGCACATCAAATGAGAGAACTACATATGGCTTGATCCCTCTTTAGAGTATTGGTATGTAGGTAGCATGCCTACATAAAGGGTGTGAAGTGCATCTTACACATAATAACCCCTCTCTTTATTAAAATTTGTTAATGCATAATGGAAGATAGGATTTGAAGAAAGAATTTACTCTATAGGGAAATATACAAACTTCCAACTATCAAAACTTTATGGACAGGGTCACATAATCCTATCAAACAAAACCCAAAAATCTTAGATCCTCAAGACAATAATGGTAAAGGTAGACTATAGTGTTGGTATCACTCTTGTCTAGTCCCAACGCTCCTATCCAATAAAAAAATGAAGTCTAGAGCTTAGTTTATGATAGTGTCCCAATCCCACATAGTCAATATCAACCTTTGACTAAATCAAATCAACACAGGTTTAAGCTAAGTTATATTTCTCTCTATTCACTTTCTATTTTTAGAAAGTCTAAACAAAAAATCAAAATTAACTTATTAGTAAGTTAATTATGGAATAATTATTGACTAATTTTACTACTCAGACCCAAAATTAACTAAATTAGGAATAATACACCAATATTCCCAAAACTATTAAATCATTTGGTGAACCCAACTTACTTCGTTTGTGCACAAAAACCCTAGAAACCCTAGGGTAATTTTCCAACTGAATTTTCATATATATTTTTTGATTTTTTACCTACATAATACAATCATAAATTAACATTAAAGTCTAACATTTTGTATTGATTTTAAAACAATTTTTTGTTAAACCCTGATTGCCCATACTAGGTCCTAGTATTTTTTTTGTAATTTTCCAATTATTTCTTGAATTTTTACTAGCATATTTAAATCAAAAAATCCATTCAAATTTTAAAATTCAATAGTTATTTTCAAAAACATTTATTTTTCAAAACCCTAATTTCATCTACTAGGTCCTGTTAAATCACTAATTTTCCAATAAATTTCTAATTTTTTACTTGTATATACAACTCATAAATTCACTTTCAATTTTCAAATTTCATAGTAAATTACTCAAATAATAATTTTTAAAAACCCTATTGGATGTACTAGTTCATATTTGCTTATTAATGTATCACCTACATGTTTGTGAATTTTGAATCCTTTTTATGCATATTTTTTTTATTTGTTTAGATTATATCTATTTAATATTTTCTACTATCATCCAAGTTATTTTCCTTATGCCACCTAAGTTTCTTGCATCTCTTCCTTCAAGACAAAGTTCAATACTTAGTGGCAATCCTCATTAATTCATCCAAATTCCTACAACTCAACCATATACCATGGATAAACAACTTGTTATAGATTTTAAACATCCATATTACATTAATTTCAACAAAGATAACTCTGATAATGAGCAGTATGAAAATAAAAATGATGATGTACACACCAATGTTCATGCTCCACCACATTGGACTACTGATCCACTTCCACCAATTTTTGACAATGAATTTGTCCTCAACAAAGATTTGATCCTATAATTTTTTTGAGAAAGACTCCTGGACTAGCCCCAAGATCATAGTCTTATCTTGTAATCTATCATGGAAATTAAAAATGCTAATCAAGTTGAATCTTCCATTCCTTCAAAGCAACTAGTTGTAAATGACACTACAGGGGTAATTATGTCTCAACAACCCCTATAGTAGCCCAACCTGCCTCTATGCCACCAGCTACAACAAGTACATCCCTATCTCCTAATGTGGCAACCTTTGGGCAAGAGATTAAATATCTTCAATCCAAGGTGATACATCTTGATCAAGGTTATTATAGACCTATGTAGGCTTTAGATTCTTTTTCTCTATTACATACACCATTGGCACACCACATTGATTCTACACCCTTACCATAAGGTTTTCTTCAACTTAAGCTTGCTCTATATGATGGCAAGGGTGATCCAGAGACACATTTGAGAGATTTTCATGTAGCATGCTTGGAATATGTATCAAATGACTAGGTACTTACAAAGTTATTTATATGAATCCTAAAAAATTATGCTTTACAATGATTTTACAATCTATCAAATCAGTCGATCAATGCATTCAATCCTTTAGCCAACATGTTTCTAGCTCATTTCAACATTAACATTGGTGATAAGGTTTCATATGTTCAAGTTACTTAATAAAACAAAGGTCAAATGAGCATCTCATAGAATATGTTCTTCGATATAAGATTATCTTGGCTAAGATGAATAGCCCCATGGTCGATCAATAGTTATAGGATCTCTTCAAAAGTCTTCTACTAGCCTTACATGAATCAATTATGTTAAAAATATTCTCTTCCTTCACTGAATTGTGTCACACACTAAAGGAAAGAGAAGTCAAGTTAATTTAAATGGGTTCACAAGCATCTTAGACACAAAAAACAAGGGTAACAATAAAGTCCCATACAAAGTAAAGGTCAATCATAAAAAGAGTCAGAATCAACCTATAGTTGATGTGGCTTTAGAGACCCCTTAGTGAGTGGTTTTATCAACACCTCCTCAATGTAACTTTACCAATATACCAATTTCTCTAGCTAGAGTTTTATAATAGTTATTAGAATGTAACATCATATCTCTACCTCCTATTTGAGAAGTTGACCAAACAAAGCCTTTTACATGAAGATATGATTAGTATGTATTTTGATAGCTTCATCGGGAACTAGGCCATACAACAAATAGATGCATTAGTTTGAGACACAAGAGACAATATTTAATAGATGGAAATCATATTGATCTTGGCACTTCAGTTGAACCTCCTGAAGGAAAACCAACATAAGATAAGTCATTAAAAATATTTTTAGATCTTTTTCCATAACATTCCAAATAGGAGACAAGGGATACATCAGAGGTTCAACATGCACATCCCCCACCAAATATATATAGGGCACCTTGAGCTGAGTTACATCCTTTGAGCTACATGATTGGTGTATACAATTCTAGAGTTTCAACTAGACCTTCTGTCTCATTCTCAGAGTAGGATATCATTGAGGATGATATAGATTATTATGCACTCTTTATTAGAGATCACATTCATAATCATCTTATTTATAGTTTTATTGTAGATATGGATCAATTTTGAACATGAACACTATGACATTATTGTAGCATTTGGTATATTTAGAGTAGGATATTACCTTGATGGACACAATTATTAGTGAGTTTAGTGGGCACATAAAGATTTCATCAAGTAAGATTGTAATTCCTTTATAGGTTAGTCTAACATATGTGGCCACAACATTCACTATCATTTCTAGAGTAGGAGTTTTTGATATGTTACTTGGTCGACCATGGATTCAAAAAAATTGATTAGTACCCTCTACAGTTCATAGATGCATGAAATTCATTCATGCTAATCAAGTTTTTATAGCTGGTGGATTTCCATATGAGTTACCACTCCCCACTTCAGAGCCATCTTATTTAGTATAGTCACCAATTTTAGTTCATCTTCTAGTTCTAGTTTCTCCACTAGTTATAGTTCCTCATCTAGTTCTAATTAAACCATAGTTAAGGCATTCATCACCATCATAGAGAGTTCATACACCTCCATATTTTTAGGATTTTAGACAGTTTCTAGATATAGTGTTCACACCCATGGTAGTATCATTTATATCCCATGCATCTACTCATAGAGCACATGTTCATAGAGCTTCTCTAACTACCAAATGGGTCCCCAAGAGCCCTACAGTTGTATCCATTTCTTAGAGCCATAGGAGGACCCCACACTTGGTTTCTACTTTAGAGATTTTGGATCATTTACATCATATATAGCTTTCAGAGCCATAGTCTCAACATTTCCATCATGCTTCGTGATCACACTTGATTCCTCTCCTTGATACAGGATACCATGATAGGGAGTCTCCCATGAGACTCATCAGTTAGTATCATCCTTTCCCCACTTACATGTACATAGTTTCTTATGCTTGTGTGATGTCCCCAACCAATAGGGATATGCAAACACAAGAAGCTCTGATACCACTGTAATGTCCCTTACTTAGGGGCTCTTTTCTTCCTACAAATGCTCTGATACCACTGTGATGTCCCTTCTAATAGGGATATATGAAAGACACAAAACTCTGAACAAGATACAATCTCTATTGAATAAATTCAGAAGAATAATAATAATATAGTCTCTTAATAGCAAATCACAGATTTTATCACTTTTCCTTCTAAATTATTACAATTGCAGTCCTTCCTTATGCATATAAAAATGAAATACAGTCTTAAAAACTCTAGCTTAGCAAAACTGGAAGTGAAAACTAGATTCTGGAAGGTCTCGGCCTTTCTGTGTCGACACATAGACGCCGTCGTCGGTCGATATATCACCGACATCGGTCCCTGTCGGTCGGCTTTTTGCTGACGTCAGTCTTCAGTCGACCGATGTCGGTCTCTGTAGCCCTCTGTCCACCGAAGTTGGTGCCTAAGCTGATCTGAACGGACCTGTACGGATTTAGTATGGCCGCCAACCTGTCTGTTCTTAACCCCTAATTGCTGAACACCCTGATCTGAAGATATACTATTCTAATACATAATATTTCTATCTGTATAATTTATTGAATCAAAACTAATAAAATAAATACCTGTAATACTGTGATAACTTCTGAGTGAAGTTATCTCTCAACCTTGGAACTCTGTGATAACTTCTGGATGAAGCTATCTCTCAGATCTGTATCTTTGTGATAACTTCTGGATGAAGCTATCTCTCAATTTGGCAATAAATCAGCTGATATCTCACAGCCTCTAAATCACACACAATGAAGAGGGAACGTTCTCCACTGTAATAGAATCCTGGAACCCTTGGCTCAGTCTTCACAGAAGAATTTCTTCAAATCAATAATCAATAATCTATTCATGAATACATGCAATAATGGCCTCCATGTGAAACCCTTATACCCTCAAAAGATATACTTGCCCTAATTAGGGTTTTTCTTAAACGAGCATTAGGGTTTCTAATTTAAAATTAGACCAAATAATTAATAATTAATAATTAATTATTAATGAGACCAAATAATTAATATTTGATTAAATCAATCAAATATTAATATCCCCCTCAATATACGTCGGATCCTCAAACCGATCGAAGTAGGTGAATCAGGGAGTGATTCTGCACATGACCATACCAAAATAAAGGTGCTCCACTACATATCAAATATCCCTAAAAAGTAGGAGCTCAGGCCAAATGTGTCCAAAATAACCTGAATGAAAATCAAATGTAGAAATCCTGTGAATCAAAGTCAATCCAAGCTCCATTATGACCCTCTATCCATCCTATTAGCCTACGAAGGTCATATAATAGGCTAATCATCAAGACTGTCAATGTCCATGAAAAAGGGGACATGACAGCTTGATTGTACATAGATCAAATATATCAAAAATATGAAATATATTCAAAATATAAAAACATTCAAATATGTCAAAAACACCAAAAACATCTTGATTGTATGCATCATCCATGCTTTGCATTTATACTATTATGATAGACTTAGTTGTTTATTATCTACATTACCATGCTTCACTTAATCTTGTTTGAGTGAGTGCATTGACATCCAACTCCTTGATTACTTCACTATATCCATTGAGAGAGCATCTTACTTATACATTAGATGCACAAATCAATATAAATACCCACTAGGGGCATGTTATACATGACCACACCATCTAGGATATGTCATTCCTACACCATACACTCTAGTTATCATGTTGATGTACATTACTTACTTGCTTACAAAAATTACTCTATCGATACTCAGTAGTATATAGAAATTTTATATTTCTTAACATATACCTAATCTTGTACTCATATGTCTTGCATACTTTCCATCTTTCTTTAATTGGTTAGATGTGATTGTACTTCTAATTCCTTGCATGCTTTTTTTTTTGATTAGCATAGCTAGATTGTTTAAATTTCTCAATTATTATTTGTCTCCTATATGTGCCTTAGGACATTTGTCAATGTCCTTGCTTTTATTTATGTGTGTTCCTTAGGACATTTGATAATGTACTTTGCCTATACTCTTCTATGTGATTGTGGCTTTCATATCAACTTTGTTTTTTTTTAATTATATGTGTATGTGGCATTTGAACATGCCTTGGATTCTTACTTTCTAGTTTGAGTGACATGTGCCCATGTCCCTTTTTTTCTTGGCCCCTTGGCCACCCTTGTATGCTTATTGATTCTTACCTTGTGTGATTGTTTCTTTCTTGCTTCTCATCATTTTCAATGCCATGATCCATATCATGCATTTATCTTTCTTTCTTGGATGCCATGATGGATCTCATGATCCATCCCTCCAACTAACAACTAACTAGACTTCTAGTTATAGTTCAGTACTTTGCACATCCTATTATATTGTTATATCTATCTAGGAATGATCCATTAAGAGCTCTGATTGTCAGAGCTCTTAATGGTTTAAAAAGCAACATCTAGAACACCTAGAACAACAACTAGACATCAAACTAGATAGAATAGGCTAGGTAGATAGTCAATATCTATAATAGTTATCATAGTTGGTCTTGGATAATATTGCCCAACTTGGACTACAATTTTGATGCCATTAGTGTCAACTTTTGGTGTTCTTATCCAAATATCCAAAAAACTATATTTTATAGATATAGATAGAAAGGTAGGTTTAGTTACAGTTTTGTTAGCTATAATTTAGACCAAATTTATTAGTTTTAGTACATTGCTTCTCAGAGAATCTAGATATAGGAGGCATCATGTGTGGTATGATATATCTTGCTTCTAGTTTTAGATAGGGTAGTTGGTATAACTTCCATACCATAATCCATGTTTCAGACCCTAGTGATTGGGGGTAATGTGTGTGGCACATTTATTTTATTTCTTTCCAAGTTTAGTATTACCTAGACATTCTCAACAATTATGTGCCTTATTCCATCTATAGTTGGTTGGCATCATTTTGGAATGGATTTCATACAAGCCTAACTTCCCAAATTCTCAAGTGGATTTAATATAATATTAGTATACTAGTTTTAGAGTGGCTTTCATAAAATCCTAATCTCCATCTTTTGGAGTGGCCAAGATTGGCCTAGTTTTTAGCATACATTTGGATATCCATGCCAATATTTTTAGATCATAGTACACTCATGTGCTCTAGGATCTATCTCATATGACAGACGTTTCATAGTGATATCAGATTATAGTTTAATTTTATGGGGTAATGTTGGAGCCAAAAGAATAGCTAGCCTTTGTATTCTTGAACCACCTATATAGAGAGATTAGACACACAATCCAAACATTGATAAACACATACAGGATCATCTAGATTCACTCAGTAGGTGATGATGAAGCCAAAGGGATAGCCTTTATATTATTGATCCATTTTTTAGGAATTAAGCACTCAGCTACATTCATGATATTACTCTTAGTTTAGCACATATCCAACATCACCCAACACATCCAACATCACCCAACACATCCAACATCACTCAAAAACATAACATGTTTTATATTAGTTTTCATACTCAGTGAGGTTTATTCATTCCTTTCTCTTCCTCTCTCTCTCTCTCTCTCTCTCTCTCTCATCTAACTTTGTACATTCTTATTTTAGATATATAATATCTAATAAAAACTTATCTACTCTTTTTTTTCTCTTGAAGATTTACACTTCACAATGTGTTCTCTCTATACACACTCAACATCACATAGCTTCATGGGCTTCACCCTTACAGGTAAGTTTAGGTACAGTTTTTATTTTTCTTTTATCCTAATATTTCACTTTGTTGCATCACTATAATAAATAAAGGGCAAATTTAATCATATAAAATGAAAAAATTGGTAACTTGAGTATGGTTAATGACACCCAACCCATAGGTCCTTTATTTCTCTTATGACCCTCAAAATATTATTTTAACTGATTCCCAATTATCTATAACCTTCTAGACTTAATCCCAACTGAGCTAGACTCCTTTTTTCATGACTAATCCATCCCCCCAAGTCTTGTCTAATCAGGACAATAGTGTCACACTAGGACTGTAGTGCCAATGCCACTCTTATTTACTTTTGATGTTATTGTCTGAGTCTATTTCTAGCCCCAATGATCTATTCATTCTAGTTTCCCATCCTCATCCTTGTTGGCCTAACATGAGCAAATTCAATTCATGACTAATAGATCCCTATAAAATCCCATTCCAAGATCATTTAGACAGGGTTGGAAACTCTTACTAAGCAAGCAAGAATACAAACAAGACCACTCAATCAATCTTCCTTATTCTTTATATGCAACCAACTAATACACTGACAAGTTTATTCAAACTCCTACACTAGTCCCTATCCATCTAAAGTACATATGGCTTGATCCCTCTTCAGAGTATTGGTATGTAGGTAGTACCCACACATGGGGTGTGAATCATGTCGAGTGCATCTTACATACATTAACCACTCCTTTTTCTCAAAATTGATCAAAGAATAATGGAAGATAGGGTTTTAAGAAATAATATACTCTATAAAGATCTCTATAGAGTTTTAACTACTAAAACTTCATAGATAGGGTCACATAGATATGCTAAACAAAACACAGAAAGATTAGATCATCAAGACAATAGAATAGAGGTGGACTATAACACTGATGCTGCTCTTATCTAGTTCTAGTGCTCCTATCCAACCAAAAATTTAAGTCCAAATCTTAGTTTATGATAGTATCCTAGCCCCACATAGTCAATATCAGTCTCTATCTCAATCGGATCAACATAGTTCTAAGCTAAGTTATATTTATCTCTATTCACTTACTAATTTTAGAAAGTCTAAACAATAAATTAGAATTAACAAATTAGTAAATTAATTATGACATAATTATTCATTGATTTTACTACTCATACCCTTTAGCTAAATTAGGAATAACACACCAATATTCCCAAAACTGTTAAATCAATTCTCTAACATGCCCCTTTAAGCTTAATTTTGGGTTTTAAAAGTGCAGAATTTTTTTTTACAAAAAAGTAAATGAGTTAAAATTACATAACACTCCCCCTTAATAGAAACTTAAAATTAAATTACAAAAGATTATGAGAATAAAGAATAGAAGGTGATACCAAAATTCTCAAGGAATAAAGTGTGATCACCAAAAATCTCCAAGAATCCTCTTTGGACAATATGGTTGATATGTAATTGAATAAAGACCATAAATAAGGAGTAATGATCTATAAACCTAAAAAAGAAGCAAGCTAACACCAATATTTCAAATTAAGTAGCCAATATGCAAAAAATACAATCTACATACATAATGTAATAAAAGTGGATGTAAAACTAGACAAATTTGAGCAAAGACAACTTCCATCTTAAAGTGCATAAACTTACATGAAAATAAGTTAGTCAAATTAATTAAATCATATATCCTATGCAATAAAAAGTAAGGAATGCAAAAAGAGAGTTTGAGTTTAATCAAAATAAAGACAAAGATGATGTGTCACTTGTAAAAGATATTATATGTGAAATATTAAAAGAATGATCACAAGAAGACATATCAAAGTATATAGAATATCCATCATTTTTAGGAACCCAAATAGTTTTACCTTTATAGGTAGGAGATTTAGTCATTTTATAACAATGTAAAGTGTCATGACTAGATTTACCATAAGATTTGAATGGATACAATTTCCAACATTTAGATATATAATGCCCATGTTTTCTAAAATGCACACAAGGTTTAGTATTTTTAACTAAATCATGATCATTAGAATCAGTATAATTAAAATAAGTTGCAATATAAGTCCTTTGGTGAGGAGGACAATACAATTCCAAAGTTTCATTAGAATCATGTGAAACATTATAACCAAGGCCTTTAAAATTTATATTTGATTTAGGTGAAATAGAATCAAGAATACTATTTTCACACTTACCAAGTGCACCACTTGAATAGCCCATATTTAATATGATTTTTAAGATGAGGTTGGTAAATTAAGTGTTCAAATAAGTTTGAGTTTGTTTAGAAACACAAGGAGATCCATCATCATTAGAGCTATTATCATTGGTAGAAGACATAGATTTTTCATTTAGAGTATCTAAAGAAGATTGCATAGTTTGAATGTGCTCAATAAAATAGGATTGTAAAGCATTTAGTGTATCATTTTGATATGCAATTTGTTACTTAAGAGAAAATATTTCAATATTTTGAATAGTTAACTTAATAATTAAAAAATAGCCAATTTAAGACTAATGAGAGGAAATGAGATAATTTTTGCTAGCATCGAAATAAAATCAATGACAAGAAACATTAACTAATCCAAAACACATTAAAAAAAATCATTTAGATTGAAATTTACCTTTAATTTTAGATCAATTAACTTATAAATGTAAGCCTACACCAAAATACTAGAAAAAAAATGTTTAAAAAAACTATTAATCAATTTTTTTGGTGAGTTAAAGCATTTTAAAAAGTTATGATAAACAAGCTTTAATAAATAAATGTTATAAATAATAAATATGAAAAAGATTTTAAAATCATGTGTGTTGCTTCTCTTGATTTCATTAAGACTCTTAGGTATTCTAAATGTAATCTCAAGTCTACACATAACACCTGCTAAGGATATGATAGAAGGCAAATGGCTCCTCTAGGTTGTGTGTGACTTCCCATTACCATCCCACATGTCACCATTCACATGAAGGTGATGATCTTTAACTTTCCTCTTTCTTATAACATCTTGCTTAGTAGGTAATGGAATCAGTGTATGAGAGCCATTGCTTCTTTTGCCTGATAATGCATTGAATTCCCTCATAATGGAACTATTTATAGGATTCAGGGTGACACTAACCCTTGGAATTTTGAATAATTCCAAGACCATGGTGTATTAAATATTTTTAATCTTGAACATTTTCCTAGCATTCCATTCCATAAGTCACAATGTCTCAAATTTCTTATTAATTCAACCTAAGGTTAAAGTGGGCATCCTAAGCTCATTGGTAACATTCTATTTTATTAATTTAGGAAATTAGATGTTTTATTACTATTTAATAAAGCTATAGAATAGGTAGAGAATTCTAGTTTTATGTAGTTAAATACCTATTTTTGCCAATTTGATCAACTTAATTCACATAGAAAAGAGAAGACAGAAATATTGACTTAGCTTATTCTGGGTTGAAATGGATGATGTAGAGTCTAGAAATTGTTGTGTAGGGATGGAAAAATATCACAAATAGGACCCAAAACTATATTTTTGGATTGAATATAAAAAACAAACTCAAGACACCCTACTACTTAGCACTGTAGTCAACTTTCCAACACTATTGTCCACTTCTGGTGGTCTAGAATTTTTGGGTTCTACTTGGCAACCCCATGACACTTTGTTAGTGAAATATTGAATTTAGAGACTATGAGGAGTTCATTGTGTGTCAAATTCTATATTTATTAACTATATTAACTTACATATAAAAAACAAAGTAAAATCAAATCACAAGGGAGGGAAAAATTAGGTTGTGGGAAGAATGATCACACAATCAAGAACCCCTATTGTTTTAACTGCTACCTAAATTAACCCTCATGCCAAGGGTCTCAGATCTGATGTAGTTTTCCCTTAGGGAATTTACATAATAAATGTGCATGATTTATGTAAGAATGAATTTCACCTAGGCCCTTCTTTAATCAAACATGCAAATCTATGTGTGATACAAAGAAGCTAAGCTATACTATTTATTAATTTTATTATGTCTAATGTGTTAAAATAGTAAGTGCCAGATATAAAATGCATTGTGTAGTCCTTTATATAGGAGACTCATTATTTTTAATTTGGGAGATTCTATTACATTTGGGTGAAATTTGGAAACTTAGACATGAATAAAATAAATGGGGTAAGACTCATCCTACAGATGAAGCTGATTGTTGGGACAAAAACTTTACTTGGACATAGCATTATAAACTAGACATCCTAGGTTTTTAGCATTGTAGTCCTATTTGGGAACTATTATCTAGGGTATGTGGGACTTAAGGGGATGTGTCTAGACCTAAAAGATATTCCTGGGCATGAAAGTGTTATGTATAGAATGCTACAGATGTTTGGGATTAAGTATGAAGATGTCTAGGGATTCTAGAAAGACCAAAACAAGTCAAAGAGAGGACCTAGCTAAGTGTGAATAAAAGTTCATATTCTCCAGTCAGAGTCTCTTGTGAAAGGACTATGAAAATACATAATATTTGTGTTTTCTTGACTAATTTAGGGTGTATACATTTTCCACCTTTTAATCTAGTCATGCAATGAAATGAAGTACTAGAGTAAAAGAAAGAAAGAAGATGTGTCCTTGAACTTACCTGAGTGAAGATAAGTGTGTAGAGGAAAAGGGTCTAACTTCATACCCAAGGAAATGGATGAATAACTTAAAATAATGCTATGAAAAATAATGAATACCTGTAGTAGATTCCCCTTGTACTAAATCTAAATAATGCCTAGAGAAAGAAGGTATCCCTATAATATATGCCCCCTATATTGAATCTAAATAATTTAAATTGGATTTGAGAAGTGATCAGAGGTCCAAAACCAATGCCTATCCTTTGTCCCATAAAAAATCCTAGGTTTGAGTTTGAGTAATGCTATGGACAAATTGTTGTAGATGATCATGTGGTCCAGCCTAGTGATAACCTAAGTAATACTTGGGTATAAACCAAAAAATGCTAGTAAAATGTGTGAGAAGAAGATGGTACGTCCTACTATTCTAATCTATATAATCTTGAAAGATGGAGGATATGAACATATGTATCATGCCCCCAAATATAATATGTGAGTGATGCATCTATAAAATTTGGAAATATATATAACCACATGTGATATCATTTATCATGTCATGTCCCATGTGCAAAATTGGAGATCAAAAAATAATGTGCTCTATAATATGCCTATAATCTATTATTTGGTCTATAACTGTGTCATACTATATGAAGCTATATGCATGAGACATGTAGTAATGTACATTCACTTAAATATGGTATTTGGATAGTTTGTATATCTATAAAATTAAGGTGTATCCCTCTAATTATCCTGAGTAATGTTGAGTGACCCATTGAAGTCTGAGTCACTATATAATCTTGAGCCAAGTAATGCTAAGTGACCCATATAGCCTAAACCACTGTATAATCTTGACCAACCTGAGCTGAATCTAATAATTTAATTGTTAAAATTTTGAGACCATGGTGTATCCATCTATGAGAGTGGATAGGTGTAAGAATAGGAATAGTAGGAATGATTCCCCCCTTTTTGGGAGAGGGATGAAATCTATGATGGAAGAGGTTGAGCAAAAAGTGATGATTAGTGGTGGAATGTATAGGAACTTGGGTTAGTATGTATTAAATTTATTAAGAGTCTAGTGTTGAATTAGGGGAATTGAATTACAAGAGTGAAAGGTGTCTTTGATTGATTTTTTGAATAGGTTAGGTTGTATGGATGTTTTGAATGAGTGTTGATTGGTGGGAACCAATTTGTATGCCTAGGTATTAGAAAGGTGCATGAATACCAAAGTAAGTAGATGACTTAGTGAAAGAGTAGAGATTATGTGATGTTGAAGGATGATATCATTATGATTTTTAGGATCAAATGGTTTGTAAAATGGAGCTATGGTGCTCTAGTTATGAGAAAAATAGTGTTTTGATTTTGAATAGAATAGTTGGTTGATATAGGAATTTAGATTGACTTTGAGTTCATTTGTGTAGTGACAAGATTGAGATATTGGATATTTGTAGTTTAAGATGCTGAGGAGATGAGCACCTTTTGTGACATGTTTTTGAGAAATTAGTAGCCTAGATTGAGGCTGGTGGGGAGATTTTCCTGGTAAGTAAGCTGATCGTTTGATTTTTTCCTATTTAAAAGCTTATGTTAGTCATTTTTTGAGTTATTTTGAGTGGTTTAAAGGATGCTTGACTAATTCCAATGCTCCTATCCTAGAGGTAGTGCTACTATCCAAGGTTCAGTGCTATTGTCTAGGTTTCAACACTATTATCTAGTGCTAGTGTCCTTTTATAGTGCTAATGTCCACTATTAGTGATTTTTAGAGTTTCTAATTTATTATTTACTACTATATAGTTTGGATGTTTACTTGGAAAGGTTACCTAATATATCTATTACTTTATAGTGTGATTTATAAGGTGAGGTGTAGATGAGAGAGTTCTATAGAGGCTAGGTTATGGAGACACTAAGGATGTTGCCATTATCTAATGATGAGCGTGCTATGATAGATAGGTATGGATTGGGTCAAGTATGTGACTTGGGTACTATATAATGGGATAAGTATTTGATTACCAACTTATGTGAGAATTAGAATGCTGATACTTATACATTTTGGCTTCTTATTAGGGAGATTACTATTACTTTGGAAGACGTATATCAGATTTTAAATTTGTCAATTAGTGGGTGGCATGTGACATTGTGAGATGATATGGGTACAAATTCCATTGATCAAGCATCTAGATACTTTATTAGGGTGCCTATAGTAGTAAATCATTGAGGTAGTGATAGTGATGTGCTTTTGATAATGATTTCATAGTCAAGTGTTCCACACTTGTAGAAATGGTTAGCTATGTTATTAGCCTCATTTGTTTTAGTGGATGGTAGTGGAGTGTCTATTGCCTATAAAATGCATAGGATGGTTTGTAGTATTGAGATGTATGGTATAGTGTTCTCATGGGGTAGGACTATCTTTTCCCACTTGTATAGGGATTTTTATAGATTTACTTAGGAGGCATTTAGTGGTGTGGGTGTGGCCATATTATTACATTGTTGGGCATATGATCACATAGCGATTGTGCAACTTATTAGCTTATCGAGGGTGAGTTGGGAATATCCATATCCATTTGATGAATGATAGACAAGTGGGTTGGCTATCAGATCCCATGGGATAAATCACTATAAGAGGGTGATAGATAGGTTAGTGACCTATGATATCATATGGAGGCCATATAAAAGATTCTTGGGATGGCCTAAGGATGGAGAGAAGCTATGGTATATTAGGTTCAGATATTGGTTACATGATTATTAGCCTCAAGTTTATGAGTGCTTTCATTATGAGCATGTGATGAGGTAGTTCAAAGTTTAACAGGATGTTCCTCCTGCAACATGGGTATGGTTGAGGAGTGCATGAGCACCAATGAGGGCAGGGGCTCACGTAAGACCTATTAAGGTTGATTTGACACCTTTACCTATGGATGCATATGATGTTGTTATAGATGTTCCTAATGTGGATGACATGGGATATACTGAGGGATACACTACATGGTGGGCTAGGGAGTGGTTGGCTCTATTATACCTCACGAATAGAGTGGATATTCCTACGTATGAGGATCTTGAGCTAATCTAGATGCTGGGAGGTAATAAATAATTATATTTGAATTACTTTTATGTTTGTTCTTGAGTTTATATTTTGAAATTACATATCTAATGTAGTGTTATTTTTTTATGTGTGTAGGTGGAGTGAGAGGTGTACAAGGTGAGGCACCTGCTAGGCTTAGTGGTGGGGATGACATATTCTGGGAGACTATCATTGAATCTACACTATGTGAACTTACACAACATGTTCTTGATGATGCTATGGAGGAGGATATGATAGAGAGAGTGACCATTATAGTTGGTGTGTATGGTCATTTGTTTTATTAGGATACTATAGCTATGATTGCATATGTTAAGGTAGTATTAGAGAGATATGAGTTGAGGGTTGAGTAAGATAGACATAGGATGCCTCTTCTTGATTATGGATCAGTGAGCTCAAATATTATGGATGATTATATGGATCTTTAATAGTAATGTGTATACTTGCATGAGGTGTATGGTCATTTTTTAGAGTGAGAGAATTAATGCAAGAGGCATTCAAGATCTTGAGGAGGCACAAAGTCATTAAGTGCTAGATAGGATTCTGGGACTAGCATGGGAGGAGAGAGTGAGACTGAGAGTGAGGGCATGACCCTATTCATGATTGATTCTACTTTGACATGATGTATATGTTTTGAAAACTTTGTGATATATATATATATATATATATATATATATATATATGGATACTAGTTTTCTTTTAAACTCATGTGTATCTATGCTATGAATTTTGGATATGTTGGTTATGGATTGTAAGTGGTTAATTTTAGAAATGGTTGATCTAGTATTGATTCAGAATTTGCATGTGCTTAGTAAATGGTACTTCGGATATGTGATTTGATGTTTTGATAGGTTTGGATATAATGCTTTGATAATTATGATGTTAGGCTTATTGATTTTAGATTGTAATCGTATGTAGGCAAAAATTTGATTGTTGTGGTAATTGGTAAATTATTTGGATAAATTTGAGCTAGTTTTTAGGATTGGTAAAGCAAGATTTGGATATGTTTGATTTGGTTTGATTTTTAAATTTATTGGATGAGCTTAATGTGGTAATATCTATACATTGATATTTTGATATCTGGATAGGATAGTTGTGGGTAATTAGGAATGCTAGTTGTTAGTAGGGGGATGTAAGATAACACTATGTGCATATTACTTCCCTAAGAGTGGATCAAGAATACAAAGGGTAGCTAGACCTTTGGTTGTATCATTTCCCTACTAAGTGAGGCTATGAACTTATGTTGAAATGAATGTATGTTGTATCACACTATGATATAGCAATATATGAACCTTGTCATCCAAGTGAACAAGTGGCCATATAGCTCGTGTTGTGTAAGAATGTGCTCTATAGATGATATTGTCTACTATGAAGAAGGCTCATTTGGTTGTAAAAAAATAACCTTTGGCCTTTATTATGATGTATATGAATGTGAAATATGTTGAGATGGAACCAAAACTTATGTTGAGGGATCATTTAATCTTAATCATAATGGATTGTCACGTGAGATAGGACCTTAAAAATTTAGCTATAATGAATATTTTTTTGAAGTATTACTTTGTAATGTGGGTTTAACTAGTCTTAATCATAGCAGATTGATAGATGAGATAGGAGCCTAAAAAATTGACTATTATGAATATATTTCTAGAACTTTACTCTACTATAGTACTTGTGACTCTGTTGGATATGTATATAGAACTATACTATGTATAATATAGACTACACTACTATATGCAAATTTTTTTTTCTATATTAATTTCCAAACTTTTTGAATAGTTGGAATAGGAGATCTCCTATGAGATTATATCCTAAAACCTACATTGCACTCATGATGAGTGACCGATGATTCCTATAAAGGAATGTCCTAGGATGACTCAGTCATGGAGGAATGAGGTCTAGGGTTCCATAATGGAGGAGATCTCTATGCCCCTTCTATGAATTCAATAATGCCCTGATCAACACATATATTAATGAAATATTTGATTCCATAACAATTATCATCATTGTGCTCATGGATATGATGATAATTATAAAAGGGTTAATGTGGTTATCTATGTAAAAGATGCAGATCTCATCGATGAATAGAAGGTAATGTGATTAACCTCATATCTAGTAGTGTTGATAACATGATAGATGGGATATATCTCTTTGAATCAAAATTTAGTGGTGCTTTACTATTTTTATTTGTAGTGCATAGTGTAGGTTGTGTTTTAAAAACTTGCTCTTTATTCTTGATTGGTTTCTTTTCTGGTTGTGGTCTCCTATCTTATCTAGGACATGGTGGATACTAAGTGGTAGGAGTTGTACTTGAAGATGCTACTATGAAGTCTAGAGTGGTCATTCCCACAAGATGGATACTCCTTCTCCCATGTCTCTATATCCTATGGTTCCATTTTTGATAGTGGTCATTTCACCATCATTTTTTCCTCCACCTATGATTCCTTCACATGTGGACCTTCTCTCACTCATATATCCTTCTCCACCAATGATTCTTGAATATCATATATAACTTACTCCCATGCATTCTCTTTACCATCCCTTGAATAATTTCCCTCCTCAACATGATCTATCGAACAATCCTACTTTTTATGTGGAGGATAATAGAAGAGAAGTATTTTCCTAGTATTCATTGAAGATTGATGAGACATTGGCAATAGTTCATCTCCAACTTCATAGAGATTTATTTGATGTATTGGATAATGTGTGGATATATTTTACAGTATTTATGATCACATGCATGTTGATTTCACATTTTCATTTGGGTTGGACATGTGCTCCAATCTTATCTTTCTCTATCTATTATATCATTTGACACTATTTCAATTTTTTTCATTATCCTATATGGTGATCTTATTTATTATCCTATATCTTTCTTATCTTATTATTCATATTTTGAAAATGATTGTATTTATTTATCATTTATTTCTCTCTTGTTTGATTTTTTCTCAAAACTCATTTCTTTCCTCTTCATAATTTTTTGCTTTCTTATCTTCATTTTTCATAGTGAATTATCATTGTGACTTGGTTATACAAACCTTTTTCCCTTTGGTCATTATCTCCATTTTACTATGTGATCAGTTAGCAAACAATCATACTCATTACTATCTCCTTACACTAGTCCACTTTTTGTATATCCTTTTTCCCTTCTTCCTTTTATGCAAACTAAACATATACACGGTTGTTACTTGAGATCACATGCTAGTTCATTGTTGAGCCTAAGTGTCATAATTAGTCTTTGTCTCTAGTTACTTATCTTCCTTTAACCTTAGCCTATATCTCATTCATGTGTATCACTGCATCTCTCATGATTGGTAATTCCAATTTTGTATGGAAGAGGAATATTAAAAATCCCTAAAAAGTTAAAAGCCAAATCATTTTACAAAAGGTAATGATATCAAAAGGCAAAAATATTATTAAAATTCAAATCACACTAAAAGACATGATTTAAAACACATCTCCTTCTTCTAGTCTAATGTCAAACTCCATAGTTGGCCTCATGATAGAGTTGATGACCTTTGGGGTATGGTAGGATAGTAGATTAGAAGAGGAAAATAAAAAAATCTTTTAGTGATATCTACTTTCTCATGTAAGTACCCAATATTTGTAGTAGACCAATGAATCTATAAGGGGTCCTAGATAATGGAGAACACATCATGGGAAGGTAGGTCCATTTTAATTTTCTTGTACCAATATACCTTCATGAGTAGATCTTAGTATCATTCCTATTTTCCTACAAATCTTTATGTCTATAGTGAACATGTTTCCTTTGTACATAGACGACCACTAGTCACTTAGTATATTCTCATGTCCTTATTATGCCTCTTATCTCCAAGGTCTTATCATAATATGCCTATGTCTTGATTTTTACATTCCCTTTTTCATTCTCTATATCCCTTATATTTCTCTTGAGATATATATTTTTTCTACTGATTACTCCCCTTGGGATTTGATTTGTGAGTTGCTTTGTAAGACCACATATAAGACTTGATGTCCCTCAAAAATTACCATCTTCTCCTTACCATTACCCACATCCTTGATTACCTAATTTTTTCCTATTTATTCCACCCCAATGATGTTCTCTTTGTGAGTTACTTTGTAACATTGCGGATAGGACCTGATGTTCCTCACAAATTTTTCCAATACCCAAGTCACAATCTAAAATAACATGTGTCAAATATAAGATAATATTTGGTTGATTATGAAGTTACACATCATTAGCATGCTTCCTAGCTTGATTTTGTGTGTTTTATGCTTAATTCATTTATCTTTATCTTTTATCTTTATATTTTCTAAGTGCATTTAAGAATACAACCATTTCTTGAATTTTTCATACTTCCCAACTTGAATTAGTGTGATAAATTTAAGACCAATCTTTTTCAATTTTTTTTTCTTTTATACTTCCCAGCATGATTTAGTATAATTGATTTCCTTAACTAATTTATTTTTATCCCATTTATGCCTTTTTACATACCTTCCATTTTATTACATTGTTTTCATACTTCCCAATGTGAATTAGTATGATTTTACTTGTTTTAATTTTGTGAAAAAATCTCACTTTAGTTTAAAAACAAATCCCTTTTTACCATCTTGTTTACCATTTCTTGGTTTCTTATACTTAATCATTTCTTCTTATTATACATTTCCCATATTGAAATAGTGTGTAGTAAATTTTATTGATTGATTATATTTTTCCAAGTGTTTTTTTCCTATTTTTTTTAAACATGCATGTGTCCTACATAATGCTAGAAAATAAACTATATCTCATATATTTATTATAGCATATATAACAAAGCTATAATACATGTGCTAGAAAGAAATGTATCCAAAGCATCCACAACCACAAACATAATAAAAAAATGTAATAAACCATAATGATAGCATACACAATCAACATAAATATGCCAAAATGATCCATATATATCTCATGAATTTGATACAACAATTACAATCATATATAATTCTCCAACTCTATGGTTGGGCTCCATCCTATCTATCTTTTGGCCTAGCCATGCTACCTATTGAGGCCTCATTTTGATTCCTTTGAATAGTACACTATAACTAGGCCATCCAATATCTTAGTCCCCTTACCTACACTTATGACTACATCATCTAGGTTTAGATCTCTATCATCTACATCACTATGGCTATATGTGAAACTCTCTCCTCAAATAGGGCTTTCCATGTCTTTATCTCACTTACATGCATCTCTATTGGTGGTTTTATCCTCTTTTTATGCCTGTATCTATCTTATTGCCTCCATAGCTAGTTTAAACTAGCTTTCCTGAGTTGGGACAAATGATATACTGGGGTCCTCCAATACAGTAGGGTCATATTGCTATAGAGTCTCATCTAGGACATCATGGAGTGCTACCCTCACCAAGGACCCCCATATCTCCTTTGTATCCTTAGTTACACAAAAAATCACACTATATGGATATTAGATTGTTGTTATATATCAAAATATGTATCTATCTCTACTTGAAAAAAAACTTAAAACAATAATTTATCCATCTTTTCTTACTTATCTGTATCTCAGCTACTATGATCTCACCATCTGTACACCACCTAACAAAGTCTTCCCATCTGTGAGGACTCCTATGACCTCCTCTTTAGTCTACCTATCAAAATTCCAATTCTTCAAATTTTTTATGTAGATTCCTTATTTTACTTATATCTTTGTTTTTATTCACCCATTTTCAAAATCATAAAATGAATTAGATTCATAATGATGTAGATATTATTTTCCACTAATATAGTCCTATATTCTATTTTTTTTTAATTTTGGCTTTTTTTTGTACTAATTTCTACAGGTTCACCTAATGTTCTTTGCATTAGATGCCTTCAATTTTTCCTACAGTCTACTTTATCTACATCACTAAGATAAGTAAAGGTATGTGTTTTTCAATTTTGTCCTTTTATTTATCTTATTTACTACTTAATAAACTTTACTTGGCATTAAATTTATGTGTTATCATGTTCTATCTTGAAGCACCATCCCATGTTGCACTTACGTGACATGTGATGAGCTTTGAGTGGGGCATATGTATACACATAACATTTTAAATTTTTAAAGATTACTGACACTTTGTATCTTGAAAGAACCTATGAAGTCTTAATCTCTCTAAGTGCATGAATTAAGGGGTACACCAGGAAAGGGTTGGGAAAACCATTGGTTCTTCATAAGATTTTATCCATTTTTCCACTTACCATCTACACACTTGTCTCCTAAAACAATTAACCCTAAGCTTATTATTCTCATCTTTACCCATTCTAATCATTTTACTCTTTCCATCCTCCTTTTCTTGCCTTAATTTCCTTTTAAATATTAATATATACTATGTCAACTAGGTCGACCATGTAAAATTTAGGGGTATTTTTCAATTTTTGGGTTTGTTAGCCTTTTGGTTAACCTATCTCAGACCTAGTGAATTATCCCTGAAAACATACAAAGTCAACCAGGTTGACCCTATACAACCAACATTTCTAGAAGGATTTAGGGAAAGATCTACCTATATATACAAGTTCATCTCCAACCATTTTTAAGAAGAGAAGCAAAGAATAATAAGTGAAAGTGAAAATCTACTTATTGACCATTCTACTTGAGGAATAAAGTTTAGGATTCTATACATTCTTTGGATATCTAGATCTTGTCTTGTGGAGAAGTCTTTTATATGCATATATAGGTTGTGTAGCCTAGATCTAATTTGTCTTTGTTATCTTTACATACCACAATAATCTCTTATGAAGCACCTTGGCCAAGGGAAATATTTAGGCTCAGTGGGTTCATCTTTAAGGTAAGTATTCCTAACTTTATTTTTTCTTTGTAAGAGTAGATAGATAATATAGTTGTTTTTATTTCTTCTATGCATTAGGATTTCATATACATTAACATGAGTATATGTCTTCTATACATGTTTAGTTTAGTTTATTTTACCCCCCAGTTTATGCTATAAGCTTTAGTGTGCACTAGATTATATTTACTTTCTTAATTATTAGAATAGAGTGAAAATTAAAACTAGGATTCTTTTAGGGTTGTTACATGATTTTGTTAGACTGTAGGCTTTGGAACCCTACCTCACATGATGTATTATGATAAGTGATCCCCTAATCAGGTCTAGTGGATCCCCATATTGGTCATGCTCTCACTTAACAAATGTATTCCCAATCATAAGTGTAGGTATGCTCTATCTTTTTCAATCTAGGATCAATTTATAGACATGATGCATTTTTGATTGCATATAATAGTGTTTGTAAAGTTAACCATTTTTGAATTTGTATATGTGAAAATATATGTTTCTTAGATGAAATGTCACTATGTGAGTCATATGTACCCATTTTCTATTGTATTTTCCTTTTCAATATGAATTATGAATCAATGTGGTGCCCATGCATTTTATGATCTGCACAAAAATATCTAGATCTCCTCACTAGGTCTAGAGGAGGTAGGTTAATCAACTTAGATTTAATCAATTCCCTTGATATCTCACTTGAATTCTTATTGGACCCTTGTAATATTTTGTAATCACTTATAATAGATGCATTATGTTGTATGTTATGATTTGGTTATGAAAGACTGATAGGCACAACTTTGATAGGTGTAGATGTATATAAATGGTTTACACTAACATATTCTAAAGATTATTTCATGTAATTTGATTTGATAATAATTTGAAATTTTCACTTAATAAATAATTTTGATTCTATAATTATGATATTAGCTTCCTCATACTAATAATTTGATCCCTTAGCGTCTCACAAGTGTAAACCCTAGTTTCTTCAGATTGAACATGTAGGCACACACCCTATAGGGGAGAGGTGTGGATAGTCTAAGTATGGGCATTAGGAAAAATAGTATAGGATAATTCATCTCCTATAAGAGTGATAGCATGGAACTAGTTATATGGAAAGTAGTTATCATCCTCATGGAGATGAGGAGGATAAGGAGATTCTTTCCTATGCATAAGATATGATATTAAAACTTGAAACATAGTTGTTATCTTATGTGATAAATCCTACATGTTTGTAAGGGTTTGATTGTTAATAGAATTCCACATAAGATAAAAATAACATGATATGAAATATGACACATATTTGAACTGATATAAATAATCATGTACATATGTGTTTATGTCATTTTTGATTTCATTCCAAATGAAAGGAAACAAACATGCAAGAGAAGCTAGAAAACATTGCATAACAAATTAATTAACTTCATCAATCATTATTATCATGATTAAATAAAATAAAAATATGGTTTAGGATATTATAAGGCTATAACCATAAAACTTAGGGTTGTCTAGGTTTAGGTTTTGTGTAATATTAAAAGTAAGTTGGGTTCACTAAATGTTTTAACCTTTTAGGACCTAGATTATGTAAATCGTATGTTGTTAAAGGGATGAGTATAGTAAATCATGGTATAAATATGAAACAAATACAACTGATTTGTTACATAATTGACCAAATTTGACCTTTCTAAAAATAGCAATAAATAAGGAAAATAAGAACTTAGTTGAAAAATAATTGAGATAGATGATCCAAAGGCTAAAAACTAAGGTAAAGGCTAGTTCGAGTGTAAAAAATAGGATTTAGGTGTTGAAACCCCTCTTGGAAAATAACACTTTAATTAGATAGTATCATCATGTGGCACTAGTTCCCTATTTTGGTGGTAGTGTCTTATGTGTAGGACTATTTTGAACTTCTAAGTGCACTTGTGTCTAGATTTGTAAAGCTTGTTCCTACGTGCGTGAGTTATAAAACCCTATAGATGGCCTATTTTGAATAGTTTTTATTATTAGACCCTAATCTCAATGTTTCTAGGGCATTCAATTTATATAAGTAGAAAAGTGGGTTTGTTATTTGGGTAGGTTATAAATTCTCAACACCCCATTATGATGAGAGTTGCCTACATACTAAAATTTGAAGAGGGATCAAGCCCAATGTAGTTATCCACACCTAATTGCTGGTGTAAGTGCAAGTGAAGATAGTATGATGGTTGCCTTGAGTTATTTGAATGTTCTTGAGATTGTGAATCTATGTAATTTGAGCTTAGAAATTCTATAGATGGTAGATGCAAAATTACAATAGAATAGGGATTGATAACCTTAATTATGCACAACTTGTTCTGAGTTTGCATTGTAATTTGTATTTGATTTCCATCTATTGGTTAAGGGGATAAAATTCATGTATTTGTACTATTATAGTGTTTGTGTGGGTGTTAATAGAGGTTTAGGCTGACCCTAAGAGGCCTAAGATTAGAAAAGATACCTGTTTATGGAAAATGGAAGGAAAGGATAGTAGTTCCAATATTGGGACACTAGTGCCATGTGGTGCTATTGTTCTGATTATGGTGCTAGTGTCTAAGTGGAAAAACCTAAGGCATGAAGGGTTAGGATGAAATAATAAGGGTATGAGACTACTTTAGGGATGACTATGGATGTTTGTGGCCCACATGAAGGCTAGATAAGTGTGAAAATATGCTCTAGGATAGGTCTAGGGATAAGTTATGGATAGGTGGTCTCAAGTAACACTCTTAACATTAAAGCATGACTTTTAGGTGTTTACATTTTCCTAATTTCCAAATTACAATGGGAAAATTTGATAACTAATTTTATGAGACTGATAAGATACAATTGTAAAATTTTATTTATAAGCATTTAGATATGCAAGATGACATTATTAACATTGTTTAAGAAGAGATTTTGAAGTCCAATGTAGGTCAATACTCTAAACCAACATATGTTAATATTGTTACAACTACTATGGGGGAAACTTAGATTCTACAAAAACCTACTAAAACTAGGCAAATCTTACCAGTGGCAACACCTCCTATGTCTAGTACACATCCCTCCTCTCTATATGTATAATACCTTAGGCATGAGATCCATTCTCTAAAATTCAAGGTGTTACATTTTAAGTAAGGTGTCATTAGACCATCTCATGCATTGGAATCTCATGTTATCCTACATACATCATTGGCACAACATATAGTGAAAACTCATTTTCCATCCAAATTTGTGGCATTAAGGCTTACTTTGTATGATGGTAAGGGTGACTAAAAACATCATCTATGTGTTTTTCACATAGTATATTTGGACTATATGTCCAATTATTGGCTCCTGACTAAGTTGTTCCCTTGTAGTTTAAAGGACTATGCATTACAATGGTTCTATGATATCCCTAATTAGTCCATTATAAAATTTAATCCACTCATAGATACATTTTTCAAACATTTTTAAATCAACATCAATGAAATTTTTTCTATATTCAAGTCACTCAATTAAAGAAAAAAAATTATGATCCAATAAATGAATATGTCTTGCGATATAAAATCATATTAACAAAGATGACTAGCCTCATGGTAGATAGAGAAATATAAGAAATATTAAATCAAAGTTTATTACCAACATTAAATGAATCTATATTATTTAAAAAGTTTCCATCATTTACATATCTATGCCATATAGTGAAATAATGGGAATTCAAACTTCTCTCAGATTAGATTCTAGTAATAAGAGTTCAAATAAAATACCATATAAGGTGAGGCCCAATGAAAACAAGAATGAAAAAAATTCAATAGTTAGCATAGCCTCAGAGTCAAATCTTCATGTAGTTTTATTAGCTCTTCCAAATAGAACTTTTATGAATCTTTCTAAATCTCCAGCTCTTATTTTCTAATAATTTTTTGAATGCAATGTCATATCTCTTCCTCCCATCAAAGAGGTTGATATGACCACACCTTTCCAAGAAATAATTATTCCAATGAATTATATGATTATCATAGGGACCTTTTCCATACTACAACTATATTCATTAGATTACGACATAATATTCAAGATTTGACAGATGATAATATCATTGATGTGAGCACCCCTACAGAAACACCCAAATCATAGCAAACTGAGGTAAAAGTAATGAAATTTTTTTCTTATCCATTTCCAAAACATATAGCTAATGAGAAAATAAACACTTTAGGTTTTCATTATACTTATCAAGCATATCTACCATTAACATATTATCATACTCATACGATGGACACACATCCTCTACATAATATCATTGGTGTGTATCATAATATAGTGTCAGCTAGGCCTTTTATCACTTAATCAGAATAGTAGATCATTGATGATGACTTAGATTTATACACACTCTTTGTATGAGCTTACATTGATCATCATATATTTATAATGTCATGGTTAAAAATAGGTCAAGCATTAATATGTGTACTATTACACTTCTACATCACTTGGTATATTCAGATCATAACATTTACCTGACATATATAGTTATTCATGGATTTAGTGGCCATATCCAAAGCTTCCATTGGGGAGATCATACTTCCATGATAGGTTGGGAGAGCACATGTTGCCACTATATTAATAGTCATACTTAGTACCACATTTTATATGTTATTGGTTGGTTTTTGGATACAATAGTTTCAAGCCTTTCCCTCCACTATACATAGATGCCTTAAGTATATACAAATTAATTAATTTGTTATCATTGAGGGCCTTCCATATGAGTATCCTTTATCTATTCCATATATAGATACACAATAGTCACCATTAATATATCTAAATATTTATTCCATTAGCACATTATAAATGCTATAAAATCATACACAATGATTCTAGATGTTAAAATACGCTTAGACCACCTTATGACCTCATAGGCACCATCCCCCAACCATTTGATCACAACCATGAGTTATTTAGTTGATTAGATAAACTAGTCTACTAGCCTTTTTACCAACTTTAGCCTTAGACCCTCGATTTCTAATGGTCATCCTAACTATTGATGGTCACTCTGACTACCAATAGTCAGGTTTCACTATCTTAACCACTTAACTACCACATCAATCTGACTTGATTTTTTATAATTAGATTTTCTAGTTCATTTGTGATCCCATGTCTATGAGATTTAAATTTCGACAATAAGTTAGACCTCTTGTTAACATACTATTTTACCTTTCCTTCCTTTCTATAAAGAGATAGGAGGAAAGAGTGAATCTAGATCTAGAATCAAGTAATCATCAATCACATCTAGAGCCAGATCCTCTTTTATTATAATTCTCTTTTGTAAGTATTCTCCTAGTGAACCAATAAGTGTGATAGAGAGCCAAAGTGATTCCATCCATTGACCAACAACCAAGTATCATTAATCTATGAAAATTTATCCAAGCTCCACCACCTCAACCATTCAACAAATAAAAAACCAACAAGTTAATTATCTATTTTTAATCATTTAGTTAATTTGTTTATATTTCACAATCAACCCATCCAAAACCCATCTCTCAAACTTCTATTTTATAACCTCATCCAAATAGCCCTTTTATTAACCAACCCAACCCAAATAATCATTGATGGTCACTTTGACCATTGATGAAATACCCCAACCACTGATGGTTATGTCAACCATTGACAATCACCTCAACTACTAATGGCCACTATGTGATAAAATAATAGAAAGCTATTTTCACCCACTTACCCTCAACCAAATCCAAATTTTAGACCCTCATCCTAACCACAAAACCTTACCCTATTTTATAAACCATATCTAACTTATTTAGCATTAGTATTGACCCTCTTATTGTTATAATTAGTTAATTTCATCTATTCTTCTATCAAACACTTCTTGTACTTAATTTTAGTATCTTCTATTGTTTATGCAAGAACTTTGTCTTTCAGAACTTGGTTGTTTAAAAGTGTGGATTCAAAACCTCTAAGGAAGTGCATGATTCTTGGATATAGCTTTCTAGGGAATCCACCCTACTATATAACTAATCAAACCATTTATTTGAGTGATTTCTTATCTATAGGTCATTCCTTCCAAGGAAAATAGGAGTATCTACAATTGCTTGGATCAACATGTGTATAACATATCAAGTTTTTATACCATACCCTTCTCAATTTTCTTTTCTCTTCTTTCTAAGAACATAAGAAAAATTTCTCTAAAACATTTTGGCATTCCCAATAGGACCCTTGAGTCTTTTCTTGGGTTCATAGTTGCATTTAGGTTATTTTTTATTCTTACCTCTATGCTCATGGAATGAAATAAAAGTTTATTTTTCAGCTTAAAATCAACTACATTTATTGGTTGCTTGCAATTTTATCTCACTTAGTTAAATTAGATAAAAATAATTCAATTATAACATAACTTTTATTGCACACACTAAAACAAATCACCTACGTCAAATCAAACATCACATAATTTGACATAAGGCTTGAATGGGATTTCATCACCTAGAGATCACCTTACCCTTTCTCAATGATCATACTTAGAGGTCATTACTAAGGGGAAAACCAAATTAGCTCTCTAGTTGAATATAAAATTTAGAAATTAGTATATAATGGCTAAGAACCGAAAAACCTTATCACTATGATGTGTAAAATGAGGGGGTAGGCCCCAATAACAAGAAACATATTAATTTTGAATACATATCCTTTTTTATATCCTGAATAACCTAAAACCATCTATATATTTCTTTTCAAGTACCTATTCTATCAACCCAAGTGGATCCACATAATTTATTAAAAGCTTAAAGTATAAGCCAAAGAGAGACTAAAAGGGAATTTAGGACTTAATGTAATTTTTAGTGTTTGATTTATTTCCTTGATTATTTCTTGTCTTCTCTCTATTCAAGGGGTGAGATTATTTGTGTTCTCTTTCTCCCTTATCTTGTATGGTTCTAACTCACCAACAACAAAGGAACCAAGTAGAGAAAAACCTATCACTAAACCAATTAACCTCTTCTACTTCCTCATCCATGGAGTACATATTAGATGCAAAGAGTTCTCCTCATCCTTCTAATATTTCTATCATCCCTCGAATGGTTTCCCAAGGTGATGCAAACTGCACCACCTTTTTGGATAACAACCCCATATCCCTTTAGCATTATCTCAATACCATATCCTACTATACCCATACTTTAGTTCCACCTATTAACCTTCCCTATGACATACCATCCCATGTAATGGGTGATACTTTGGTTTCCACCATCTCCACCCAACCTCTAGTCACCCAAGGATCATCCTCTACCAATAACCCCACTGATACTACCATTAATAACCAACCCAGTCAACCAAGAAATACCCAAGCACCTTATTCCTCAACTAATATCCCTCTAAGTATAGGAGAAAAACTACCTTTGGTAGACTGGTACCTTTATTACTATAGTAGTACCCTATGTTATTTACAATACCTTTCTT
The DNA here is from genome assembly GCA_037957365.1 of Torreya grandis. Lineage (NCBI taxonomy): Eukaryota > Viridiplantae > Streptophyta > Pinopsida > Cupressales > Taxaceae > Torreya > Torreya grandis. The sequence continues at coordinate 1,106,600 of JARHVA010000679.1, forward strand.
CTTGCTTCCAACTTACCTACCTCCACTCCATTTCAGAACCTAGTGGTTCCCATACCTTATACCCTTCCACACATTACTACCAAAGTAACCACTTACCCTCTATCTAACAACCCAACCTATGTTAATGTCTCAATAAGCACCCATTACACAAAACCTAAGCTACATCCCTAACCTACAAGGGTATTTACCTCTACCTTCCACCCAATCACCTATCTCCACATATTCATATGTGGCATCATCTCAACCACCCATGACCACATACCAGTATGTAACTACCTCTCAATCAATCACAAGCTACCCATATGATGCACCTATTGAAACCTAACCTAACCTGACTTATAACTATGGGGGTAAACAACCACAAACTAACCACATCAAAATTTTAATGGGAAAAATGACTACTTTAGAGTCATCCATTTCTAGAGCCCATAATATTTGACTATATGACCAAATCTATAATAAACCAATTCACCCATCCATCCCCATTCGACCATATCCTCTTGAATCAAAACTTCTAAAGTTTTTGATGTTTCAGAGTAAGGAGGACCTTTAACAACACCTTAGATCATTTAGGCATTCATGTTATATGATTGCCTATGATGATGCTCTCCTTCTTTGAACCTTTCCCATGTCCCTAATCAGGTATGGCACTAGATTGGTATAGTGTTATTGCAAAACACTCCCTCTTTTATTTTTTTGAACTAGCTTAGATTTTATTAGATCAATTTTATATAAACATCTATAATAAAGTCTTGATCACTAACCTTTAATCCATCTGACAGTTTGATGATGAATCCATTAATAATTTTATAGACCATTAGAGAAGTCTGATAAACCAACTCTACTTTTATTTACCCCAACCCAAGCTAATTGAACTCTTTACATGAAATTATGTTAATAAAATCTCCTTTACCTTACAAGTTCAAATCTTCAAAACCTTTGATGAAGCTTTCACCATGACAAAAAAACTAGAAAATAGGACCATTGATGAAGGGAGGTTGAAATTGAGAAATAAGAACTCTACATTCAAATTAAATAAGGATTCTTCCCCTAAAATAAACAATCAAACCAACACTAATTCTAAGAGTAAGGGAATCACAAATGTGATTGTCCTATAGATCACCCCTCCATCTATTGTCAACTAATATAACTCCTCTAACTTCACTAATCAAAATACAAGGAACCCAAACCATAACACCTAGAAGAAATTTACTCCACTTAGAGAGTCATATGCTTCAGTCTTAGATAAATTGTTAAAAACCAATATTATATAACTCCCTTTGATCAAACCTCCATATCAATTTAATTCTTCTCATCCTAGACTTGGTTGGTATAAGGATAATAAATTGTATACCTTATACTGAGTCATTAGACATGATGTTAGTATGTGTAATACCTTAAAGAATGTTGTTGAAACCCTCATTAACAAGGTTGAACTTATGTTGGATAACCCTAATGCACCCCATAACCAAACACTTGACATATTCAGAAAACCATTCCCCAACCATGCTCCTTCCACCAAAAACAAAAACAAAGTAGAATCCTCCCATATGCATGATGCCCATATTGTCAATATGGTTTTTGGTGAACTCATTTCTGAGGAGACCATCAACCAAATCACCTGTTCCCCTACTCCTATTTTTGTGTTAGTGGAGTCACCAACCTATCATTTGATATGCACATCAAAGGATTAAACCCTTCCCAATTTGTCATTTTCCTCAATCATACAAAAATCCACTCTCCCTCTAGCAACCATGCCTAAGGAAAAAACCACATTGCCTACACTTCCCATTGAAGATTTACCCTCCCATGTATTGGAACCTCTTGATAATGAAAAGGATGGGGTAATTTTTCTTCCCCATCAACCCTTGGGTATATCCTTTGAATCCACTACCAATGGATTTAGACCCATTTATAAACCCTTCTCCAGACTAGTTAAAATCTTAGAATTCACATTTGACCCTAACTTGAATTAGGCCACTTTTTAGTAATAGCTTAGGCTACCATATAGAACTAAGCTAGATCCTTATTTATTAGATCAACCTACCATTTCCACTACTAAATCTACTATCACCAAAACCCAACCATCAAACACCTCTACCCATCAAACTACAATAACACCATTAGAACCAAACTTGCCTAAAGTCACCAAATCACCCCTACCATCCGAACCAAACTCACCAAGAATCTTGGTAAATTTACTACCCACAAAAATACTCACCCATAAATAAAGTTGGACCTAAATCCACTAAACCTAATAGACAAAACCCAACCTAAGCCAACAAATAAGGTGAAACCACCTAGGAGCCCAAAGACCAAAAATATACCTCTCATCTCCACTTTTCCCTCTATATTAAGACCTCACCTCTCTCCACTAATGGGGAAACCAACCATCCCAATAAAAACCTAACCACCACTCTTGGTTACACCATCATTTTAATTTTATCAAAACCTATTTTCACCAAGATACCCATGAACATACCTCCTATCTCTGAACTAACTATAACCAAATAGATTATCTCCCAAATGTCTATCCTTGAACCCTCACCCTCTCTACCAAAACCCAAACCATCCACCAAAGGTACCCCTTCACCCAAGTATTTGACATAAAAAACACTCCTAAAATAACTTCCATCTCAACTACCAAACCTAAGACCCCTATGCCTTTTTCACCATTATAGAAAACTTACCCTATGATCCTATAGAGGCTATTAAAAGCATATTGATTAACCTTGCCACTTATCAGACCATTTGACCCACATATTCCTAAACCTTCTTGGTACAATGACAAACTAGTATGTTCATACCATAGGAAACCTAGGCATGACATGGAGAATTACAAAGCTCTCCAAGTGATAGCTCATCAACTTTATCATGAGGATGACTTATTATCAGATGAGTCCTATATGAGCTAGACATCCATCCAAGAACTAATAGCCATCAAAAAATACCTACCTAACCCTCCAATCTCACCTTAGAGTGAGGATGAACTAAAGTAATAACCTAGCCTAACTCCTCCCCTAGTCTATACCATCCATTTAGTTACATGATCATAGGCTCAACCAAAGGATATGGGGAAGACAAAGGTGTATATTTCATGGACATATCCATATTCCTCCATATAACCTCTTGGATAACACCAAGCATCTTCACCTTTACCCAAACCCAAAGTGTCCATCTTGGGAACCTCTCAACCCAATCCCTCTAAATCAACCTAATGAGTAGTTCTAAAACAACTTCACCAAATTTTGGTGAAGATGAGCTTGTATGAACTAATCAACACCTTACCCCATCATAAACAAGTAATGAAAGAAGAATTTCAATCTATAGATATTCAAGAAAAATACCCTCAAAGTTTATTAGTGTTTGTTAGAACCCTTCACATTTCCAACCTTGTTACTTTCAAGGATTTGGAAATAGATTCCATTGACCTAATGACCTAGATCCTCCCCTCTTCATTAATGCCTATATGAACCAAACATTAATCAAGAGGGTTATGATTGATGGAGGAGATAGTATCAACATCATCTCCTTTCATGCCTACAACTAACTACGATTACCCAAGAACATTATGTTAGAAACCTCAGTAGTACTCTGATCATTTAATGATACCATGACCATAACTCTAGGAACTGTTGTCCTTCAAATTCACTACAAACCTCACATGCATCCTAAGCTCTTTTATGTAGTGGAAGGAAAATTTTATTATAACATCTTGTTGGGACACCCTTGGATTTAGTCCATGGATTGTGTGCCATCTACCCTATATCGGTATGTCAAATTTGAGCATGAAGGTCAAGTTATCACCATACAAGCTGACCTGAGCCCTTTCACATCATGCAACATGATGTACTGACCTAATGACATTCTCATTTATCCTTCCAACAAGCCTTCACCAAAAAAATATGAAACTCCATCTTCCTCTACCAATGAAACATCCATAAATTCTTCTATTCCTTCTACCCAAATCCCTATAATGGACCCTTTATAATCTACATACTAGCATATTTCATTAGGATAATATCACCTTTTAACCCTTGGTACTTTCCCTAATCCACAAGAGTATGGAAAACTTGACTGCTAACCTAGTTATGATCCTAATATTAGAATCACTGTCCCTTTTGGACCCTTAACTCATCAAACCAACTTCATCTATGGGGGAATTGAGAAACCCCTTGGCACTTTCTCTACCTCTTTTTCACCTCAACCATTCACCTTCAGCTTCTCCTATCTGGATAAACCAAAATTTGTCAAGACATACCTCTATCAATGTCCTTGGAAGGGATTTTGCCTAGGTTAGTATGAATATAGGCCATACAAGTTACTTCTAATCAAAACCTAAAAACTTCATCAAAAGCACGGCCTCAGTTTTACACCACCTAAATAAAAAACTATCCTACCTCCCATTACCATCATCAACAAGGACATCCCATCCTCATTGTCTACTCCACCATCGATAGATGAAGATTCCAATATCATCCATCCTAAATGTTTTTTCATCAACATGATCAGGCTTAGACCCCTAACTTATCAAAAGGATGGTACAGCCATAACCATCTATATGACCCATCTTGAGATGATAGGAAATGACTCTCCTACCATTAATACCATTCAAAGTTAGGATGATTATTCCATTCTCACTTACCTTAGTGCACTAGATTATTATATCCATAAATATCCTCTTCTAGAGACTTAAACCATGATAAAAAATTCCACCATGGATATTAACTTAGGCACTCTAGACAACCTACACATTATCAAAATTTGCCAATTGATCAATTTTGAAAAGCTTTAGGACTTCCTCTCTTTCCTGCAAGATCACAACATAGAATTTTCTTAGTTTTAAAATGACATGCTAGGAATTGAACCCTTCATCTCTACCCAAAACATAGTCAGAAATTATGATGCTAAGCCCATTAGGTAGAAACTTCAATGAATGCACCCTCATATAACCCTTCTCATCAAAGAAGAGCTTCAGTATTTCCTATCCATAAATTTTATCCAACCCATTGACTAACCCTAATGGGTCTGAAATTTCATGCCTATCACCAAATCCATAAGGATACTATGAATTCTTGTGGACTTTCATGGCCCCAATATTACTTGCCCAAAAGATGACTTTCCTCTACCAAGCATTGACCAGCTAGTTGATCTTATAGTCAGCCATGAGATGTTATCTCTTATGGATAGATTATTAGGTTAAAATTAGATCCTAATCACCCCTAAATATCAACACAAAACTAATTTTATCACCCTATGGAAGACCTTCTACTATAGGTTCATGCCTTTTGGAGTAAAGAATACTCATGTAACCTACCAATGCACTATGACCTACATATTCCATGACCTTATCCATAAAATAATTGAATACTATGTTGATGAAATTTTTGTAAAATATGTGTTAAGGATAATTTGGCCATTCTCAAGATCTTTGAGTACCTCATCCATTACCATGTTTGCCTTAACCTTAAGAAGTACATTTTTGGGGTCTTGTTAGGAAAGATCCTTGGTTTCATCGTATCTCTCTAGGGAATCAAATTCAATCTTGCCAAAATAAAATAAAATATTGACATGCTTCCTCCAATCAACCTCAAACAACTTTATAATTTTTAGGGAAAGCTCCAATCCATTCATCACTTATCTCTCAGATTTTAGATCGATGCTAACTCTTTCATCATTACCTTAAAAATGATGTCTCTTTTAAGTATAATAAAAACTATAAAAAGGCCTTTGATTCACTCAAAAGGTACCTTTTATCTCCACCTATCGTCACCCATCCTAAGGATGATCAAACTTTTTACCTATACATCTATGCCACTAACCACTCTTTAGGGGCAATACTTGTCCATCAAGATGAAAAACACAAATAGTAATTTGTCTACTACATTAGTTGAATGGTCATAAAATATAAAACTCAGTACACCCATAATGAAATTTTTTTCCTATATTTAGTCTTCATGGCCATTAAACTTTTCCCCTACCTTCTCAACCACAAGACCTATGTCATAACCAATACCCACCCACTCAAGTATATGCACTATAAGCCAAGCCAAAATTAATGTATGGCTAAGTGGCTCATGATTTTATCTAAGTTTGACATTGAATTTATTTATTAGATTTCAATTAAAGGGAAAGTCATTATTGACCAATTGGTTGAAGAACCATTAACAGACAACCAACCTCTTCCCCTTGAGTTCCCTGATGAGTCAATCTCAACCCTCTCTTAGGCAGACTTCACCTATCAAGTAGTCATGTTATTTGATGGATCAAAATTTCAATGTGGTGGGGGATCTAGCATCATCATTATCACCCTTCATAATAAACATTTTCCTTTATCCTTCAAGCTAGATTTTGAGTGCACTACCAACATGGCTGAGTACAAAACCTAGTAATAAGTCTACAAACTACACTAGACTTAGGAGTCTAAATGATCAACATCTTTGGTGACTCTCAAATTATGGTAAATCAAATCAATGGATCTTACTAGTGCAATAATGATGTTTTACAATATTTAAAATAATTATCTTACATCCTTTTAGCATCATTCAAACACTATAATATCTAATACACATTTTGATCTATAAATAAGTTCATTAATACAATGGATTCCCTCACCTCTTAGATCTCATCTATACCCTCTGACTCTAAGCTATCTATCATTATCCATAGATTTACCTAACCCTCTTTTGTCAATCTAGACTCTCCATCCATCTTTAATGTGGAGGAGACCTAACCTAACCTTTAGTATCATCAGACCTTTGATTATCTTAACCTTACCATCATTCCTTCTGATCTTTCCCAGAATTCTCAGAGTGTTTATCTAGACTACCTCACATTATACCATACTAGGGGGAATTATTTATAAACATGGATTTGATGGCATCATCTTCCATTGCCTATGTAGTCAAGAAGCCTCTCATGCTATCAGGGAAACACATGACGGGAACTATGGGGGTCACTTTAGTGGCCTAGCGATCACTAAATATATCCTTCACATTGGCTATTATTTTCCTACCCTTAACCAAGACTATGGTGATTATGTGAAAAAGTGTGTTAAGTGTCAACAACATGTAAATTTATATCATGAACCTAGCTATAGACTTTGTGTATCCATAGATTTTTGGCCCTTCTCATAATGGGGTCTAGACCTTATTGGTGAAATTAACACCCATTATTCATAGTAAAATATGTCTATCATCACTATGATCAAGTATTTTACCAAATGGATAGAGGCTATTCCTCTTATCTTAGTCAAAGCTAAAAATATTATCAACTTTATCAATCATCACATCATCTACCATTTTGGTGTTCCTCACAAAATCATCATCAACAATGGAAAATATTTTAAAATCAAATAAGTCTAAGGTATTTGTGACATATTCAAAATCAAGTTAAGTTTATCATCGCACTATCATTCTCAATAAAATAGATAGATAGAAGCCTCTAACAAAAATCTTAATAGTATGATCACTAAAATGGTCAATGCGTCTAGTCAAGATTGGGATTTGCAAATCCCCTTTACCTTATGGTCATATCGTACTAGCATTCAAACCCCTATGGCTGATACACCATTCTCTCTTGTGTTTGGTGTGGAGGTTATCTTGCCTCTCAAAGTCCAAATCCCATCTCTTTTCAAATATTTATAAGATATCATCTCTAAAGATATTTACCATTAAGAACATTTTGCCCAAATTGAGCTACTTGACAAGCATCACTTATTTACTCTTACCCATCTTCATGTCTATCAAGAGTGAATCAAATGTGTTTATAAAAAACACATTAAAGTCCTAGAATTCAATATTGGAGACCTCATCCTAAAATAAAAATCAACATGTCACCAATATGGCAAAAATCAATTGGGGAAAATTTTATTTCAATTAGCTTGGACCTTATATCATAACATACAAGTATGGATCATGAGCTTACTAGTTATCCTCACTCAAAGGCAACCCAGAGCCTAAGCCCCTTAGTTCATTGAATTTACATCCTTTTTTTTGTTAAAGAGGATTCAAATCACCTTTTATATAACTTTAGCTCATCCCTTACTTTCACACCACATTCATCTCCCTATTTTAGGGGAAACCAATTATAACTAAATCATCTGATTATTCATCACAATCATATCCTATTATTGAACAATGGGTAACATAACTCTACCCATGGCATGATTCTCATGGTACTTTCCATGCCTATCCTAGGATGGATTACCATGATTATTTTCACCTAAACCTTTTTTACACCTAATAAAACTTCTTGTGATTGTAGTTTTACCTTCATAAAGGTCAACCTTTAATATTATATAAGAAATTCTATGTCAAGAAGAAATCAAACAAGAAAAAGAAAAGTCATAGCCAAAAATAACCATGGGTCATTCCTAGTATTTATAGACTTCTCCCTTAAAGGATAGTTGCTAGAAACATATCAAAATTTCTAAAAATAAGGTAAACTACTCACTTGAAGGACAATATCAAAGGCATTAAGTAAACAACACATACTTAGACCACTCCCTTGAAGGATGGTTGAGTAAAGTATTTGTCAAAGCATAACAATATATTAGAAGCTTCCCGCATCGATTAAATTCCCCAACCCTCTTGAGTAACAAAAAAAAAAGTAAAAGACACATTATCATGCATAAAAAAAAAGCAAAATAATTTTGAAATCCATAATTGGCTCTCATACACAATAATTCTTAAATCCACAATCGGCTATCATCAGTAGGCTTCTTGCATCAATCAGTCTACACCTTTTATGACATAGACTTATTTATAATGAATCTTTGGTAACCTCTTAAAGAGGCATGCTACTCTCAAAATAAGGTTCCATTTTCATCCATCTCCCCTATATACACTATAAAGTAAGGGATTTTTGAGCTAACTTGACATAATGTGATCAAGACACCTTTTTAACCAACTAAAAAATTGTAATGTAAAGCATTCGATGGGCTTATATTCTTTAAGCCAATCCAACTTTGGTTTGTTTTAATCCTTTCCAAATAAGAATAATCATGCCTTCTTCTTTACCTCTAAAAAATGATCGATATCTTCCCTTAGACATTTTTCTCTTGATTATCTTCCCTTTCTCACATCTTGTTTTGTTATTCAACTTACTTTATGTGATTGACATTAGTACAAATGACCATAATCATAACCAAATAATATCATCATCATATCATAGAAAAAATAGACATCATTAGCGTAAACCATATCCATGTAAATAACCATCAATATCATAACATCCATGAATAATAAATAAATAAACCACTTTCAACACATGTCTAAATCTAAATGAGGAATCATATACTCATTAAAACTTAGCATCAACATCATCATCATCATCATATCAATGGTCATCTCAAAACATGAAATTAAAATCATCACATCCATCAAATGCATGTTCATAAACAATAACAAACCATAAACAATAATTAATGTGATCAACATCATCACATTATCCTTCCATCTTACAAACCATTATCATATCAAAACATACCAACTATGACCATCATATCGGTATCATCTAGATCCATAACCAAACATCATCAACATAAATAAAAATTCATCACATACCTAGATAGGTGAGTCCATATCAGCATCCATATCCCTATCATAACCATAATCCATAACATCATCAATGATCAACACAAACATCAACACTATGAACTATGAACTATGAACAATATGCAAAGATCATGAGTCTATAATCATAAATAACCACATAATCATCATGTATATATAAAATAAACATGTAGCTCCAAAAATATACATCTCATCACATTCACTCATAGGATGGTATCAAAATCATATAAATCAACATATGTAATTTCTTATAATTAGGACTATGCCCTTAGGACACTACTACCTCTTGGTGACTATGTGTGATTTCCAGTGGAATACCCAAAACCCTACCCTCACCTAATACTACTACCAAAAAATAGCTAAATTCTCACACATTTCTACAAATTTATGTCCCCTGCCCTACCCTAACTAACCTACCCATCCCAATTTGGAAATTCAATCATAAATTTCATCAAAAAACAAAGCAAACCCTAAAACTAGGTCAAACCCAAAACCCACCCAATAAATAATAATTAATCAACCAAATCCAAACCAAATTCATTTTCAAGATCAAATCCAGACTACCAATTGATAACATCCCCTACCTCATTCCTTGACCATCATCAAAGAGGAATCCTTGGACCCACTACTCAACCACATCCTCATCCACCTTGTATCTTGGCTCGGTCAACCCTCCAATGCTCTGGTCCACTAAATTAACAATCCACATCAACCAATCAACCTTACCCACTCAATAATCACCATTTGAGTTCTTGCAAAAAAATTCAAATCTCTCACTATAGTAGTCAAAAGTCACAAATGATTTCAAATGACTTATGAATGCACTTTTATTTCCACCCTTTTAGGGTTTACACTTGACCATCAATGGTTAACTTCAAAACCCTTGACTATTGATGGTCATGCTATTGGCATTTTTATTTTGCCTCAAGCACACAAATTTTTGGTACCCCCATTGTGTGCCCACCCATGGAGATCAAATTCTCTACTAGCCATACCACCAACCATGTCAACCTTGCTATTGGTCATTTTTGGCTAGACTATCACATGATTTACAACAATCTTACCTTGGTCCTTTTGATCACACAAACTACTTTCCATGTTGAATAGTTTGTGGAAACTTTTGCTACATTTCACATAACTAACTAATTATGTCTTCTTGGGAGTACTTCCTACCTTGGATACTTATGAGCACACCTGATCAATTATGTTTTTCCCAAGAGCACTTCTTGCATTGGATACCCAAAAAAACACTAACCTTGCCTAGCAGACTTTTGAGTGTACCCAACCACCATGCCTAAATGTGGTCATGTGGTCCACTTGTCACTTTTCATTCTATCACTAACCTTATTTTTTATCAACCATGACAACTTAGCCAATGTGTGATCTTGGATATTGCACTTAGTCATACTTTATGCACATGCTTGTACTATAGTGCCTAACCCATCAAACACATTTATAATAAATTTAACCACTTAGCAAACCCACACCTGATTCTATTTCATCTCATTGAATCCCATTTTTATTAGGTAAATCTTCCTCCCATATTCATGGTAACCAAACCTTCAACCTGTATTCTATTTTTTTATTTCCATTTTATAAATACAAAACACATGACAAAAAGGGTAAAATATAGACACTAGAAAACCATACATAATGGTTCTAAATGTCAAAATAACCTTATAACACCTTAAGACCCCTAGGGACCATCCCCCAACCCTTTGACCACAACCTCAAGTTAGTTAGTTGACTAGCTAAAATATCCCACTTGCCTTTTTACCAACTTTAGCCTTAGACCCTCGAACACTGATGGTCACCCTAACCATTAACTATCACCTTGGATATCAATGGTAAAGTCTTACCATATTAACCACTTAATTACCACATCACTTTGACTTGAATTTTTATAATTAGCTTGTCTAATTCATGTGCAAGCCCATGTATGTGAGAATTAAATTTAGAGAAAAAGTTAGACATCTTTTTATTGTATTATTTCACCTCTCCTTCCTTCCTATAAAGAGAGAAGAGGAGAGAGTGAAGAAAGATCTAGAATCAAGTAATCATCATTCATGTCTAGATCTAGAGGCTCTTGCATCAACATTCTCTTTTGTGAGTATTCTTCTAGTGAACAAGAAAGTGTGATAGTGATCCAAAGTGCTACTATCCATTGAATAATAGCCAAGTACCATTACTATGTATGAATTACTTTGGTCTCTACCTCCTCAACCATTCATCAAATAAATAACAAATAAACTAAGTATCTATTTTCAATCATTTAATTACCTTTTTTTATTTTTTAAACAACCCAACCTAAACCCATCTCTCATAATTCCATTCTATAACCTCATCTAAATAACCCTTTTCTTGACCAAACCTAATTGACAATAACTACCAACAATATATCCTAACCATCAATGGTTATGTCAATCACCAATGGTTACCCAAACCACCAACTATCACCTCAACCACTAATGGTCACTATGTGACAAAATAATAACAAGCCATTTTCACCCACTTACCCTCAACCAAATCCAACTTTCATACCCTCAGCCTAACCACAAAATCATGCCCTATTTTATGAACCACACTCAACCTATTTAGCATTAGTATTGTCCCACTTATTTCTATAATTAATAAATTGCATCTATTCTTATATCAAAGAGTTCATTTACTTAATTTGAGTATCTTCTATTGTTTATGAAAGTAATTTGTATTTCAAAACCTAGTTATTTAAAAGTGTGGATTGATAAAATCTAAGGAAGCTGGTGTTTCTTATATCTAGCTTGATAGGTAATCCACCCTACTATATAATTAATCAAACCATTTATTTGAGTGATTTTTTATCTACATGTCATTCTTCCCAAGCCAAAGAGGAGTATCTAAATTCATCTATATCAACGCATGCATAACCTATCAATTTTTCCTACGATACCCTTCTTGAGTTTATTTTATTTTATTTTCAATAATAGAAGTGAAATTTCTTTGAAACACACACCTCAAATATCAATTTAATCACCAATGTAAGTGAGGTCTACATCTATAACATTACAACATATAAACATTCTCTTATATATACCTTTATTAGAGAGACTCCTACATCAAATACATGTTGTGGATCATAGAGAGCCTCTCTCTACACCATTACCACCTATATTAGTGTTATTGGGTCTCTAAATCACTCTTCATAGAGAATCCATGTCATTTATAGTTTCTTCTATCAGATGGTCCCCGACTAGCCCCATGGTTCATAGGCTAGTTTAATCAGATTTACAGATTCATAACCTCATCTTGCAGTTAGTTTTAGCTAAAAATTATTTAGTACATATAGTGATAAAATGTTAGATACTTCCCCACACATCACATGTAGTCACTCTTCCTTTACCTTATACATGTCACCTTGATAGTGAGTCTCTTGCAAGACTCATTGGTTAATATGTTCCCCTATTACTTGTATGTAATTATATTATTCTAATTTAATTATATATAGTTTAATTTATATCTATACTTATATATAGTTTCATTTTAATGTTGCTTGTACATATATTATACTAAAAAAAATACTAATTTTTTTTTTCAAAAATATAAAAACATTCAAATATTGCTCATAAAATACAAATTTTAGATAGTATGCATTTCCATGTTTACATTCCTTCTATTTTATAGGTACTACATATGTCATATATGTTATTTTAGTTAATTTCATCATACATACATGATTTACTTGTTAAATTATAATGTTTGTAGATTACTAAAAGACTTTGGTCCTCTACACAAATCCATATTTACTACTATCTACCAATTGAGGGAACATACACATATACATTGATTCATAATTGATATATTAGCCCTTTGGGGACATCATAAACACAAATTATAATTTTATAATTTGTATCTTTCTATACTCCATATCACAAATTTAGCATTGATTATATCTTGATATTGATCATCCTATACTACACTAATTTTTTATCGACTACTAATACTATAAACTCATCTTATGTACATATTTTATTAGATGGATTTGTACCACGTGATGATGCATGTTTTCATTTATCAATTTATTAGTCTAGATTTGATTATGTTTATTTTCTTCTACATATACTTGATGGAATTTGAATATGCCATTATCCTTTAATTTTTTAATGCTTTAGACATGTGCCAATGTACTTGTGTATGCTTATTGATTGTGTATGTGTAAATTTGAACATGTCCTTCTATGTGGATCTAAACCAAAATTACATGACATTTTGCATATGTAGACATTTTAACATGCCTTTATATGTGTTCATTATCTCAAAATTAGTGATATGTGCCCATGTCCCTTATATTGTGTCCCCTTGGCCTACTTTACATGTGTCATGTGTTTGTATGTATGATTTCATGTACGCATCATGGCTATGGCACTTATCTCTTACTTGTAAATTTCAAATATAGTTAGAGATTCCATGATGGAACTTATGCATCTTCCCTACTTACTTGGGTGCCTTGATGGACATCATGTCCTATCACCCCAAGTAGTTTACTCATATTATATTCAGATTTGTTATCTATACATGATTTACATTTTTTTATCTATCTTGAGAACATTATGGATTCTAGATCTAACATACATTATAAATTTCCAAATTATGACCAATATCTTTTATATTTCACTATTATGTATACACATTATATTATTTTATCACACATATATCATCTGTTATCAGTCTAACACATATGATGCATAGTTTTCCTCTTGAGGATAGTTATTGTAGAGGCTCAACAAATCCCCTTAAAAGAGAAGGAATTCATAGGGTTTGTCATAGAGATAAAACCAACACAGTGAACTAAAAACATAATTTATAGCATGCAAACATAGACTACAAAGCTCAAACTCAAGAAAATATAGTGAAATATAGTCATACATAGACTAGTGTTAGTTTTTCTTAGAAACAAAACTTATGGAGAATGATCATGATATAGTGAACTATATTCCACCTATCATGATATTATATAATAGCCTAAAAATATAAAATTAAGTAATTATCAAAAAGGTAAAAAAGTTATAATTTATATTTACATAGTCTCAGTAAAAAATTATTAGATATGCTCAGTATATATTTGATTTTTACATAGAATTACATAGGTTTTATAATATTGGGGGCATCATATATGGAATGATCACTCCCATTTTAATTTTAAATATGTATATACATAGATTAATATAATTTAGTCTAGAATCCATAAGCATAGATATCAAAATTGGGGGCATGTACATGACACATTGTTTCCATATGCTCAATTTTTCATAAGTTCTCTCAGATGTAATGCCAACTCCATGTCATTATCCATGTTGTATAATTTGAACACAATATTCACTAGGATTAAACTATATTAATGCCTCATTATATTTTTATTAGTTATCATTCTCAAGTTCCCAAGTGGCCCTTGAGCCATTTTACATTTCAAAGTTCCTAAGTGGTCCAGAGCCATCTTTTACAGCTTCATGACACCACACAATTTTAGTTTTATCTTCTTATAATAAACATGTGTATAAAATTATGGATTCATGACCTACTTGAGTTCTTGAGGCACCTACATAAGAGGATAGAAGAATTCATCAATCCAATCCAAGTTATTCATAGATTATGATCCACTGAACATAAATGGTCAATGATGGAGTCAAGCCTAGCTTGACTTATTGAGCCACCCACACATGGGGATTGGGAAAGACATAAAATTAGTCTAAGTTATTTATTTTTTTATCACCATCTAAATGCATGCATAGGATTTCACTAGGTTTTACATTGGTTCACATACCCAATGAGGTGTATTTGTTCATTTCTCTCTCTCACATCTCTTTACTTAGTTGTGTATTTGATTTTGATATTTATTAAGGACTAATTCATATATGTTTCATTTTTAAGACACATAATGGAGCATATTTTGTAGACTTAGACCCACATTCACAAGATTTTCCTCATAGGTAAGTCTAGGTTCATTTCCCTTTCCTTTATCCTAGTCATTTTGCTTTACTTTATTTATAAAATAAAGGGGGTGCAAATGTAGCCATATAAAATGTAATTTTAATGCAATGAGTGTCATTTGATACCACCTTAACCTTAACTTATCCCTAGACCTATCTTAGTACCTCTTATGATCCTTTTATAAATTTTATGCACGTCTAGTCTATGCCCAGATATACCAAGATTTGCATTAAACCATCACATAGTCATCCTTGATCCTTTTTCACATGTGCTAGTCACCTAGACAATAGTGTGGCCAAATTAGTTTATAACACAACACACTATTGAAAAAGGGGGAAGAATTTTTTACCCTTAGCTTTCCTTTCCCATAACATATATCTTTCCACTTTAGAAAGCATCTTAGGGTTAGTCTAGACTCATTTTATGTCTCAAAAATAATTAGAACACTATGTAAAGACCAATCTCATTAATTTATTATATAGATGGTAATTATCATGAAAAAGCTCATAAATAATTGTGAAAATTAAGGTTATTAATCAATAGTTATATCTATTTATATATAAATCCATCTACAACATCCCAAAGCTTAGTTTTACTCAGGTTTGTAGTTAAAATTCACACTCAAAGAATTCAAATTGACATTCATACTCAAGCATACTAGTATCAATCTCACTTTCACTAACACTTAAATTAGGAGAATTGCATTACTATTGATCCCCTTTTAAGGTATTGGTATGTAGACAAAATTCATCACATCAGGTGTTGAGTTCATGCCCAACCTACCCTACTAATGCCACTCTCACTCCACTTGTGTCCATCAAAACCCTATCAAGTAAGGAAGCTTAGGGTTTCATAGTGAAATTAGTCAAAGTGAATAACAAGTTATGATCTAGGTATCAATCATATATGCATTAGCCTCCTAAAATAGAGCCAAGGCCTACCCAAATTTTCACTACTTCACCTACATAAGGTCATTAGCACTTCATAAAAGGTATATAGCATAGTGTGCTACTAGAAAAGAGGGCCATAATATTGTTTGAAGAGGTTTCTGACACATGCTCTCTACCAATGACACTTTGCCCTGATCTTGCATCACTTCTCAACCCACCACTGTGCTATATCAATCATATTTGATAGATAAGTACACATTTTATAATTCATTTCTATTTATATAATATTCAAATAAATAAATTATTACACAAATCAGTCACTGTTGATACTATAGTATTTTATTCCATGATTTATTACTGATTTCTTTATCAACCTAGGGTTACATTCCATAATCCTAAAAAAGATAAATCACTAAACCTATAATTATTCCCTCTTATTCAGTATAAGGAGATAATAATCAAGGATTATAACACATGTAATATAAAAATAAGTAAATAAAATATATCTACTAAGTTCATAAATGAAAGAGAATAAAGATAGATATACTTAACTTTTGCATGACTTTTCAATGTATTAATTTTCCCCTTGTCTTAAGTGAACTTTGCAAGAGATGTTGTGGGTTTAATAACCCAAATGGAAAAAATAATACATATATATCCTTATTTGGGGAATCCAAAGGGTGGGACACCTCCTTTATATGACTCCTCTTATTGAGATTCAAAGACTTTTAAGCAAGAATCTACCTCCAATAATAATACCTTAACCTCTAACTCCTCCTTTTACTACTTAATAGTGAAAATATGAGTGCAAGCAAAGAAGATGATTGTGTTATATGTTTGGGAATGATAATATGACCCCTTTATATATATATATATATATATATATATATATATATATATATATATATATATATATTCAATACCAAATACTAAACCTAAACTCTAAGATGATGGTATCAACTAAGATGTTATAGTAAAAAACATGTTAGCTAATATAGAACATTATCAACTAGACTGATATATTAAAATTAATAGGGACAAAGATCAGTTTTGTATTACTTAACCTAATAAAGTGGAAGGAAAGATAATAATGAAATGAAATATATCAACCTAGCATATGTAATAGGAATATTAGGTTGTTATGAAGACTATATGGAAATTAGACAAAGAGGTAAGATGAAAATGGAATCAAAGTAGGATATAATGATAGTAATAAAGGTATGACAGAATAATATGAAAACATATCTCATAAAAGTACCATGATCCAATCTAACCCCATTCTTGTTGCACTACTTATGACATGCACTTAGGGATATTAATGCACTACTAATCACCTACAATGGAAACCATAAATAAAGTGATAAAGATGAAAAATATAAGGTGTATACATATTCCCCACCTGAAGCTCATTATTTTTCACAATAGTGTAATGTGGTATGGTGCTTTGGGATAATGATAAAAAAGAGCATACCTAAAAATAAATTATAAAAGAATAACTAATAAATGAATAAATGAAAGTAATATATACATATAATAACTTACCTTTCTGCATAAATGATGAATGAAAATAAAAAACTCTTAATCATGGTGGGTGAAATAATTACATTTGGAAACCCTAAAGATAAAAGGATAAAAATCGAATAAAAGAAGTGAATACTTACATAAATATTAAATAAATGAAATTAAATGAAAAAATACTAGAGAGACTATAAAACCTATAAAAATTGGTAAGTTGAGTTCAGTAAGGCTAAATTAGAACCAAAATATCCAAGGAAGTTTCATTAACATTACAAAAAGGTGAGATTTCATTATTATCATCAAACAAAGGAAGGGTCCCGCTCCATGGTATAAGACATTATACCATGTAAGGAGGTAATATAGTAGTGTTAAAAATGGTTTGAAGTTTATTGGATTTGTCATCATTAGATTTATCAAGAGTGACATGCAAATCAAGATGCATGTAGATGAAATAAAAAAGATGACTATTAATATGAGGAATAGTAGATATGAAATATTGAGACTTAGGATTACATAGTTTTAGATCACTTGCACTAGATTGAATTCATGCTTGTAGTGCTTACCATCATGGTTGGAATTTATGAATTGGATACTTGAAGAGGATATAGCTCTCATGTGATGAGTCAAAGGATGGGATTAAAAGAGATTATAGGATAGTGGAAGATAAAACATTATAATCTTGGTGTATAATATTTTAGGTCCATTAGTGAGAGGTATTTAAATTCAAATGTTATCACCCAAAATTCTACCCTTGTAAGATTGTTCAAGACTTTAAAATTTGGGGTAATATGGAGATAATCCTAGGATGTGATGGGTTATAATTAATTTCCTTATAATATATGCTAATGATAATTATATAAGTCTTTTTGATCATTATGAGACCAATTAAATGCATTATAACCCTTTAGAGAACAAAATCTAGACATCAGGCTCTTTTTAGTCTTCTTAGTAGCTTGAGACCTACTTATCATCTTAATGATGGTTCATATAGGTTAGGACCTTAAAAAATAAAATAATTACATAAATTATGAGTATAAAAAGTCACCTAAAACTCCCTATGAGCTTGATATCTGATGCAACTCATCTGTACAATTCCAAGTAGAATAAAATGCCTCTTGGGCTAGGTAGATTATGTGTGAAGGTCGAGAAAATGATTTAGGCCTCAAAATGCCATTTTGATGCTTGTATTTAATTTTAAGTGGAATTTATAGGTTTTTTACATATTATAATATTCATTAAAGTGATTATACCTTTGTCTTTACCCCTTACTTAGCCATAAGCCTGCCATTAGGCCTAGGTAGGGTTTGCATGTAAATTGACCTTTCTATCCCTAAGGGGCCTATTTTGGTCATTTATCCCATATTATTATCCATATAGACCTTATTACAACTCCCAAATGTATTTTCACCCTCATTCATGTCAAACCTTGTATAGAATCCTCATATTAATGCTTAGACCTATAGGTCTTTGTCTCAACTTGTTAAATGTAGCTGTCTCTTCAAGGTATATTTGATATATTGATGATTTTATTTTATTAATATGAGTTTAGACATATTTTTAATCTTACATATCTATGATCATGTTCCACTTATCTCCTACTTAGCAATAAATGCATTTTTATCCATCTCTAAAATGCAAGCCTGTAGGTCTCAATCAGGACTATATATACAAGCTAAAGCTTGGGATTTGTTGGAGTCCAAGAGTGAGTATTAAAATAATTATTCAAAATTTATATATATTAAACACATCCCCAAACTATTTTATCATAGTTCGCACACCTCATTTAACCCTTGAACTTCATCATTCAACACAAGGACTATTACATTTTCTTAGAAATGCAAACCTACAGGTTTGTATTTTTTTAGGTCTACATTTTGAACCCCTTATGGTGCATGATTTGATCATAAATACCAATGAAATAAATTTATAAAATTTTCTTAACATTATAAATGTAATTATAAACCAACATACTTCTTTGACAAAGCACATTTTTTCCCTTGAATTTATTTTTGTCCAGGTAGACTTTTACACAGTCTTAAGCCTAAGATCACTCTATGTTACTCAGAGGATTTTATGTTAATAAATTTAATTATTAGAGGTATTATAGGATTATTATAATATTTAAATTATATGAAAACCATTACCACATTGGTTTCCTGATGGTTCATAACTCACTATATGTTGACCTCTAACTAGTATAAGCTACACATAGCCCCTTGGTAGAGATGAGAAAATGATCTTCATACCCTTTTGGAACTAACCATGATTTGAAGATATTAACATGGGTTTTAAAGAGAAAAACCATACCATTCCAACCTAATTCTTATTATTTTCACATAATATAAGACTCTCAAACTACGAGGATTCTACTTGCACATTGATCAATGATGAACATTTGGTGAAGGCATTTAGTCATCAACCTATTGTGATGGTTTTGGGGCCCATGAAAGTATTTATTGTATTTTATATGAGTTTTAATATCATTATATTTAGTTAAAAGGTAATTTTTAATCTTCATAACATATTCTCAACTGTTAAAGAGCCTAAAACATTAATAACTCCATGTTTTCAACCTACAACCTATTATAAACATGAAAATTTCTTCCTCGTTAAACTCACACATGATAAGAAGGGATTGGAAAAACATATTTAATTTTTAAATATACCCCATATATCCTCTCTACTTTAATGCTTCCAATCATATTAAAACCACCATTTCAAGGAAAAAACTAAGCATATGGGGTTTTTGTAGGGTTTTAAACCACCCTACCTTCTTAATGATTGTTCATAAAGGAATATGGTTAAATATGAAAAAAAATTCCATAAATATTAATTTTATTATGAATTCTACCCATTACCAATATCTTAGGTCACCATTCTCTCTCCTATATATGGAATGAGCAAACTAAAACTGCCTTTGCAAGCTTGCCAAGGAGATCGATAGGAGAGGTAATTTATTTTTTTAATGATTAGAACTTTAACTACCTTAAATACATATATATTACATTTATAGAGATTAAAAAACACCCTAAAACCATTTTTACCTAAAAATGAGACCTTCAAACCTGTACAAGTGACTCAACTACCTTCTTTAGGTGTCAAAACTATAATAACTGACCATTTTTTGAGTTGAAACTCACATATTATGAAATTTTCCTTAAAAATTCACGTTATAAAAATTATGACAAGTCATTTAAAGTACTTTTATACTTGATTTTTACCTTTTATTGTTTTAAAGTGGTCTTTTACAAGCTTAAACATGTTAGTGACATATAAAGAAGGTTTGAAATGACTTATTATCCTTGGATATAATATGAAACATATTATAAATCATATTAACCTCTTAAACATGTTAATACATTTCAAAATACCCCACCTCCTATTAATATTAATGACTTGTAAAAGGAAAAGGCATTAGAAGGCTAAAAAAGCTAGAAACAACTTTAACTTAACTTCTCTATAAGAACTTTAAACAATGCTAAACACAAAGGAAATCCATCCTAAAAGGATATTTACATAACCTATATGGATATCAACAAATATAAAATGAGATAAAATGTAAATTTTTTGATGAGACTCATGTATTGTAGCCAAAATTGGCTAACAAAAACTAAGAAGATTTGGGTTAGTATTATCAAATCCATGACATGTAAATATTGTTTGTTTAAGAACATCTTTGGAATATAAAATTTTTGGATTAACCAAATGGAGGTAATATTAATTTAAAAACCTTTATCTAATATTAATTTTCTTATTAGGACACCATTGATCATGATTATGATAAAGAGGCAAGTCATTGGCTTATAAAATAACTTCATCATTAATCATATCATCATCTAAAAAATCTATGGAAAATTTATTGAAAGAAGCATAATGAGATATGGTTTAAATGTTATGGAATTACATGGGTGTGGGACCTTTATAAGGTTTATAATATGTTCTAGGTTCACTAAGTGGGTATTAATCTATGTCTTAAAATTGTTTCATGAGAAATTTTCAATATGTGAGGTCCCATGAGTTCCATTGAAGGAATATTTTAATGCATGGATTGAATATCATTTAATAATTTACATTTAAGTTTTTGATAATTACCATATAAATATTTATTTTTATTTATAAGATTTAATTTAGGAGGTAAATAAGTAGAGGGCCCTAGGTTGAAAATGTAGAGGTGGACTATGCTCATTAATAGGTAAGAAATTGAGAGAAGAAGTTATAGTAGTGGTAGTACTATCCTTTAGAAGTGTTTATTCAAGGGAAGGCTTATTAATATTTTTAATGAGATATTTTTGAGTAAGGATTATGATGGTAGTTAACTTTGGATACATTCACATATTTAGAATTAGTATAATAAGGATTATAATTGGCATCAATGGCACAAGATAATTCATTCCAATGTTGTGTTGGGATTAGATGTTTGAGGGATTTGTGATTTTGATACTTAGATTTATTAGATTGGTTGGATTGATTCTTAGAGTATTTTAGATATTATTTATGGTAATATTTGGTTATGATATCATGGTTTAAACTTTCCCCTAAAATAATATCTAAAGAAAATTTATTAGGTGCATGCGATATCTCATGAGAGTGACCAATGTTGGCATGAAACCAACAAAAATTATTTGTATCATATCATGGTGGTAGGGAAGAAGAAATAATATAATTTTTTTTTAATGATAGTAACTTCCTAAGTTATTAAAATCTCAATGGATGGAGGGTGGTATTT
Organism: Torreya grandis; assembly: GCA_037957365.1. Classification (NCBI taxonomy): domain Eukaryota; kingdom Viridiplantae; phylum Streptophyta; class Pinopsida; order Cupressales; family Taxaceae; genus Torreya; species Torreya grandis. The sequence continues at coordinate 1,129,272 of JARHVA010000679.1, forward strand.
TTATTTTTTATTATAAGATCCCACTTTAGATTATTGGTGAGGCTTGATTTGAGATGAATCAATGTTGATTGCATTATTTGAGGTTTTAAATGTTCCTTATTAGTGATTTGAGATGTAATAAAATCTTGTATTTATTATTGGCTAAAGGCCTCTTTTAAAGACCAAGGATAGAAGATTATAACTTTGTATTGAAGAGGGGAATTAAGAGTGGTAATAAAGATTTTGAAGAGTTTTTCATCACTCATGTTATGATTTGATTTTTGTGCTAAAGATTAACATCATTTGATGAAATCATGGGTATATTCCTTAGGAATTTTTATATCATTAATGAATTTTCTAAGAATATTCTCTAAAATCTCATTATGTTGGAATTATTTAACTAAAGCATTAATTAATCCTCTAGTTATTTAATGGATTTTATAGGAAGTTGATTATACCATTCTATCATATCTCAAACAAATGTTTTGGCTAGAATATTTTTAGTGGTATAAGTGTTAGTTTTGATACATTCCTTATAGAGATTACTAAAGGATTTAAAATTTGTGTTATGACTAGTAGAATTATCATATGTTATGGTTAGATAAATGATTACAATATCCATATACATAATAAAGGGATCTAACGGTTAATTTTGAAATTTTTGAAGCATCTTATTTTGAGTTGGAGTTTGAAGAATATTATTTAAATTGGAATATATAAGAGGATGATGATTATAATTATGATTTTATTAAATCATGATGACTTGAGGAGTTTGAGTAATAAATTTTATGACATATTTTTTCGTTTGGAGGATTTGAATGCTACTAAAATCTTGCATTAGTGCCATTTGCTAAACCATGTGCAAGGAATTGGTAATATCAATAGGATCATTCTAATTGGAATTAGTAATATTTTTATTGGAAATAAGTGGATGATTATCAACATTAATGTTATGAGGTAGACTATTTTTTGTTTTTCCAACTAATGTAATAGAGGGATTAACATGATTAAGATTCTCATTTTTTCATGGGGTATAAATGTTATTAATGTCTAGATCCTTAATACGATGATTTGGATCTCATATATTTGAAAAATGATCAATTTGGACATTTTACTTGGTAGAGATAGGTTGAGATTGAGATAAACTAAACCACAAAGAATTTTCATCAATAGTGGACAATGAATGAATGAAAGAGTAACCAATGTAAACCCTGAATGGATGGAAAATCAATAGAAAGATTCTAAGAGGAGACATCATGATGAATATATGAAAAAAAAATTATGTAAGAGAAATAGTGTAAAATTTAGTAAAATGGTATTATCCTAGGTGATATAATCAGAAAAAAAAGAAATGGAAACAAAATACTATATTGGGTAAGCTAGTACAATAAGAAATGAGCTGGGAAAATACCTAACTATATTGGATTAGCAAACATAGTTGAGAAAAACTATAAGTGTAATAATATATCAAGTCTCTCAATATATTTATGATAAAAAAAAAAATGTATCAAGTTGTGGACACACAAAGTTATATTAGATTGGCCAATACATTAGGGTAAAAGGATTCACCAAATTATAACATGAATATGAAGACAATGCTAAGAAAAAAAAGAAAAAAATGGAAAATGATCCAACCAAAGGTGGGTAAAAATTTATGTTGGGTTTTCCATGATGTATTATTATGGTGAAGCCAAAGTGAAGAGAAAAATAAGAAAAAAAAATGAAATCATGAAGACAATCTAATTAACACAGGGATATGATTCACATAGGGTTCATTTTAATGGATACATCATCTAGGGTGACCAATAACAATCCCATTTATCTCAATAGACTAATAATAAAAATAATTAAATTAATAATAGAGCCTACACATAATTTTATTAGTGGGTGATGAACTACAATAGTTTTATACCTAGTAGAGGGTAATGCACACTAAAATTTCAAGAGGATAGGGTTTTTAAGCCTATGACTATGATACAAGGTATGAACGTAACTAGGCCTCAAGATGTAATAATGGTAACATAAGGTTATATCAAATATATAATAAATATATCACATTTGAGGAAATGGTGAACAAGGGTAACCTAGATCTAAGATAGTTGTAACATACTAAAATAATAAGAAAGTAGTTGGTGTAATGGTCAACCAATGGGGAGTATATACAACTTAAGGTGATAGGGAAATCCTAAGAAACCATATAGATATACCATATTATTTGATATTAAAATGAAAATAGGTAAGGATAAAAACAACACATCTACTATAATGATAACCAAATAAAATATATCTACTAAGAAAATAAATGAAAGAGAATAAAGATAGAGATACTTACCTTTGGGGTAACTCGTTAGCACATCAATATCCCTTGTGTCTTAAGTGCCATTTTTAAAGAGATGTTATGGGTTAAAGGCCTCAAATGGAAATAATAAGACCTAGATATACTTAGTTGTGATCTCTAAATAATGGGACACCTCATCGACATGACTCTTCTTATGGATATTCAAAGAACTTTAAGTGAGAATAGACCTCCAATAATGAGACTTTAACTTATAACTCATCCTTTTAGTACTTAAGATAAAAAATGTGAGTAAAAGTAGAGTAGATGAGTGTGTTATATATTTTAGAATGATATTATAAATAAATATCAGGTTCACCAAAATATTTAATTTTATTTTTTGATCAATGCAATCTAAAGAGGATAAAACTATTAAAATTCATAATATCTAAAATAAGAAATTTATCACACAAATCTAAATGTAAAATATAATTTGATATGAACTTTATATTTTTATAATTGAAAAGAAAAATAAAAAAGAGATCCACAGAGCCAATTTTATGATTTATACTGCTCACTTCCTATGTCACAGAGTCTAAAAATGATTTCTATATAACTATTTGGATTTTGAAACAAGACCTCAAAACCTACATGTATTCTATTATTGAAGCTCAAACCCTTGTGTAAATTGGTACTATATAGGTTGATTTTATAAGTATGTATTTCCATATATCAATTCACCTACACTTGTAAATGATTTATGTCTATTTTATTTCCCTTGGCCCTATGTGTTCATCCTTGATTTTCTTAACTTTGATATGAAACCCTAGTTTCACTTTTGACATAAGATTTAATTGGAAAAATGGGATAGATATCCCTAGCCACTCCTTTATGAGTGATTTAGCATTAACTACAATTGGTTTTTAGATGTGTATGGTTTTATGATAATGTATCAAGAGAGTATTAATGTATTTCTGTAATATTTTATTCTAGTAGACAATGAATGAAAAAGTTATTATGACCTTATGATTTATTTATATTTATAGATAAATCTTTGATATTTATTTTTATAATCAACATATGAAACATGTTTAGTCTTTCATAATGGAGAAACCTAATTTTAAAATTATTTATTAAAGTTCTGTGGACACTATTAGTAGAGGCATACACCTATGGATAACCCCAAGCATATGACTATTATCACCATTATCAAAAGAGGGAAAATATGTGATCTTGGATAAGGTGATACTTTGCTTGAGATTATGGATCATTCTTACATTAAATGGGGTGATCATGCATATGCATAGCTATTAAATTTGGCTGGAAAAGGAAATATATATGTAAACAAATAGGATAAAGTGTGTACAAGAATAAAATGTAATCATAAGTCCAAATAAAAATTGACATTTCAAAGTGTCTATTATAAAATTTATGTGTTTAAAATATGATACTCACTTCTCTACATATAACAAGGGTATGGTGATTTATAATGTGCTTATTTAGATTCAAGTGTAAGATAATAAGGTGGATATGGAGGTGGCCCATATATATAATATATTTGATCATTATGGAAATGTGACTTACACTATTTCCTAAGTGTCTCGATATTTTCATCAAGAGGATATAAATCTATGAGGGGATAATTGAAAAATTCACTCTCTTAGCTTCTCTCACATCTAATCTATCTAGTTTCCACCTCGAAGGTACTTAGTTACACCAATATAGTGTGTAAATTGGTTTCCACCTCCTTGACTTGACAAGTTATCATGTTTTGATTTATGAATTTTGCCTTCCTTAACCAATCCATGTGAAACTTAAATAGTTTATGAATAAAACACAGAGGTAATGAGCAATGAAAATATCATTTGGGATACCTATCTTGAGGGTTATAAATTTCTAGATGTTGGTTAGGGTAAATTATATAACCAAGATCCTCTTCTTGTTACTAGACTCTTTGCAATGGCTACTTAATTTATTATTTTTATAATGATGTGTTGAACTTGAAGTTGATCATATGAACTAATTTTATTTAAAGTTTATCTAATTTTTTTATTAAACCTATTGTGCTTACTACCCAATTTTTTTGTGAATAGTCTATATATTTTTTATAATGTAATATAACACTAGTTCAGAAGGAAAATATATGAGTTTAAAAAATAAATAACGGAATTGTATAACTAAAATCTAAAATATATGAATGGATAGATTCAATCTAAGAACTATTAATATTTTTTTAATCTTTCTCTAGAAAATCAACTAAGAGTTACTTGGGATGTTTTCACTCGCTAGTTTGAAACATTTTACTAAATGGATTCGTTATGATTTTATATGTAATAGTAAATGAATTATTTTTAACTAAGAATCACACAACATGCTCAAATATCATAAACCATTCCTAATTAATTATGTATTTTTAATAAGATATAGATAAAATATGTGAGAAAATAGGTAAATAAACATCTCTTACCTTATTTGTATGTTATCATAAATTACTTTTGCTTCTTCATCTTGATTTAATGGATTATAACATTTGTATATTTGTAAATGGATACAATTTATTTTGGAGGCATGCATAAGGGTTAATGACTAGTCTAGGAAAAAATATCTATATAATTTTTAGATCCTAAAAAGATAATGAAATCTATTTAGAAATGGAAATATGTAGGATATAAAATGTATGACATAGATAAAATTATCAAGGCCTCCAATAGTAATCCATAATATAATAATAACTCCAACAATGATAAACTATTTGATGATTACTATATTTTCAAATGAAACACAACCTTTTTTATTTATAGGTAAAAATTGTCTTTAAAATACTTATCATAATATAAAATGAGGATAAGGGTGAAGTTAGTTCATAATCCTATATTCCACTTAGTGATGGGCCCCTACATCCATATAAATATGGAGAATTAGGTACTTAACATTAGAAATGAAGTAAAAACCCTATAGTTTTCTAGAAATAAGCCTTGGATTCCTTGATATTAATTATGTTGAGTCACATTCCCCTTTGGATCCAATATGTATTATAAGGTCATTTGGGTCTACCATACCATCAAAGTAAGCATGATAATGAGACATTTAGTGTATGAAATACACTCTATTTTTTATATGTGTAATGGTTATGTGAAATTCATATCTCAAAATAAAAATATTACATATATAACATCATGATATGGAAAGTATACAATTTTAATGTGTAAATATGTGTTATTTAAGAGCATGCACAAAAGATATATTTCTCATGTTTACAAAATATATATATTAAATGGTATCATAACATTATGGTAAATGGAAAATCATAGCAATGATGTGTTAGTCCTATAAGTATAAAAAAATGATCATAAGAAAATTAGTGGAGCATTGCCCTAATATATTGTATATTATTGATATAAATCATGGTTGCATGATGAAGGTGTAAATGTAATGGATGAATGATATGGATTATGATAAGAAATAAATGGCATAAGAACATAGATAGTGAGAAACATGACAAACACATAAATAAACATGATAAGGCACATAAAAAACACATTAGGCACGTCATAAAGGACAAATCATATACTTTAAATACTATAAAACACATGGACATAGAACTGAATATTGTTGAACCTTATTTTGGAAAAGTATAGAATTATGCACTATTTTTTTGTCAAATTTTGAAATGGATGCACAAGTTTAGGTATACACATGAATATATGATAGTGCATAGTAAATATTGTTGCATATGAAAAAATAGACAAGGAAGATACATAGCCGAAAAAGTGGAAAAACAAGATGAATACCAAGTGAAGAAATGATTTGGGAAAGAATATAATAGAAGATCCATGGAATATTTATTCTATAAAAAGGTGTCTCAAGAGAGCACAATCTTCTATAACAAGAGAACAAGGGAGATATATGATAAATATAGTAAATACAATAATTTAGATCTACCTAGGGCCAATGGGGGGACATAAAAGTACTATGAACTATAAATTATCAATATAAATGAAAATAAATAAAAGGAGGAAAACTAATAATTAAAACAAACACACCTAGATTCTATAAATGAAGTTGATGTTGGAAAATGAGCTATGGGAGTATGGATATTGAAACCATTAAAGAAAAATATATTATGATGATGACATGAATCAACCACTACTAATTATGGATAAAAATAAATCATATGAGTGATTATGGTCACTTTCTAGTGATTCAAAAAAAAATTCTTATAGAATTATGGATTTTTTTATCATGGGGGCTTGAAAATTTATGAGATGATTTGGAAATGAAATAGGTATATAAATCTATCTTTTATTCATATAATTATTGTGTGTAGTCCTGTGAATCACTTATATTTTTATATATCCTTAATTTTACACAATGTCATAAGATTATGTAAAATATGAATGGTTAGTGGCCTGAACCCCCTTGAGAGTTGAAACTACATATCCCACTCATTCATAATAAAGGATCAATGTAGATCTAGTGCTTATGAGTTTTTCCAACCCAAATGATATTAATAACTTTATATTCTCTCCTTAGATAATCAAATGAAATTATATGATCCATAATAAGACCTTTTTTTTCTATATGTGTGTATGGATAATAATTCAATAGATGATGAACTATGATCAATGTACAAGTTCCTTGATAAGTGTATAAAAAATGTGATCATTGTAACTAATGATTAGGATATCAATACTATGTATGTGGAGTGGATTAGGTTAAATTTTTATGTATAGGATCCATATGGACATAATATCACATACACTAACCATGGGAAATAGTTAAAACCTAAAATCAAGTCATGTGAAATGAGCACATTATGAAAAGGACTCACAAAAGGAAATAATAGGAGAAAATACAAAAAAAAAATATAAACCTAGATTAAGGATGTGTGAATGGGTTATAATTGATAAAATTGATATATCTAAGGTTTTTATCAAGAAAAATATGTTATACTATGAAGGGTTAAATGTGATGGAAAAGTGTCTAAAAAGATCTATATGTACATCAATAAACAACATGTGACAAGACATGATAAAGTCATAAATAACATGACTTGTACCAAAATTAGTTGTATAATTAATGCCACATTTTAAAGTATGTATACCAAATTAAAAGAAAAATGCATGCATATTTGGGTATTAATTGATAGGTATGGAAGGATGAATACTTTATATTCTTGGAATTAGTTCAATGTTAGCAACCTGAGTATACATGTAAGAAAACATGAATGCATGTAAATATATCAATGTCATACAAAATTAGAATATGTGTAGTAAAATAATATAAATATAATTAAAAAAATGAATAAATGAATGAATAAAATGGTTGTGTGTGAACATTTTTGCAACTTTAGTACTCAAGTTAAAATATGTAATTGAGATATAGGATCAATAGCATAGGGAAATAAAAATTTATTACTTGATAAGTGAAGTAGAGACATCTAGTGACTATCTAGTGAACCTTGGCCTAGTTAGCTCAATTAAAACTATGGAATTTGGTATTTTTGTTATAATATATATAAAAATACCTAATTTTGAGGTGAGGGATGGACCCACAAATCACTCATCTCAAAATAAAGAGATTAAACATATAATATGTAATATTTAAAATAAACTTAGTTATTTTAATATTTGAAAGTACATATGTAACTATATAAATATATCATCATGTAAGGGTGAATAGGAATATATGACCCATGTGAGGGTGTAATAAGACAAGTGAGGGAAAAGTGATATAGATTGATAATACCTAGTTCATAGAGACAAATGATATGCCCTAATATGTTAAAGATATAATAGTACAAATACCAAATATAGTAATCTCCATGTGACTAGGTGTGTGGAGGCCATGGGATTTCTTGTTATAAGAAAATTAATATCAATATACACATGGGTTCATCATGAATTTAATGACATTGTTATGTTTTGTGAAAATGGTATGTGTCCATCTATTTTTAAACTAAGATTGCTTTGTTTATTTTTCATAGATTCAAAACAATAGACACATTGGAGAATAAAGTAAATTTCATAGAGAAACATGTCTTCATACTTCACTCACTTTTTTATCATTTATGACCACATTGAATTTTTGAATTTGGATAAACACTTATGTAATAAATCTTTAACATTTGGTGTGAGAAAAATAATATCTAATTTTTAGTTCCACACCACATGTTTTATAACCTTTCTTACCATTATATTTTTTTATACACTATATTAAATAGAGATCCATTCATATATAATATTTTCAACTTTATTATTTAAGTTTGGATTCATATAAATTAAGTAATTTTATATTTATTAGTAATGTAATAAAAAAATCAATGGTGAAAAATAAATAATTCAATAACTAATTTCAAAATCATTAATGAATTATTTGTTTGAATAATAAATGACATTAATTATATAATTCCAATGAGTGAAAATAACTAAATTTAAATTTCAATAACATATAATATATTACATAAAATATTTAAATAACTAACACTAATTATGTGTTTGACATTTTTTAATGGTTGATATATGTTTTACATTTGTCCACCATTTTTAAGCATGAATTAAATAAAAAAATATTAGTATATCAAATCGATATGTTAAATTAAATCCCCAAATAGATGGTATTTCTATGAAAAATCATCTAAGGGTTCATGCAATCTTGCATCAACCAAAAATAGAGTGGTGTGTGTTCATGTGTTCATGTTGTCTTGTTTGTGTATTTGTAATTTTTGGCATGATGAAGATGATCCAAATGAATAACAATAATCATACACTTTAGGATCATCAAAAACATCAAATAAGTATTAGTTTCAAATATCTACATGATTTTAATCTAGTTGGTTGAGTCTCTTAACCATCCTTACAACATGGGATCCCACTATGTGTGTTGAAGGGATAAAATGGTTAGGTTGTGGGGAAAAGGATAAAAATGCATCAATATATATCATAAAACCAAATATGATTACATATTTGGATTAATCTTAATGATTATTTTAATTTCAAAAATAAATCTCAACCTAAGTTTGTATGCTCAATTTATGGCATCTAAAGGTTGGTGGCTTTTTATAAATAATGAATCATCAGTGGTAGTTTCACAACCATCATTTATAGTTATGAAACCATCAAGGGAGTTTTTGAAACCAATGGAGATTTTTTCATATAAATAGATTGGTTTCATCATGAATCAATTTAAAACTAAATTAACATCGTAAGAATATGAATGGATGCATCTAGAGCATTTTTAAGGAGCTAAAGAAGATGAAGAGGCAAGAGAGAAGATATAAAAATTTGAGGAAAGATTTACAATTTGAAAATTATTGTGTTACATATGTAAAAGAGAGTTTCAAGTGATAAGGGATAACTTCAAAGAATAAAATATGGATTTGAAGATGAACTAGTCCATATGAGAATGTGTATGTTATTGTTCATGTTTTATATTCTAATTAGTATGTAGAGAACATGAATGTGTGTGAAAGATAGAGTGTGAATTAATTTTAAATGTTTTTATGTTGAAATAAATGAAGATGTGTTGATTTTGTTTAATTCCATAGAGTGTGATCATGTGTGTCAAGAGTTTACATATCTAACCATACATCACGTAGGTAATGTAAGTCTTTAATTGGACCCACTATATTGTTCTTGCATCTTTTGGTATCATAGAAAGGTATTTCCTTGATGGATTGATTTTTAGGTATCTTGTATGAGTCTATTATAGGTTTTTAAAGAGATGTATACTTGATCATTTTTCAAGTTTTGAAATGGAATATTGCATAGATGAGAGCATGAGTTTGTTGTAGGCATGAGAGTAGTCATACAAGTTATGATGAAATTTGATAAGCTCTTTTTGTGTCTATTTCAAGTTGTGAAAGAGACTATTATTTTTTGAAGAGGACATGCCATAAAAATGAAGAAGATAACTATAGATATAATATTTTGTTGATATATTGAACTATGTACAATAAATATTATATATGATGGAAGTTACACAAAGTGACTATGTTGTAGTTGTAAGTGAAGAAAAATAAATGATGGAGATTTTTATATTCTTAAAAAAAAATTGGATGTCTTGGAGAGAATACCAGATATAAGATAAAAGATACCAAAAAATTTGAAGATGAAGGAAAGAAGTAATCCACTAGAAATATTATTTTTTGGGTGGTAAATAGAACCCAAATGAACTCATGAACTAGATAGTTAATTTAGATATATTGTTTAAAGAGGAGAATATTGAATACCCCATGAGAGTGAATGTTTTCTGTAAGAGACTATGTGGAGTTTTATATGAGTATTGGAGTATTATCCAAGAGAGGAAATAAGGAAAATGATAGAATAAGGTGAGGATATGGGAACATATGATTTCCAAGTTGATGGGTCATTTTGTGAACCCAATAATTCAAGTACAGTGGATTAAGAAGCTACATATATTGAGGCTTGAGAGAAAATATGAGATGAATAATATTATAATGAGAGTCAATATGATATGTAACTTTCCATGTGGGAGTATGATAGGGGAAGGATTCTTCATGAAGGATAATGTAGATGTGATTTTATTAAATGGAAGAAGGTTACCCATTGTTTTATGATTAGGAGTTTTTTTCATCCCATACATGATAAGTTTCATAATTTTATTGAGTGAAAGAATAAAATTAATTTATATTATATTTGTTTAAGGTATAAGGGTTGAGTAAAACTAAAGGAAACTAAAAGTTTTATTGAAGGAAACAATAGATATGAAATAAAATATAGACCATGAGGAGTTTAAGGTTTTAATGACAGATACAATAGAGATAAATATGGTATAATATGATGTAGACAATGATAATATGGTTAAATAATATCCATTTTAAAAATAATAAATCATAAAGAATAATGAGGAGAGGAAAACCATAGATATTGTTGATAATGAACCATTTGGAGTCTAAACTATGAGTGAAAGACATGAATAACATGTAATAAATGGAAAAGAGTTAAGAGCATATATATGAGGCATGATGAAGTGTTTGAATAAGTGATTGTACAAATTACTAATTCAATTAATGTCTTTCATGAATGTTTAATTATAAAAATAAAGAAGATTTAAAATAACAAGGTGTATTTCAGTTCAAGATGCTCATTTATATTAAACATAATAGGATTTTATTAAAATAATAATGGTGACAAGAAAGAGTGGGAAAGTGTGTGTACAAGAAAGTTCCCAAGATCATATACAAGAGCAATCTCATTTACAGTAGCTGGAGGTGTGAGAGGTGACTTTCAAAATAATAAGTGGAAGATAATTGTAAGAATAAAAAGACACTATAAATATTAAAGTTATGGATAGATAAGTATATTCATAAAATATACATATTGATATATGAAAAGAGGGTAAATTAGTGTATGTAAATTTTCATAACTTGTAAAAAGAGGTTGGTTCAGTGATCATTTGGACAAAGAGAGATGAATAATGTCAATCATGTGGCATAAAGGTAAGAAAAGAGATCAAGATGGTGTAATTATTTATAAAAAGATGAATTAATAATTAATGTGATGTTTCACACTAGGGATAAACCCATATAGTTATTGGAGAAGAGACTCTTATAAGTCAAGTTATGCATTATTCTCATATGTTAATGTCGAGCATCACAAGGTGACATAAGACGTTATTGTGTGTAAGAGCTTAATATTGACTATTTTTGGTTTGGTATGAGGTGATAGGTATTATAGTTTCATATAATATTTATTTGATTCATTATGATTCTTTGATATTGTGTGTTATTAAACTCATATAGTTTCTTTCCAAAAAGGGATTTTGAAAATTTGAAGTTAAAAATTGGGATTTGAGTGGTGTTTTGGGTCTTGTGTGAAATATAAATGTTGGTGAATGTTGTGTAATGTAATAATAGGTCATATGGGTATGGTAAATAGGTGTATCAATGTTAAATACATGAATATCAATGTGAACCAAAATAATTTGAATTGTAACTGCCACCTTACATGAGGTTGGCCAAGAAAAGGAAGTTATTATTGCATATTTGAGTGTCATAAAAGATGAAAATGCATGTAAGGTGTTAAAGATAATGGTATTAGAGTAGTATTATGTTTATATTATTGGATATATTCAAAGGATATATATTTGTATTAGAATATAATAAAATAAAAGATCAAGTTTTATAGGAACTTTGCCTGCCTTATAATTTTTGTGCACGATTGTTATATGAATGAAATCAATGAATAAAAAGAGTGATTTTACATATTATTTTTGGGATTTATATTAGCTTATGGTATGTAATAAATATAAAAAATTTTCTTTCCTCTGATTAGAGTGAAATATTCTAACTTGTATTAAAGCCACAAGTTTCTTTACTCAAGTTTTAAGAACTCTATTTTTTTGACACAGTCAATGAGAGGGACAATTGAGTGTTGCATTGAGTTTTATTCAATGGTTTGATATTTTGAGAGGGTAGTGTATTATTTTTACATGGATTATGATCCCTTTATATGATTATAATAATATTTGGAAGTTTAAACTTTAAATCCAACTATCATTATTGCTAACACAGCCGCACATAAAAACCCAAAATAATGTAACATTGTTCGTTATAGACTTATTATGATTGATCAAAACAAAAGAACCATTGAAAATAGTGAAATAAGTTAGGTAAGACCTCACAAAATATTTTTAAGTGTATAATCCTCATTTTAGACCATTTTATATGCTCTTAGCTTTGTACAAGCCTATGTACACCAAGAATAGGTTTTTGAGTTAGAAACTAGCATAACTTTTGATTCCACCCTTAAAATTTTATATAGATTTGGATTCATATATTTTTGGACTTGATATAAAGTATTTTTATGATTCTTAATTGGTACCTGTTAGGGATATTTAACATAGAGTAATATTAATGAAATAAATAAAGGAAATAAAATGTAGAAAACACAACACAATAGAGATAGATATTTAACATGGTTCAACTAACATGGGTTATGTTCACATAGAAAAAGTTAGTTATTCTAATATTCAATCCAAAAAATGAAGGGAAAAACTTGTAATACATCCATTGCAATATCTTCTTCACTCACACACACTATGTTATCATGATTACAATGATCTCATATAAAAGAAGGGTTATATATTATGTCAAAAATACACCAACATAATTTATACCATTAGATCTATGACCTAATGGTGACCTTAGTGGGCGTGCAATGCTCCCCCACACCCCCTATTAGTAACTAGGCATTCTAATAATATTAGGCTGCAGCATCCAATAGTACTTGACCCTATAGTATGATATCTAGGTTTGTGTCTTTGGAATAGTCCTAAAGAGAAATAATTAGTAATTAGACTTGGTGAGTTATTAGGGTTCCACTGAGAAATGTTACCTAAAACTTTAGGTAGAATTGTACATGGATAAAGAGTACTCTCTCTCTCTCTCTCTCTCTCTCTCTCTCTCTCTCTTTATCCATGTACAACTCTACCTAAAGAGTATATATATTAGGGTTCCACTAAGAAATGTTACCTAAAACTTTAGGTAGAGTTGTACATGGATAAAGAGTATATATATATATATATATATATATATATATATATATATATAGACACACACACACACACACACACACACACATTTACTTGGTTTGGGAACTTGGTATATTATTCAAACATTCTATATTTTTTATTAAAATAGGGCTCTAAGGAGCTAGGCAAGAAAGATGGAATGGTTTGTTTGAGAGTTCTAACCTTGAGATTGATTTATTTGGTTGGATGTGTATAGGAGTTAAAATAGGTAGGTTAAAGGTTATATGAATCCCATTTGTGGAGTTAGGAACCATGGAACCATCAATGAGTCATGTAGGATTATGAATCTATATGAGATTGAGCCAGCTTGAAATAAGAAAAGATAATGAGGCTATCAAAATTGTATATGAAGAAGATGTTTTTGTGATAGGAGGAGAGAGTGTACAGGATGATGAAGTGGTGATATTTCTTCAAAAGAGAGAGGAAGACTATGTTTTCAAAGATGCTTAAGTGCATACTAAAGATAAGAGAGAGGAAGGGTTTCAAGATAAGCAAAGTACCTATGACAAAGAGTCAAACTAGAGATCAAAATTAGAGATTAAAGACATAAATCAGAGCTAGGGAGATGTATGAGGAGGGTACATACATTAGATCTACATCAAATCATATCAGAGTAGGTAAACTCTTGAAATAGTTTATGAATTTGAAGAGGTTGCTATTTGAGGTTGTTTAAGGTTACTATTTGAGGTTGCATGTAGTTAAGTTATAGATGAAGAAAAGTTTGAAGGTAGGTATAGAGACCATGCAATAAAGTTTGAGAGTGATTAGAGAAAGAGGCAAAAAAAAGATTTAAATATTTTGTGGTAGAATAGTAGCCCTAATAAAAGAGGATAAAGACTCAAAAAAGAGGAGTAACTCTAATGTGAAAAAGAAATGGACAAGAGTGTCAATAGACTAGGATAGGAGAAAACCTAGGTTGAGACACCAAAGCAAGGTGAAAAAGACTTGATTGAGAGACTATGAATATATATAAGGCAAAAGTGAGATAGAGTACCATAATGAGAGAAAGAAGAAGGAAGACCCAAAGAGAAAAGGGTTGGTTGTTGAAAAGGAGATGGGTGAGATAGATCAAAAGATAGAGAGGATAATTCCCTTGTTGTAATTCATGCAAGAAGAGGAAATTCAATGGAATGGTTAGGTAATGAATAATAAGAGAGTTAAGTGGCCTAGAAGGATACTCATGAAGAGAATAAGAAAGATTATCATGAGAGACAATGAGAAGTAAAAGAATTTACCATAGAGATAGATCAATAACAAGATGAAGAATTTAATGAGGGATAAACAAATTGATAGACAAGAGGAAGGTGAGTATCACCTTAAGGATAATGAGATAGTCATGGAGGATGATGAGAGGAAACAAATAAAGGCATTAACAAAGTAAACTAATATGGAGAAGATGAAGGTAAACAATCCTCAAGATTTTAAATCTAATTATTTATTTTCATGTATTTACACAATTAAAAACATGAAGAAAGAACAAGTCCATGTTGAGGACATAAGACTTGAAAACATGAAGGAGAGAAATCATGGACAATATGCTTATATTGAAAAAGAGATTGACTAGGAAGCCATATATAGAGGTAAAATGATTTTTTACCCTGGAAGAGATGATATTCTTGGAAAAGGAGGATTTTAATAAGAAAGATACCTCATTTAAGGCATAAAAGAAGCATAATTGAATCAAGGAGAATTTAAAGAGGTTAAATGGTCTCAAGGTTTTATTTTTAATAATATTTTTTTATGATGAATATGCCGACATGTTAATTGATGAAGATGTTTTTCATAAGGAAACAATTGAATTATTGGATAGGTTAATGAATAATAAGAATGAAGTTGAAGCACCTTATAAAGTTCTTGAGTAAATTGATATACAATATAAGGAGTCTAATTTTACACTCATTAAGGATGAAGCCTGAAAACAAGTTATTACATAAGATGCAGAATAAGGTGAAACATAATAAATAAGAGAATAAATAATATCATATTAAAGAATATAAGAAATTATTTGAAGCCAATAAGGAGCTATAAGTAGAAGAGAAAGAGTGGAATTCATCTAAAGTACTTAGTGTGTTATAAAGGAATATCATGGCCATACTAATTCATGGTAAAAGGAGTTATTTTAACACTTATTCCATCCATGTAAGTAGGAGACAACATTTTAACAACCTCATATGTTTGATACAAGAGCATCCAAGGATTTGTGAAATATTAATTCAACCAAAAATAGAGTGGTGTGTGTTCACATGTTTGTGTTGTATTATTTGTGTGTTTATAATTACTGTCAAGGTTAAGATGATAAAAAATAATATCAATAATCTTAAAATTTATTATCACCAAAAAAATCATATAAGGATTACTTTTAGATATTTAAGTGGTTCTAATAAAGTTAGTTGATTCTCTCAACCATTAGTACTATCTAGGATGTCATTGCATGCATTGAAGGGATACAATATATAGCTTTTAGGGAAAGTATAGAAGTGAATAAATATCTACACTAAACCCAAATATTATTTTATATTAGGATTATTCTCAAACATTAGTGTTATTTTTTTAAAAATGATCTCAATCTAAGTCTATATGCCTAAGTTATGGACTCTAGTAGTTGGCAATTTTTAATAGTGACAAAACTACTAATATGCATATGGAAATGATTTTGAAACAATAAAAATTATTTATGAAATTTACAAGGGTTATTTTTCAACCAATTATAATTTTATCCTATAAAAAGGGTGATTTCATCCCAAATGAGGTTACAAAAAGGTAACAGCCTAGAAAGATGAACATACACATTTGGAGCATTTCTAAGGGGATAAGGAAGGTGAAGAGGAAAGGGAAAAGGTACAAAAATGTAATTAAATATTCATACTTTGGAAGAGGAGTGATTTACATCACTTAAAGAGTTGAAGTTGAACTAGTCCATGAGAGACTATGTACGGAGGATATACCTCATGTTTTATGTTTTAATAAACCTGTAGAGGCATGAGTGTGTTTGTGTGTGTGTGTGTGTGTGTGTGTGTGTGTGTGTGTGTGTGTGTGTGTGAGAGAGAGAGAGAGAGAGAGAGAGAGAGAGAGAGAGAGAGAGAGAGAGAGAGAGAGAGAGAGAGAGAATTCATTTATAATATTTAAAATTTGAAATAAATGGATTTATTTGATTTTTCTCAATTCCATAGTATGCTCATGTGTGTAAAAAATTTGAGCATCTAACCATGCATCACAAAGGTAAAGAGAATCCTTAGGTGGACCCCATCTCTTGTGATTGCATCAAATTTTGATTTAGATATCCTCATCAACCTATATCAACATATTTTTGTTTTTAAATATGATTTATTTTATAATATGCATATTTTTTATTGGCTAGTAATTTAATATATATTCTTCATATCCTTAATTGAGTTTTTGTATCCTTGAAATTAACATGAAAGGAAAATTTTGTAACCATCAAAATTAGTTAATGAAGTAAAGGAAAAGGCTGCAGTCTAGATATGTAAACCAAAATAAATATCAAAATGTTTTTTTTCAATCATTATCAAATTAAAACTACAATTTCACTAAAAACATTATTAACATAAATGAGTAAATTATATATTTTTATTATAATATTTAAAGATATAAATTAAAAAAAATCAAAACAAAAATCCTTCCACTTCATATACCAATAGTTTACTTACATCTGAAACCATATATATATATATATATATATATATATATATATATATATATATATATATATGGTTTCAGATGCATGTAAACTATTGGTATATGAAGTGGAAGGATTTTTGTTTGGATTTTTTTGAATTTATATATTTAAATATTATAATAAAAATCTATACCATATAATTTTTATTTAATTTTATCTCCTTGATGCATGAGAGAAAAATATATAACTTTTTTGTTTGAATTTCAAATTCCCACAAAAACATGTTTGAAATTTACTCACAAAAACATTTAATCCTTACAAATTACTCAGTTGATTATAAATAACATAATATATCATATCAATTATAAATTTATTAGTCAGGGTAAATAGTATGTCATATAAAATAGATAAATATGTTTTATCAAGGATAATTGAATGATTAATGTTTCCATTATCTAGCCATCATTCACACAATCATGACTAGTTACATATTTTCTAATTAAAAATTATATCATTCAAGTTTATGTTCGATGATTTGAAATAAAGGTCTCAAATATTTTGTATTATGGATCGATAAAGTATAACTAGGATTAAAACACATCCATTAGCCTAAAATCCATATAAAAATCATGATTAAAACATTTTTTTTCTAGAAAAAAATATTTCCTCTAGTATTAATTTATGAATTTGATTGACAACTATTATATTTTGGCATTAAAAATAATTCCCTCATTATCCCAAATGGTTTTTAAGTGTTTGATTTCTTTAACAATTTTATTCCTATAATTTTATATAAACCAATAGATGATTGGTTACCACTCAATTTCATATTTAGATACACATGTTTCATGGGTTTCTATACATTACTAGTTTATACATATAATAATTTCAAACTTTATCAATTATTGATGTTTTATCTCTTATAGGAATTCATTGAGTCTCAATCTAAGTGCACACATTAAGGGTATACTAAGAAAGGGGTGGGCAAACCATTAGTGCTTCACAAGGTTATTATCCCTTTACTATCACTTGCTATGAGTCCAATCTTCTCTAAAAACACACCACTAATCTTTGACTCCTCTTTTTTACCCTCTTCTAGTCATTTTCCACCTTCATTATCCCTTTCCTAAGCCTAAAACCTTTTCCAATGATTTACAATACACTGTCATCCCCATCAACCTTATACTCTAATTGATAAAATTCATTTAGGGTCTAGGTCAGCCCCTAACTAACCTACAACAAGACCTAATTTCTTTTATCAATAATGATATAGATTCAATTAGGTTGATATTTTCAGATAAACTTTTGGAAAGGTTTAGGGTTAGATTCAAATATATATACACATTCATTTCACCATTTATAAGAGACAACAAGAGTTAATTATTCATTTGCACTTCTTTACAATATGCTCTTTTACCATTCTAATTGAGAAGTTATAGCTTAGAGTTTATACTTGGAGAATACTATTTTCTTGTGGAAAAGTCTTGGATTCTTTGGCCTTTCTTAGTGATCATTACAAACCACAAAAACCTCTTGCAAAAAACCTTTGGCCAAAGAAGATATTGAGTCTCAATGGGTTCATATTCAAGCTAAATATCTCTAACTTTATTCCTCTATTTTAGTATATATAAGTAGCCTAAGTATCTCTCCATGCATTAAGGTTTCACCTATACATAGTTTAATTAAGATTATATTATGCATGTTTATATTTATGTTTTCTAATGCCCACACTTTGTGCCACAAGCATTAGTGAGAACTAGATTAAATTTTACTATAATTGTCATTTACTTTTGTGAGTATGAAAACATAAGACCTACATAGGGTTATTACATATTTTTTCTTGACTGAAGGCTTTGGAACCCTACCTAGTGATATTATTGTGGTAAGAGATACCTTGTCTAGGTCTACCAGATCAAATAGTTTAGTTTAGTATTCTTCTTTAGTTCTAGATTCACATACATAGTCAAACTAGTCAATGCTATCTGATATTTTCTTCTATCAACATACTAGTCTACAAACATAGTCGAACTAGTTGACTCTTTTCATTCTCTCTTCTTCAACATATAGGGTTTTGTAAACTTGGTTGAACTAGTTGACCTAGTTATTAGAATTTTGAAGCAACATTTGAACAACACAACATAAAAATTTATAATCTAAAACATCTTTAAGATCATCAATGTTCCTTATTTTATCTCTCTATCATTTCAATTATTATTTTATTACTATTTTTCACATGTATGTAGTCTGTAAAATTGTAACCCTATAGCTAACTAGGTCAACCTAACCAACACAATTCTATAGTTTATTTTCTGTCTAGAAGACATGATCAACCTATTTAACTACATTCTTATAGACCTTTATTCTACATAATAGAAATGACCTATTCAACTCTATTCTATACTATTTATTTATAGTGTCATCTGAACCACCGCTATACTATTCTTAATCAAGGAATTAACCCATATTTTCTAGTAATTAATTCACCTTTCCTTTTCAGTTGTTTGCATGCTTAAAGTAACGTATATTAAATAGGTGGTTTTTCAAGTTACCATTTTATTTACACTATTTTTATCTTTTTTACACACTACTAAATCACTTTACATTCAAAAATAATTAATCATTTATCTTCCCAAGACCTACCTACTTGGATTTCATCACCAAGGGGAAAAAAATTTGGTTTTCTATCAAAGTATAAATATGTGGTTGATGGTATCTATTTGGAAAGTATCTAGCACCCTTATCACTATGGGATTATGAAATGAGGGTTAGGCCCCAATACAAAGCTAGTACCATCACCAATATAGATCCATTTCAGCCCAAACATCCTAAAACCAACCTTAGATTGCTTTCTAGTTCCTTATTTTAGCCAACTTCCATATCACATTAAAACTAAAACTTTATTATAAAATAATAAAACTTAAGATGACCAAATAATTAACATTTAATTTTTAGTTTTTTCTTGCTCTTTGATAATTGTGTGTTTTATTACAAAACTTGCATTGGCAACCATTAGTGCAAGGTTTGTGCTATGTGTTCCAATTGGATCAGTCACATTGATCCAATTGTTTGTGTGATTACTTTAATTTTGCTTAAAATTTATCTTGAAAAAATTTTCCCTAGTTTATAACACTATCATTTTGGTTGATATAGTCTCTTACAAACTATTTTCATCTTCCTAATTATAGTATATAGTCAACCTACATGATTGTGTATCTTTATCTCTCTATTATGTCACTTATTTAGTTGTACACCATCAACCCATATGATTATGTATTATTTTTAGCCTATGTCTCAGTAGCACATTGTTGACCCATACAACTATGTATTCTCTTTAGCCTATGTCTGAACAAAACTCTATCAACCTAGTCAATTCTATACTTGTGGGTTGATTTTGCTCCTTGTCTGGCTAAATTTTTACTTATTTTCCTTATTCTTTCTTAATCTTAGATTATTTCATAAAGCATGATGAAATCCATTATCATAATCTTATTAGACAACTTGAATCCATTTAAACACCATATGGGGTGATCCTTTCTTATTTTCTTTACCTTCCGAGATAATTCTCACTCTTAGAGTACTTATCCTCCCTCATCTTTGGATTAAAACATGGTTAAAATAATTACATAAGATGAGATTGGTGGATCATATCCTTTTCATACCTATTAAGAAAATTACTATCTTCAAACATCCCACCATAATGTGGGACCCCATAGGTAATCCAACACCTAATAACCCTCTTCCTAATACCAATATAAGGAGTCCTCGTATAAATACCAATCCACAAATTGATATCACTCAAATTATTGCATAGATAGTGACAAAGATGAAGATAATGAAAACATATAACACCTCCTATATGATGCAACTAAAGCATCATTTTATCAACATGGCTAACCAACCTCCCATTCTTATCCCTCAAAATAATCAAAATTTTATTCCCCAACCTATCATGAATAATAAGATGCTCCAACACATCCAAAACAATCCTTTATCCCCATTTATTGATTCTATTGATATTGGAAATATATCTCCAACTATTAAATATGATGGGACTAAAGACCCTGTTGATGCCTAAAACTTTCACTCTTAGCAAACAATGCTCTATGGGAAGCTTTACATATGTGGGATGAAATTGTGATCTTTGAAGCAACCTCTGAGGTTTTATAATCCATCTCTTTGAATTTAATTGGGGTGGGGGGGGTGGCGGAGGGGTAAGGAGGAAATTCAAATAAAATTGAAACAAAATTAACTACGGTGATGGACTAGAATTCCTAACGTATTTATCCCTAATATTTCATAAGATAGATTGAAAATTTAAAAAATTATAGACGATTTAAAATTACATGTGCATGATTTAAATCCTACAATATGAAAAAAATACAACACTATAGAAGAAGAGAATAGAAACAATAGACATTAATAAATTCCACACAAATTTCATAAAATACCACATCCTCTTTATTGTTGGGGAGAAAAAAATATAAAAGGCCCAAAGGCAAAATATTAATCCTTCCCATGAGGATCACTCTCTAAGGTCTTGAAATGGAAAAAAATAACTACTACTATTGCTATTTAAAAACTAAATTATTATAATGGTTACTCTTTGATTACAGTCATAAAATCAAAACTATTAAACAAATCTTAGGACCTACTAAAGAAAAGATTACCTAATATATAAGCACAAAAACCTCATGAGGAAATGACAACTAGAAATTAACACTCACCTGCATGATGAGGCCATTACAACTGAAAGGGGGAGCTTTAGATCATGAGTAAAAATAGTCTTTAAAATCTTAGATATAGTGCAAGTTCACCACCTCATGATTCCTATGATGCTTAAAAGAAGCATTATGGTGACATGTGTCTCCCTCTGAACTAAATTTGGAATTATTGTTGGAAATGGTGAACACTTCCCTCAACCAATGACACTACTTGAAACTCTGACAAAAATAAGCCTACCTTGGATAGGCATCATGATGTCACATGAAAGGTTCACTTTTTTCTAGTTATAACTGCATAGTGGGTCCCATTTCTAACTTCCTCAGCAAATTGTATGATTCAAAGCTCTAACAAAAGAAACCTTTGCTCTCAAGGAGTGTTGTGATGCCACATGGTGAGTAGGTGATATTCCTAGGGAAGTCAAGAATTCTTTTGAAAAAAATGAGCATGGGGGTGCCACATAAAATGTTCAATTCCTTTTTGTTATAAATGCATAGTGGGTCCCACCCATTATTTCATTTTCCAATGGCATGCCTTTACCTTATAAAATAAATCCTTTCTTGAGGAACACTATGATGACATGTGTCGAGCTAGAACTACTCTTATGTAATCTGGAAACCTTTTGAAAAGAATGAGTATGGGGTTGTCAAATGGAATCAATAAAAAGAGCTAAGAATTATCCAAAAATAAAAAGGGGAACCCAAGAAAGAGGAGGTCAAATATCCAAATCACTAAAGTCACCAAGCACATTCATAAAAAAATTTAACTACTCCCAAAAAATACAAAATGTGGATTACGATCCATAGTTCCTAGTAATTTGCAGAGGAATCTACCTATGGATGGAAGAACCCAAAATTTATAATTTTTCATACTAATAAAATAAAATTTTCCAAAGGGAGAGGAACCTAACACTTATAATTTCTAAAGAGCAACCTTCAAAGGTGTCCACTCTTCCTCTGTATGCAAAGTATTATTCTTTAAAACCTTGAAGGCTCTGTCCAAATCAATTATCTCCTTAAAAGAGATGCTTCTCAAACCTTTTACTTCCACCCTCATCTAAAATTTGAGTTGGTCAAGAGGCTAAAAAATGGTCTCCACTTTGAAGATTCTTGGTGATTCACCCAAATCCATAAAGATGATCTGGTCATTTTGCTTGGTGATTAGGAACTCTGTTATCTTGTCCCTCAAGAGGATCATGTTATATATGATGAAAAAGAAAGGGAAACCTAACTATACCAACTATTAAATATGTCCCTTCATGTATTGAACCACTTTCTATAAACTATTAAAAAATGTCATACATTTTGATGTTGCCTTGTTTTAGCTTAGGAACTCATTAACCTTAACCACCACCTACCTTCTATTAGCCACCCTTACTACCTATAGAATCATATCTATCACACTATATAAATTTTAGACCAAGAGCTATGAATATTAAACATTGGGGGGATATGAAGTTGAGGACCTGATCCATAGATGTGCTCACTTGTATGCTTATCCACTATGAGTTTACAATGAACCCAAGCATTGGATTAAAGTTTTTGGTTGCATTATTTTTTTTCTTTCAATATGAAACATATAGTAATTAGAATATTGGGAGGATACATGTAGTTTGAGAGTGGGTAGTGAGGTCATTCTTTAATTGTATGATTTCTTAGTCCTTGGCTTGGGATTCTCACTAAATTTGTTGATATGTGCTAGTAGAGTCCAAGAGAATTTTATGGGTCTATACAAGTTGTATTTATTTTTCATATAGCTTATTTTCTATGGCTACCTTTTCCTTTTTAAGGCCATCTACTTCAAAATCTAACTCAGCTACTTGGATCTGTAGCTAGGATATTTGGCTAAATTTTGATTGGAATATCTAAATGGTGATACGAATCTACATGTTAGACCTCATCATTGTAATATCTACATCTTTGGCTTTGGCCTCTACATTTAGACAGTTGATGGTAGGTTAGACTCTTACAAGTTAATACTCCTCTAATTGATGGCTTGCCTTGAGATAGTCCATGGTAATATACTTCTTGGTCTCCTCCATGAGTTCAAACCTAACATGTGGCTTGGCATGGATGAGGTTAAGGCCAATAAATTATATTGAGTAATCCCTTGACTACATTAGCTCTTAAGGCTTGATTATTGTTAGAATCATATGTGTAATCATCATGGATTGATATGTAAGGTTACATAATGACCACATGTGAGGTACCACTAGGGCCTTAGTCATTTCTCCTCTTATTTTATCCACTTAATCTTCTTGGGATTTTTTTTATAGTCTCCAACTACTAGTATAATTATTCTAATGACTAAATTAATTCCCCTATGAAGGGGGATCCTTGTGTTAATCTAAAAGGAATGGTCACTTACTACTATGAAGTAGTGGAGGCTATTCCCAAAGGATGAGTGAGTGGAGGGTCAATGTGGAAGGTGATAAAGGTGAGAGGCTATGGAGAGGGGTTGTGGGTGATTTCACCATGATGGATGTTCTTGTGGTGAATGAAGGTGGAGTGAAAAGTGACATAAGTGAGGTGATTAGTTATGTAGTTTAAAGTAGTGTAAATGTGGTGAAAATAGTGGAAGGTGAAGATGAAGTGAATAATGAATAAGAAGTGGAAAGAAGAGGGTTAGAAAAGCATACCCTCTTTTGCTTTAGCTTAGGAGGAGGGCTAGAAGCTTACACCTTAGAGCCAAGCTAAGATGACCCTACCCCAAGCTGCCCTAGAGTGGCTTGGCCTTGCTATTAGGTAGTTATACAAATAGGATAAGGATAGGATACAAGCCTCTTAATCATAAAAAAATCTTCCTCCTTCCTTGATGGGGTATCTTATTCTTCTTCTTTAATTAAAACCTCTTCTTCTACCTGAGTTTCTTCCACATGGTGTTCATCTTAGAGGTTCTTAAATTGCTTATCAAAGTATATATCTTAAAAGTTGAGATCCCACTGACCAATTTCCTACCTATAATTCCAATATTCATCCATTTTTCCTTGATCCATCCCTTCTAGAAGAGTTTAAATCTCAGACCCTTTATCATGTTCTTTGTAGGATCAAAATCCCAAACTAGTCTATAGGACTTCCACTAATGGTGGGTATTCAAGGGGATATTTGATAGATCCACATAATGATTGATATCATATTTCATCAATGAATTCCATTCCTTGAAGTATATTTGGGGATAATATTTGAAAGGGTTAGTGGTTTTGAGAGTGGATATGTGGTTGATCAGGTCATAATTCCATTAATAATTGATCTAGTCTAGGCTAAGTTCATCCAGTTTGAGTGTAAGCAAATGCTCATACAACATCCTCATAACTATAATTCCCCCTCTAAAAAATGGGATTTCATAAATATCCTTATTTTTCTATCCCATGCTATATATTGAGTCCACACATCAAGCTATCAGGCCAACTCCAAGGCCAGCGTCCTATCTGTGAGCATGTGTAAGAGCCAAAATGGAACATCCTTGAAATTTTGGACCCTAATGAATGTAAAATGGGATTTGAAGAACCAATTAAATATAATTTTGTATCTAGTGAGCCATTCTCTATGTAAATCTATCATTTTCAAGGTAATGGCTTCCTGACTGAGGTTGATCAGGACCAAAGATAGGAAGCACTCTAAAAAATCATGATAATATTATGTGGTTGATAGGATGTGGGTCTATGTAGAGATGGGAATAATATTATGGAGATACATCCCCATCTTGGTTATATTAATGATTAATTATATTGAGAATAATTGGGATATCTAGTACAATATTAGGTAGAGAAAGAAAGAGGAATACCTAAAGGTATTCTATGCTGAAATTTTTTCCAGCTGATTGTGAATGGTGTCAACAATAGCATTTAAAAAATCCATTTTTTAGGCCCTTTCCCTAATCAATATTGTTAAGTGTAAGACTTCACTAAACTATAATTCATGGTCATTGGTGTTTTAGTCCATTTTGAAGATAAATTCCAACATAAAGAGGGTGTCTCTCATATCTTATATCATAAAGCTTGAGAAAGCAATGGGAAGAGGCAACACTTCCATGTAATTTCTATAGAGAGCTAAGTTAAAGAGCTTTAGCCTATATAAATGAGTGTTCCATAAACTATGTAAGCTATCCATATTGTATATGTCTATGCTAGCATCATTAGGGAGATGGAGCATCTCCCTCACTACATCAACACTGATGTCCACATTTAGATGGTTACCTACAATAATTCTAGTGGTGGCATTGTATCTCTCCCCACATATGGAAACTGGGCATGGGTACATGAGAGGAACCATGTATTGATCTAGAGTGGAGCTACAAATCCTAAAACAAAATGACTTGAAGTCATTATTTTGAACCTTTATGAGCATGTGGGTATGAGCACCCTCCCTCAAGTTCTTTATGTTCTTTATCAGTTTGGGATCTAAGATACCATCTACAAAGTCTAATACTAGTGTGGGTTCCTAAAACATTGCTTGGTGACACCTTGATGTTTGGCACTATGGACTTTGACTATGTAGGTGTAGAAACATATGATTTGCTTCTTATAAATTGTGGGGGAAGGTCCTTATGACCAACTGATCTATGAGTTCTTTACTTCCTAGGATGTTCATCATTGGATGAGGACCCATAATGTTCCATATTGTAATTCTCTTGGAAAATATTCTATTTTCCTTAAGAAAAATATTGGAAACACTTGAAATTTTCTTTGGCTTACAATTCTTCACACAATTCCACTTCAAGATGCTCTACTCAACTTAATGATCTTAGAATTTTTAAGGTGTTTTAAATGTTTTATTCAATCAAAGAGAGTGATATTTATAGGCTAACACTCCTAGAGAAATAAACATGTAGCCTTTTTGAATTTGGGCACCCATAAATGATAAGGGTGGCACACATGCTTGAAGAGCCACTCATAAGAGATTTGTGGTGATCCTTGTAGGAGATCATGTAATTAGGTATGCTTGAACATTAATTTTAAGGGGAATGGGGTAGATAAACATATATTATAGATGATTCAAAATGAGGGGAGCTAAGGTGTTGACACTTGGTGATGGGAAAATAGCAACTTGTGACAATGACACTTATTTTTGAAAAGAAATAGCAACAAAAGAGGGAAATAACTATATACAATTTGAAGATGATAAATCAATTAAAGTGATTCAAGTGGATTCCACTATCTAGAATCTCTTAGGCATTACCTTATTCATCTACCAATTTGAATGCAATGCCCTACCTATTTTCAATGATGTGAAAGGGTCTTTTCCATAAGAAATCAAACTTAGCATGTTGACCTAGCTTCAAGGCCCTTTCATTGTATTTTAAAACCAAGTCTCCTAGTTTGAAGCCTAGGTCAGATGCCTTATTATCAAACCATATCTTGGATACCCATTTCTCACTAATCTTAGCATTGTTGTATTGTTATCTTGTTTCTTGAAGCTTGAGAAATTCTACTAATTTAACCTCTATTACTCCACTTTTTACTATTTTGACAACTTTCAACAATTGTAAAGTAGGAATTTCCATTGATATAGGCATGAACACTTTTTTTATCATATACTAATTCATATAAATATGTCTTTAGAATTTTCTTATGAGTGATTTGATCAACCCACAGAGCTATTTTTAGATGATTTTGTCATTCCCTCTATCGATCAATGCATGTCCTCTTGATTAACCTTATGAAGTTCTTATTGGTCAATTCAACCAATCCATTC
This sequence comes from Torreya grandis, assembly GCA_037957365.1. NCBI lineage: Eukaryota > Viridiplantae > Streptophyta > Pinopsida > Cupressales > Taxaceae > Torreya > Torreya grandis. The sequence continues at coordinate 1,157,128 of JARHVA010000679.1, forward strand.
CCCTATGGGTAATAATTGGATGAAGTTTTAAGTAAAATGTCATTCTAGAGTGAAAACTATAAAATATTTAAATTAAGTAAAATATTTTCATTGTCAAATATAATCATTTTAAGAGGGATGAACCTTGCTACCAGTTCCTCCAAGAAGTTGAGGATCACATTTCAATTGCCTCTTCCAAAGGGGCAACTTTAGACCACCTCATGAAGTAGTCTATGGCTATTAGTATCCATTTATGGCCTACACTAGACATAGGATTGATCATACCAATTAAATCCAAGCCCCATTGTATAAAAGGTTCATCAATCATAATTGGGTTTAACAGCATAGCTAAATTCTTTCACTTACTAGAAAAAAATGGCGTTGCTAGTGTTTCTTCACTATTTGATGGAAATCTAAAAACATGCTCGACTACTAATATACAACATGCATAATTTTAGTTTTGGTTGTATTTACTAAGAAATGTCCACCTGGATGGGTAAAATTCATAAATTTTAGGACCTTACTAGATTGTTGGTCATCAAAAAATTAGAGAAGTTCCTCATTGAAGTTCCTTTTTAACAAGACTCCCTAGACTAGTGTATAACTAACTCCTTACAATATATAGAATCTCTTTTTGTGTGTAAGGAGGCTGTATATATATTGGATAGTTTACTTAAAGTATGTTATATTAGTAACCCAAGACCAATCATTTTCATACTAACTCACCAAAACCATTTCCAATACATCCTGCTCACCTTTCAAGGCATCCATACATTAGGCTAAATACTCACAAAATCCTCTCCCTTGGATCACCTTGGTTAGTATGAATTTTATGTCACATTATAGAATCTTGGTGATCAAATTAGATCTTTTCTTGGTGATCTCCCCTTCCATGATGTACTATCTGATGTTGGGATGCACCACATATATCATCATCTTGCTTCCCAAGATATCCAAATTTATTGACACCTTTAATGATGGTGAAAACCTATTTCTCAATGTAATAATAATAATAATAATAATAATTATATCCATATATGGTTCTTTAATATATCTCAACAGGATGTTCACCCTTCCCTTCATTTTATTTTTGAGTTAACATGGATGCCAAGCTATGTTCATTCCTATGAACATACATGACAAAATCTTTAGAAAAGTTGGGATTGAATAACACATGAGCAGTAGATATTGATTATTTGATCTTTTAAAGTGTTTTTATTCCTTTAGTGGTCCATTTGAAAGATTGGTTTTTCTTCAACATCAATATTATTGTCCTTACCAGCCCTATAAATTTAGATATGAATCAGCTGATAAAGTTGATCTTTCTTAGGAAATACTGACTCCTTTTTTGTTGATCATTAAGGTTAGTCTTTGATGGCCTTCATTCTATCTAGATCAATGGAGATGCCTTATTTGGATACTATGTACCCTAGTAGCTTGCCTAGTAGGATGCTGAAGACACATTTTTTAGGGTTGAAGGATACCCCAAACACTTGGTACTTTTTTAAAAAATTCTCCAAATGATCAAAAGGATACTTTTTTTAGAGAACACTATCAGATCATCTAGATAGATGAGGATTATTTTGTTAATCATGCCCTTAAATCTATATCCATGACCTACTAAAAGATAGCTCATGGATTAGAGAGGCCAAAAGGCATTTTCACATATACGAAGGTTCCCCACTTTGTAGTGAAAGTGATTTTATTTTAGTCCTCATTATTAACCCATATCTAGTTATAACCTAAGAACCCATCTAGAAAAGACAAAATTTCTACACCCACTACTATTTGGATGATCTATTCCATTTAAAGAAGGGGGTAATGATATTTTAGAGACACTTTGTTTAAATCTCTAAAGTCTATGCATAGCCTACTTTTTCCATTCTTCTTTCTTACTAGAACCAAGTTGGATACCCAAGTCAAATGCTTAATTGGGTATATAATCCTTGATTTGATCAATTTCCTTAGTTCTTGAGCCATGATGGACTCAATATTTGGGTTTACCAACCTTTTCTTTTGGTGGACTAGTTTGGATCCTTCGACTAGATCTATGGTGTGTTAGATGACCTCATGGTCATACCCTTTTAGGTCATCATACATCTAGGACATAAATCCATAACTATTGTATAAAGACACCAATCGATCCTTATCCTTTTGGGAAACTTCTTTCCCCACTTTCAATTTTATTCCATCTCCTACATCAAGCTTGATGTAATCACCTTTATTTGTGATAAACTTCTATTTTTCATTCCTTTCATCATCATAATCAAATAGATTCTCCAAGGTGATCAATCCCTTTGGAAGTTTATTTGACTTTAGTTGCATGATTTGATCTTCATAGGATTCTTTAATATTTAAATGTAACTACTCTAAAAACTCACATGAAAAATGAAGTAACATGAAAATTTGGTCATCACTATTGAATACCTACCAATTTTGATCATTATCTAGGATAACAGGCCTAATAATTACTTCTACCATTTATTCACTAATCAACAATTCAATTACTAAGATTAAATTGGGAGTTGATTACTACCATTATGTCTACCTGAGCATTCATGGACCTAGGGATGATTTGGATATTAAATTATTCAAACACTTTAATTATATCCCATATTTGATGGAGGTAAGATCTCATGCAGACATTATTCATAGTTTTAACTCCTCTTAGTTATGTTATTACTAGTTTAGAATCTTTGAACACCTTTAACTTCTTCATGCCCATGTGATTGGCAAGGCTGAGACCATGGACCAAGACTTCATATTTAGCTTCATTATTTTAATAGACAATTTGGAAGTGGAAATCCCTAAGGGTCTCTTTTCTATATGGATACATCAATCAGATACTAGATCTGGAGCCGGTCTGGCATTTTGCACCATTGAAATGTAGAGTCCAAAATTTAGACTCAATTTTAGGTTCCTTGGTTTTATACTCATTTTTCTTTATGAATTCAAGGATGGTCTAATATTCATCATGGGTTAAATAGGTTCCAAGGCTGGGGGCATCAAAGTTTGTGAATGGATCATTCTCAATGAATCTAGTCACAAAGACTTTCTCCTCTAGGTTCCTATTGTCTACCACTCTTTCTTCCTTGAGATTTTCTATGTGATACATCTATTTCTTGGAGAAAAAAGTGTGCATTGATTTGAAATTCATCATAGCATCATCAGCTACATGCTCTAGATGTAATGTCTTAGAGACCACCTTCAATTTTGAGCCTTATTTAGTCCTTAAAATTGAGTGAGACCAATCTAAAGATAAGTATCTACCTATCCTGGCTATGAAATCTCATGACAAACACAACCCAAAGACTATAAAAATATATATTACCACAATGTCTTAGAATACTATGATATTAGGACAAGAATATAGAGTTATGGGAAGGACCTTAATAACACTTATGGTCTAAACATTATTCCCATCTAACTGCATTACCCATTTAATCAAATGTTCATATTGAAGTTGTAGTGAATCCATAATATGTTTGGGAAATACTATGGTGTTGGCACTAGAATCAATTATAGAATTGTGCAATAGATTGTTCCCCACTATGAGAGTTAAATAAAATGGGTTATGTTTTATTTTACTTACCCTTACTTTATATTTGATGCATGGGGTTGTAAATTGTTGGTGGCTTCCTTTGCCTTGGTTTGTGCTATCTCCTTAGCTAGTTTATCTTGCATAGGATTCTCTTAGTCTTAAAATGCCTCTCATAATAGAGACTTCTACTTGAGGATAGACAAGACAACCCAAAGAGAAAAATTAATTAGGGACTTACTTATCTACTATACCACATTAAATGAACCTTGAGGTCAGACTTTGGGGTAATTTATCTTATTTGCATTATTTTTATATGCTTTTGATATGCTAGGGGAGATGGTTGAGGTATTGGTTTTTTATTAGTTAGAGATTTTTGGAAAAAACTATGTGTTCATTTTTTGATTGATTTTTCAATTCAAACTCCATGAACCATCATCAGGGTATGAGAATGAATAGATCTTATATTTTTCCTAAAATTCACTCTAGGCCTTACAAAAACCTTTTGAGTTTTAGTGGGTTTCTTCTTAGATCAAGTGTAATAGTCTAATATGACTTGTGAGTCTTTCATCATGGGGACCTCACTCACATAAATTGCATCTTCACCTTCCACCCAAGAAAAAGTGCATGCTCTGAGTCTATCTCCTCTTATTACTCTAATGACATTCCTTACATTTAAGCCATTAGTATAACATTTTTAACACCTGAGGACTAGTATTTGTAAGGATCTGAATCAAGTTTATTCCCTTGTCTTCATTGCTTGGTGAATTTTTGTTGTAAATTACCTCTTGGGTAATTTTGGGGTGTATGTACATCATTACACAAAAATCACCATGAAGTTGGGTCATCTACCAAATTATTTTGGCTAGTGACCAATTATCTATTTGAGTTTGGTATGACCACTTGCAAAGGATTAAGAACTAGGATGATCTAATTTATAGGTCACACTTAGTGATTTGACCTATGCCCTCCTTAGAACTAGCTGTAATAATATAGAACTCTTCTATTTTGTTAATTCTTTAAAGGGGGATTTGAGGGCATATCTTACTACCTTTTGAGGTTAATGATCTCATTTGATAACTTTTGCAAGATGTTCTTCATGTTGTTCATCTCCACAACTAGTGTGGATGAAGTAGATGCACTCGTTTGAGTAGTTAGATATACATACATGGAAGGAGATGATTTTGAGGTGATTATGACTTATTTTTACAATGACATTGATAATTATAGGAACATGGGAATTGATGATCATGGGGGGAGATTCAAGGCATCTACCAAATTATTCTCTATTTTGATAGTTAACTCATATGCATCTAGCAGTGTTTGGTCTTCAATGGACTAAACCATAACCACTATGTCTAAGTAAATTCCTTAAGGTAAAATATAATGGCCATACCCATGGGTGTTTGAACCACTACTAGTATTATTTTCCAAGTCTTATCGAATTAGGTATTAAAATCAATGATAGCCTCTTATGGGGCATTTTTAATAGTGATTAGCTACTGCAAGAGAGATGATTGATCTCCTTTCTCATTGAATCGATAAAAGAATCTATTTATATGTTCATCCTAGGTAGAAAGGACTAATATTAGTCATGATATTTCCCTTTAAAAGAGGCATCTATTAGCCTTAAGTATACATCTTTCTCTTTGATATGATGTACAATATAGACATTGGCAACATCTTGAAGATTCTCCACTATGCTCTTGAAATCTTCCCCATGAATTTAGGGACTACCTTTAAGGCATTATCAAGAATAAGATCCCACGTAGATAGGGATACTAGAGGAATGAGTGGGATACCATTTTTCCATGCCATAAAGTTCCTTGGTGGTCCTTGGATAGCCATCTATTGTGGTTGTTGTGTTGCACCAAACCTTACAATTTTTTGGCAAGTTAAAAACACCAAAGGTGGTAGTAGTAATATTATATTATATGTTGTTAGTGACCTTATGATGTGTATATAAATCATAAACTCTAGCTTATAGTAATGTTTATTGGTCCCATTGGTAGTGTTAGAAAAGGGAACTGTTGATGCCTAAAAATTTTACTCTCGACAAATAATGCCCTTTGGGAAGATTGATAGATGTGGGAAAAAAATTATGATCTATGAAGTAACCTCTGAGGATTTTGAATATGACTCTCAAAATTAATTAGGGGGTGTAAAGGGGTAAGGAGGAAATGCAAATAAAACTAAAACAAAACTAACTAAGGTGATATGCCAAAATTCTTAACATATTTATCACTAATATTATATAAAATATATTGAACATGTAAAATATTATAGATGATTTAAAAGAGCATGTGAATGATTTAATGCTTATAATATGAATAAAATCCAACACTATAAAAGTAGATAATAGAAATAATAGACAGTAATAGATTTCATATAAATTGACATAGAACACCACATCTTCTTCATTTTTGGATAGAGAACAAAATAAAAAAGGACGAAAGACACAACATATAATGTTCAATCCTTCCTATAAAGGGATCCTACTAAGGTCTTGAAGTGGAAAACAATAACCACTTCTATTTTTATTCAAAAACTAAAATATTATAATGGTTTCTCTCTAATAATAGTCATAAAAGCAAAACTATTAAACAACTCATAGGCCGTAGCAAAGAAAAGATTCCCTAGTATATAGGCATAGTGGCCTCATGAGGAAGCAACACCTAAAACCTAACACTAATGTTCATGATGAGGCCTTTACAACTGAAAGGGGTATTTTTAGGTCATGAGTGTAGATGATATTCAAAATATTGGATATGGCATAACTTCTTGGCCTCATGATTGCCACAATGCTGAAAATAAAAACTATGGTGACGTGTGTCTCCCTCTAAACTTCCTTTGGAATTCTTGTTGTAAATGGGGCACACTTCCCTTGACCAATGACACTAATTTAAGTTCTGATAAAAATAAGCCTACCTTGGATAAGTGTCATGATGCCACATGGAAGGTTCACTTCCTTTTAGTTATTAATTTATAGTGGGTTCTATTTCTAACTTATTTGGCTAATGGCATGATTCAAAGCTCTGACAAAATAAACCTTTTATTTCAAAGAGCATCATGATAACACATGGTGAGCAGGTGTTATTCCTATGGAAGTAAAGAATTCTTTTACAAAGAATGATCATGGGGGTACCATGTGGAAGGTTCACTTGATTTTTTCTTATAATTACATAGTAGGTCCCACCCATTATTTCATTATCTAATGGCATGATTTTACCTTATAAAATAACTCCCTTCTTTCTTGAGGAGCACCATGATGACATGTGTTGAGACGATACTATCTTGGGTGAACTAGGAACCTTTTGCAAAGAATGAGCACAGGGGAACCATGTTGCATTATCAAAAAGAGCTGAGACTTAGCCAAAAATAAAAAGGGGAACCCAAGAAATAAGAGTCAAAATATCCAAATTGCCAAACTGACCAAGCTCATTCATGACAAAAAGCTAACTGCTCCCAAAAAACTACAAAATATGGATTACAATACACAAACCCTACATCTTTTCTTAAGGCATTTAACAATATTTATAAGGAGTGGATCTAAACTAATAATTTTTACACAAATAAAATTTTAGTTAAAATTTTCACCATTGATGTATTGGAATGATACGATCAACTCCCCCAACATTCCATATGACAACTAGAGGATTTAGTCAATCCTTTAATTAAAGAGTTTTAAAACAATGATCTTCCTAAAAATTGATTTATTAATTTTATCAATGCTAAGAAATATCCCAATAAATAATCTCATGATTTTATGAAATGATGGAAATATCTAGATCACAAGGTTGATCATAACATGAGTAATGACAAATTGTTTAAACTCTTTATAACTACATTAAGTACTTCACTTCAGTATAAGGTTCAAAATTCTTCTCCTCAAACACTCAATGAAGCTCTTAATCAAGAAAAGCATCAATATTTTTTAATGAAATAATTTGAACCTAACACAAAAATCATTAAAGGATCTTTTCAACATTCAACTAATGTGTTAACCATCAATCCTCTTCAAACCAAATAAAAAGTTTCCAAAGCCAATAAACCACAATATTCTCACACACCATTAACTATGTAGCAAGTTATATAATTCTTAGCAACCTCTAAAATATTAACTTATCCAAATAATCCTCCCAAATTATATGACCCTAATCAATTTTTTTGGTTTCACACTGACATTGGTCACTCCCATGAAACATGTAGAGGGCTCACAATTTTTTTTATCTCCTATATGCTTGGTAATTTTTTCAATCATGAATCCTTTATTTAACTTCATCATCAATATTACATTAATGCTTCTCAAAAATGACAAGTTCCCAAATATTATTCTTTTAATAACCAAAAATCTTTTTCCACATCTAACATTCAACAAGCCAATAAGGATGTATGTGAAATTACTACTAACTATGATCAATATTACAACAATTATCAATATGTCAATGAGGCTAAGGTCAATTATTGAGATAAATTGACCTAAAAATATCCTATCACCAAACCTAAGAAACCATCCTTGGAAGAAAAATTCTTAAAAAATACTACAACTACTCACTAAAATTTAGAAACCAATGAAGAACCATCACCTCCTTCTGAACCCCTAGCCACTTTTCTTCCTCATAAAACTAATTTACCTTCTAAAGCTCATGTTGGTTCTTCTTCCAAGACCATTATAACTTCTTAAAAGAACTCAACTCTATGCCTTGAAAGATACATCTTATGGAGTTAGTTCATAACTCTCCTTATCATCATAAATTTATCATACAATAGTAAGAAATTGAAGAGCCATATTCTTTAGAAGAGGAACCATCTTCTCATGAGCCTCAACCAACTGAAGTGCATACCATTGAATCCATTTGTCCTTCTTTGTAACCCTCCTTAGATTTTCTCAAAGAAGACATGATTAATGAGGAGATCCTCTTTTGAGATAATGATCCACCCATGTTCATTAATATATCCATCAATACCACCATCATTCATAAAGTATTAGTAGATGAAGGGTATAGTATTCATGTGACATCTATGTGGCTCATACAAAAACTTGGATATAATAAAGATCATCTTGAGCAAACTGACTTAGCATGTCATGGATTTAAAAAAAACTAATAAAAATCCACTTGGCTATATTTGGATCCCTCTTAAAATTGGACCTAAGACCATCCAAACTAAGCTCATGATATTTTACTTACCCTTATCTTAAAACATACTAATAGGATGCCCATGGGCTCATAAAATGAAGTTTACTACCTCTTTAGGTAGCCAATATATCAATTTCCTTTATAATGAAAAAGGTATAAACATGAGGTTGATCCTAACCCTTAGAGTATTCAGCTTTCAAATCCCAAATCTCAATATCGAAGTCCCACTATTCCAATGATAATAGTGCTCCATTACCTAAATTTTTCAACATGATTTTAAATTTACATGTCATTCTTGTTGATTGTGATGATGATGAGCCCAACTATTTGTAAAATACCTACAACACTACCAAGACACCTCCTTACATCTTGGAGTGGTTTCATCCCTCTTTATTACCTCATGATCACACCATCCCTCTTATCAATGAGATCACTAACTTTCCCCCTACATGCAATCCTCAGGAATCATCTTATATAGAATATGATTTCACATGTGATGATTATGAAGTGCCTAAACTATTCCAATATCTTTTAATCATGTCTCCACATATATTAAGTGATTTAGGGATCTCCCCTTTTGAAGTTCTTACTAAATCTCAATAATGTAAAATTTTTCCAATGTATGATGATAATTTGATCATGGTCCAAGCTCAATCATGAGACTTGTATTTTAAATTTTATCAAAAAACTCTAGCTCAAATACATGATTTCAATCATGATATTCATACTATTTCCATAGATTTTGAAATAGAACCTGAAGGTCATGCAACTCTTAATAATTATCCACTTATTGATACTCATTGGGTAGTAGATAAAATATTACCTTCTAAACCTTCAAAAATTCCTACATCTTCTATTACTCCTAATGAACCAATCATTCTTTCCAATCCTCCTCCCGTCAACAATACTACCTAAAAAATAATTACATCATATCAATCTTATTACCCTACTTCACCTACTCTTGATATTACATTAGATGTCAAGGATAAATATTTATGTCAAATACATTATTAATATGATCTCCATGGTAACAAAAATATTGATCCTAAAATGGATGTTAAGTATTATGGTCCTCTTCCCACTTTTCCTAGTGATGAAGACATTATTCAATTGCTTCATGATTGAGAACTCAACTCCGTTGGTAACATCACACACTTGGGAATTTTAATAAAAAATCCCGTAATTTCAACAACCTCATAACTATTATTGATCCTAAAATAAATTTGGTTTCCTCTCTACCTAATGCACCATATCATTTCTAATATGATAATGATATGCTTATCTAGGAAATTACAAGAATTGAATATGGTGCCCCATTATGCCCTCAACAAATCACAGTCTCTTTGAAACTTACACAAATTGAACATGATAAATTTAGATTATTATTTGATAAATATCTTGAGACTTTTATTTGGTCTTATGAGGATATGCCTGGCATTGATCTTAGTATCATGGTGCATAATATCATCGCCTATCTAGACACCAAATATGTGTAATAAAAGTAGTGGAAATTTCCACTAGAAGTTTCCAATTTATGCCATAAATAAATAATTAAACTTATTGATATTAAATTTATCAAACCTATGGACTATTCATAATGGGTATCAAACATTGTCCCTATTTAAAAATGTCACCATGGTTATTCACATTTGCATCAATTTTCACAACCTCAATCTTGATTGTCCCAAAGACAAATTATCTTTACCTTCCATATATATCATCATCAATTCCACTACTGGATATGAAATTTTGTCCCTTATGAATGGTTTCTTAGGTTATAATCAAATTCACATTACCCTTGAAGATCAACATAAAAAACTTTCACCATAGAATGGGGCACCTATTATTACATTACAATACCCTTTGGCCTCAAAAATGTTAGATCTACCTATCGATGAGATATGACCCACATTTTCCATTGCCTTATCCATATGATTATGGAAACCTATGTGGAAAATCTCATTGACAAGTCTAAAAGTTAAAAAAATCATGTTTTTGATCTTGATATTATCTTCGATCACCTCATCAAATATAAAGTTAGACTAAACTGTTATACATGTGTCTTTGACATCACATCTAGAAAATTACTAATGTTCTTAGTCTCTCTTTTTAGTATTTATGTCGATCCCACTAAGACAAATTCTATTGTCAACATTCCTATCCCTCTTTCCATTCTAGATATTCACACTTACCTTGGAAAACTTGGGTCAATAAGATGATTTATCCCCAAAATGGCTTATTTCATCCATTTTATTAATTATATTATAATGAAAGGTAATGCCATTGAATGGATATATCCTTATAAAAAATAATTTATCAATATGAAATAATCTTTTCTTAATCTACCAAACCTTAATCCACCTTGCAATGATCATATTTTAATATTATATAGTTCTTCCACACCTATATTAGTTAGGGTAATGCTTGCCTAACATGATGATACTAGAAGAGAATATGTCATATATTATATCATTCAATGCCTCATTGACTATAAAAAATGTTATACAAAGTAGAAGATGATTGCCTCACCATATATTTTTTAGATGAAAAGCTCCATCATTATATGATTTATCAAACAACTTACATTATCATTCATTCTAATCCACTCTATCACTTCTTCTCTAAAGTCTTTATTCTTGTGATATAATTGGCAAGTGGTTGGTCCTTTTAATGTAATTTTATCTCTGCATTATTACACAAAAAGATGTTAAAGGACAAATCATTCCTGACCAACTAATAACTACTCCCATACTAGCTACTAACCATCTTTGATATAGTCTTATAAATGATAATATCATATATATTGAAGGTCTTAATCAAACCATATCTCTTAAAGATGAATTCCATAATTTTGCTACTAATATTAAAACAATTAATCTATAAGAGTCCTATATCCTTCTTGACTCTACTAAATCTCAAGTAATCATTGAGGAATTACCTAAAATAAATGTTGATTTACATGAAGATACTTGGACCATTCATTTTTATGGTGCCAAATACCTTCAAGGAGTAGGGTTAGGTTGTATCCTCACTAGTCCTCTTGTTAAAATTATCCATTTATTATTTCACCTTACATTGGATGTCACTAAAAACATGGTGGAATATGAAGCCTTAATCATAGGCATGAGATTAACCCTTGATTTATACATTACCTATTTGCATGCTTTGGATGATTCTCAACTCATCTGCCAACATGTTAATGGTGATTATCAATGCAAAAGGGAAAATATCATTTCTTATCATCAAATAGCCACTACCCTTGTCAAATAGTTTGCTTCTTTTACCATCAATCACATCCCTTTAGATCAAAATTATATTTTTGATTCCATCACTTCTTTGACATCTCTTTTTCCTCTGCATCAAGTTGTTACTTATTCTACCTTTCTTATCCAAATAATAAATTCCATGTCTTTAATTCAATCATAATATTCACTTATCTACCACATTGAGGTTATCACCATTTGACAAATCCCATGGTACCAAGACATCATTCAATACCATAACATCAAACTCATCCTCCAAATACCAATTCCTAAGAAAAGACTTAAATTCACAAACAAGCTTTCAAAAATGTCTTTTAATATAACATCATTTATTATCACAACATTTAAGGTAACCTACTCTTTTATGTTATGAAATAGGAGATTCCTCATCTTATTAAGCAAAGACATGGGGGAATTTATGGTGGTCACTATAGTAGACACGTTATGACACATAAATGCTTACACATGGGTTAATTCTATTCTACTCTTGAAAAAGATGCCATTGAGTACTCTAAAAAGTGTAGTCTGTGCCAACTTCATGATAATCTAATCCATTCAACTCTAGATAAGCTTGAAACTATGGAGTCTTCCTGGCCATTCTCAATGTGGGGATTAGATCGCATAGGGAATCTACCTAGATCACATGATGGGAATGTCTTTATCATCATGAAAATTAACTATTTTACCAAATGGGTCAAAGTCATGCCTCTCATTAATCTCATGGTAACCACCATTGATAAATTCACCCTTAATCAAATCATTTACTGCTTTGGTGTTTCTAATAATCTTATTTTTGATAATGGTGTTAACTTAAAAAATAAATATGTCAAAGAGATTTGTGCTAAATTCAAAATCAATCAAACATTTTCCACATCATACCATCCAAAATGTAATGGCCAAGCTGAGGGAAATAACAAAATTATTAATAAATTTCTCCAAAAGACAATTCATGACACTCACATGGATTGACATCTTCATCTATATCCTACTATTTGGTCCTATGACACTAGAATACACATTGCCACTAGGACAACACCATTTTTTCTAGTCTATGGCCATGAATCCATCATCTCATTAGAATTTGAGCTTCCCTCTCTTCATATCTCTCTTCATGATATAATACCTAATTAAGAATTACATGAATCTCACCTTTGTGCTCTTGATATCCTTGATAAACATTGTCTTTCCTCTCTACAACATAATTTCCAATACAAGGACCGCATCACCACACAACATAATAAAAGATTTAATGTCCACACTTTTAATGTTGGTGATATTATCATTAAATTAGACTAAACTCATGAGAAAAGAGGTAAATATGTCCAAAAATAGTGGGGCCTTTATTTAGTTAAAGACATACTTGGTATTAACACCTATCACCTTCAAACCAATGAAGGATATATTTTCAAAGAGCCCACCAATGAACAATTTTTAAAGATGTATTTTACTTAGATCTTTTCTTTCTTATCATGTTTTTTATATGTTATCATTCTAAAATTTTTCATAGGATATATACACGGGTCTTACCCTCTGTAGTAGTCTCTCTTTCCATAGACCTTAGTGCTTTATTTTTTGTCCTATTGGAAGCACAACTACTAGGGGGTGAATTAGTGTTTAAACTATCAGAGTTGTTGCCAGAATCTGGATAATGTGAATGCAATGGAGGCATGATGACATGAGATGAAGCTAGTGCACATCACATAGATGCTAAAGCAATTTGAAATTATACAAGAAGATAAATTACACAAGGTAATTAGGAGAAAACCCAATATCTAATTAACATGAGATGGCCAAAGTGAAGAATACATATAGGAGAGCACATAAGTAACTCCTCTACAAAAGGTGTTCAAGGCACCCCAAGAATAGACTGTAACTCCTCCATGAAAGGTGGTGACAAGGTGCTAAGAATAGAGAAGTAACTCCCATCAAGGGAGTTACTTATGACATTCTTATGACACCTATGACACATCTATGACACACATCTCCACATAATCTAGCCTATCCCACAAATGTAGAAAAACTCCATGTATGCACAAATATATAATTTCCCTAATTAAATAATGGGGAAAAATAAAAACCTACACCAATACCCCCCCATAAGCGTAGCTTAGGTGGGCAGTGTGGAAATATAAAATGCATCCCAACAACTAGGCCTGATGAGGTACCCATGTACAAATGCAGTCTCCCATAATATAGAGAAAAGGAGAAAACCCGTAGGAAAAAAACTCCCCCCCAAAAGAGAGACATAAAAGAAATGAAGAGGCTAGTGGGCCCCCCTGAAGATGATGCTGCTGTAGATGTGGACCGCACCCTAATAAGAGCTTGTAGATGAATGAACTTGCTCTCAGTGAAAGGTTTGGTGAAGATGTCTGCAACTTGCTCCAAAGACTGGCAAAATATCAAGTCAATGACCTGACTATGAATAAGCTCCTGAATGAAATGCATGTGAATCTCTATGTGCTTGGTCCACTGGTGTTGAACTAGATTCTTACAAATCTGAATGGTACTCTGGTTGTCATAATAAGTGATGGTGGGCTGCCTGATAGGAATACCAAACTTAGAAAGTATCCCCTAAAGCCAAATAGCCTCAGTAGCTACATTAACAACTCCCCTGTACTCTACCTCTATGGATGATATAGAAATAGCATTCTACTTCTTGCTAGACCAATTGATAGGACCAAAACTTAGAGAGAAACTATAACCAAAAGTGGACTTGTGAGTTTGTGAATCGCCAACCCAGTCTGAATCTATATATCCAAACAAGTAAACCTCTATGCCAAATCTTTAATGAATCCCATATCTATGTGAAACTTGTATGTAATTCAAGATCATCTTAGCTACTTTCCAATGTAGCTCATGAGGTTCCTACATAAATCTGGAGACAAGTCCCACTGTATATGATATGTCAGGCCTGGTGTGAGTTAAGTAGATGAGATTGCCAACAAGTTGTTGATACCGAGTGGCATCAACCAATGGTGAAGAACAGTTAGCCTCAAGCTTAACACCTGATAGAAAAGGAGTCAGAGATGGCTTACAATCAGCCATGTGAAACCAAGCCAATAAGTCAAGAGCATACTTAGGTTGTGTAAGAGAAATCCCTAAATATGACTGTGAGATCTCGATGCCAAGGAAGTAATGTAACAAACCCAAGTCTGTCATGTCAAATCTATCTTGGAGAGATGCCTTCACCACTACAATAGCCGATGAAGAACTCCTGGTGATCAAAAGGTCATCAACATATAGAACCAAAATTAGGAGCGAATCATCCTGCCATAAGAAGTAGACATTGGGGTCAGAATGGAACCTAGTGAAACCCACTATGAGAGGGAAGGAATCCATCTTGACATACCAAGCCTGAGGGGCCTATTTGAGGCCATAGATAGATTTCCTAATTTTGCATACTAAGGAAGAATCTTGAACAAATCCTGGTGGCTACTTCATGTAGATCTCCTCCTCTACGTCTCCATAAATAAAGGCACTCTTCACATCCATCTAGTGCACATCCCAACCATGTGATGTGGAAATAGCCAAGGTGAGTCAGATAGAAGTCATCTTTGCAATGGGTGCAAAGGTCTCTGAGTAGTCAATACCTGCCACCTGTGAGAAACCCTTGGTGACCAATTGTGCCTTATACTTATCAACTAACCCATCTGTTGTAAACTTGGTCCGATATATCCACCTACATCAAACCATCTTTATTCCCTTAGGAAGTGAAGTCAAATCCCAAGTGTGATTTTTGATTAAGGAAGAATATTCTTCCTCCATAGCACTATCCCACTCAGGTACCCCCAATGCCTCTTGAAAAGTTTGTGGATTTGAAACTAAAGCAAATAAGGCATGTAGATCTCTCTAAAAATCCCCCTAATACATCTATCATCTATGGGATCTCCTACCCAAATTCCATCACTCTCAAGTGTCTGTCTAGCCCAAAGTGGCCCAAAAGTGGGCGAGTCAGGTGTTAAATCCTCATCCTCTAACTAATTAGAGGTGGATGACTCTGCATCACTATCCTCACTATCTAAAATTGAAGAAGAAGAAGATGCCTTTGGCTCAAGAACCTGTTGTGGCTGATATGAATCTGATGAGGAAACATCATGAAGAAGTAGATTTGATGAGGGAGAAGAAATGCCAAGTGTTGAGTCTCTAGGACTCTCCTGAAAGTGGACACTTCTCTTAATGAATAACTCATGAGTGATCAAGTCTAGAAGGTAATACCCCTTAATACCATCTGGATATCCTACAAAGATGCAAGGATTGGATTGACATTCCATAGCTTTGCATTTCTTCTTCAGTATGTAGGCCATGGCTGGGGATCCAAAAACCCTAAGGTGCTCAACATTAGGTTTTATTTTATGCCAAGCTTCAAAGGGTGTTATCCCTTTCAAAGCTTTTGAGGAACCCTGTTTTGAATGTAGTAAGCAAAATTGATGGCTTCAGCCTAGTACTATGGTGTTAAGGATTTGGAGTGAATCATATAGCTACCCATCTCTTTCAAGAACCTATTTTTGTGTTCTACAAACCCATTCTATGAAGGACTGTAAGTGACTGTGTGCTGCAAATCAATCCCCTATATGGTGCAAAACTACTCAAACCTATTGCTGACATACTCCCCTCCATTATCAGTTTGAAGAACCTTGATGGATTTCTCACTTTGTTTCTCAATAAGAGCCTTGAAGTCTAGAAAATTTTCAAGCGCTTCAGACTTTTGTTTGCTAAAATATATCCAAGTGTACCTAGAGAAATCATCAATGAAAGTGAGGATGTACTTGGCCCTTGTGAAAGATGGTTTGGGAAAGGGTCCTAATACATCACTGTGGACCAAATCCAAAGGTTGTTAAGCCCTCCAAGATTTGCCTTTGTAAAATTTTGCTTCAAGATGCTTCCTAAGGGAGCACCCCTTGCAAAGTCCTTCTGAGAATTGGACATGAGGCAAGCCAATGACCACGTCATTTTTGCAAAGTTGTTTAAGGTAGTGGTAGTTAAGGTGGCCAAACCACTCATGTCATAGTTTTCTAACTCCATCTGAATGATTCAGTAATGTTGTTGGAGAATAATTTGGTGCAAAATGTGAGAATGTGTATAACCTTGGTTGGTGATTTGCCCTACCCACTACCACTGTAGTATCACTATACAACTCCCTGATAACCACTAAATCTGGTGAAAACTCAACTCTCATGCCCTGACTAATATGAGTGATTTGGTACACTGATAAGAGATTGGTTGAAAGAGAATGAACACTTAGAACATTATTAAATGTTCCTCCTTCCATTTCAACTGACCCTCTCCTTACAATAGAAATCGATGTGTCATCACCCAAACTAATTAAAGTCATGCTACAAGGCTCTAAAGATGAAAACTCAACTAGTGAAGAGCCTATTTGGTGAGAAGCACCTAAATTAATGACCCATGATGTTGTAAAAGCTGTAGTTACTACAAGGGCCTTGCCCTTTTCTTTCTCCTTACCCTTACCTTTTGCCTTGGTAGAATCTTGGGTAGATGAATTCTGCTTGATGGACTCAGGAACACCTATGTTGTGCTTCTCTAGAAGATGAGTTAGGTGATCTATTTGTTTATTTATGCATTTGTGTTCATCATGCCCTATCTTTTTACAATAGGCACATTGAACCTTCTCCTTCTTAGGTTTAGCATTGGAAGAGGAAGACTCAGTGTTGTTTTTGGCAGGATTGTTATTTTCTTTCTTCTTCTCTTGGTCCTTGTTCTTTTTCTTCTTCTCCTTTGTTGAAGTCTTATCCTTACCATTTATAGCTATCAAAGCTTGGGGTTGAGTAGAATTCATTGTTCCCATTTGAATTAGCTTATCTTACTCCCTAGTCAAGTCAATAATGAATGAATCCAAAGAAGGCATTTTCCATGTAGTGCCAAGGGCACTTTTTGTGGCATGGAAAGTGGAGATAAAGATTGAATAGCTTGGACCTAACTTTGCAAGAATAGAAAGGATGAGTTGATCATCTTTTTTCTCTATCCCACATTCTTTCAATTGCAATTTAAGGGCCTTAAACTTAGTGAAGAAGTCCTGTAGGGTGTCAAAGTTGCTAGGACTTAGACTTATGAGTTCATTTTCGAGCTCATGACCTCTCATCTCATCAAGCTTCCCAAATAAGAGTTCTAAGGTGTCCCATATGTCTTTAGGAGTATTAGAGGTTTATAAATGGAAGAGAAGTTCTATAGACATGGAAAAGCTTAGTAATCCATAGGCTTCATCACTACGGTTGTACCACTTGACCTTTTTAACATCAGTGCTAGGTTCTACTTCAGTACCCATGGTGATCCTATACAACCCTTTGCTTCTAAGAATGATTGTCATTTTAACCTTCCATTCATAATAGTTGAAGGGTGTTAGGGGTTTAAGATGAAAAGAATCCATTTTAAGCTAAATTTAGGTGAAGTTGTGTTGATTGCAAGTTGTAAAATTATGCAGAAAGGAGAATGAAAGTAAAAATTGCAAGAGCTAAAAAGAAATCAAATCCCCCAAAAATTCTGAGCCCCCCCCCCAAATATGTAAGAGAATTCTTAAAATATGTTTATATTAGTTGAGAATGCATCTTAGAGTAATTAGTACAAGACTGTAAGCAAATAGGACATCGGACTCAGCCAAAAATGCATCTTGGGAGACCCAAATTTTTGGCACTTTATAAACTAGTGTATTTTTAACAAATAACAAGCCTATGCTATGGAGAATTTAATTAAAAACACTTTTGTAAAAAATGGTACCTAAATCTAAGCTACCATTTGTAAGATATTAAAGATTCAATTTTCCTGTAAACTAGTGTTTTTGCAAAAAAAAGCACTAAAACATTAAAAAATGCCTTTTTTGAGAAAGTGGCATTCCAATCACTCATTGGACTCAGCACAGAGAGAGGAATATAAATGAGGTTTTTTTGAGGGGGAATTGGCCTCTTGAAAACTTGAGCCTCACCCTTCATCTTTGACAGGTAAAGATACAAGTTTAAATCTAAACCCCCAAATTATCAAATTGTCTAAAATACTTAATATTCAGTCAAATTGACTAATTTTTCTTTTAAAAAGTCAACTTTAACTAAAAATAATAACGTAAGAGATAGAATGAAATGGAAGGCCAAGTATATAATGGCCCACATGGGACACCAAGCAAGGAAGGGGTGCCATTTAAAAAAAAATAGTTCTAATTTTGCTGGGCAGAAAAAAGATATTGAAATTGGAGACCTCACAAATTTCAACACATAGCAGGGAAGAGATAGAGTTTTAATTTCAATGCATAACAAGTCTAGCAAAATTTTCTCACCAGAATTCTCACCAGAATAAGGCATGCACTCCTAAGAAGGAGAGATGGGGCAGACAAAGCAAAGCGCAAGTCAGCCTCTGCAACCCCGAAAGCTGCCCTTCCAGCATCCAAGAAATAGAACCATATTTTTGGAGATTTTTTTTCTTGTAGAATGACCAGAACAAAAAGGAATTCCACTACCTTGCTGAAGCCAAAATAGATCTATACAAGATGTCTTGGCAAATTTTAACTCAGATATCTAAAGGGAGATCTGAATGAAACTCAACAGAAGTAATTTTTTTAACAGATTTCTGTATGGATTTGCATGATTTTTCAAGAAACTCTACCAAAACTCTCAAATTCAACTGAGTTAAACAAAAAAACTACTAAGAAAACAAATTAAGAATTTCAAAATAAACTACTAGCATAACTAGACACACGATTATCGAGGTTGCTCTGATACCATATCAGAGTTGTTTCCAGAATCTGGATAATGCAAATGTAATGGAGATGTGATCACATGATATGAAGATAGTGCACATCACATAGATGCTAAATCAATTTGAAATTATACAAGAAGATAAATTTCACAACACAATTAGGAGAAAACCTAATATTTGCTTAACATGAGATGGCCAAAGTGAAGAATACATATAGGAGAGCACATAAGTAACTCCTTCACAAAAGGTGGTCAAGACACCCCAAGAATAGACTGTAACTCCTCCATGAAAGGTGGTGACAAGGTGCTAAGAATAGAGAAGTATCTCCCATCAAGGGAGTTACTTATGACATTCTTATGACACCTATGACACATCTATGACACACATCTCCACATAAGCTAGCCTATCCCACAAATGTAGGAAAACTCCATGTATGCATAAATATATAATTTCCCTAATTAAATAATAGGTAAAAATAAAAACCTACACTAATATAAACTTAACATTAAATTCTACTTATTATTCATTAACCATTCAAACCAATATTATGATTCAACAATGCATTTAGAACCATTCATATGAACATGAAGTAAGAAAATACCACACAAATACAAGATCTATGTGGTAAAACCTCAAGGGGAATAAAACCAACTAAAACACAGCTTGGATAACTTATCTTTTAAGACTATTAATCAAGTTTAGTTGTTCAATAACCCAAAAAGGAGCACTAACCCCTAAATTTATCAAGCACCAACTTGACTTTAGCAAGAACTAACTTGAGAGGAGGCTAAAATCCCCTTGATGTTTTATCACCCACTCAATAAACACTCTAAATTAGTCCAAATTAATCTTTTTTCCCTCTCACAACTGATTATGGTCTTATTTTTCTCTATCACACTCAAATTCTATTCTCACATAAACATAAACTACCCTTTATCTTCTTTGCTCAATTATCCCTCTTCTTGACTAGGTTAGGTCATAGGACCTTAATAATCAAATTTGGTAACCCTATCAGATATGAATGATGATTATCTATACCCTCTTGATTATATATAATACCTCCTTCAACCTCTTCAAATTTCTATCTTACTTGCTTCAACTTACTCATACTTAAAAAGTACTTATTCAAATTTGATTAGGTAAAATGACCTTTTACTCATGAATAAAACTTCAGTTATATCTTAATATCTATTTATTATACACCTATCTAATGGTAAATCAGACCTTTTTGATCTCTTGAATCTTATATTTTATTTTCTCATACTCCCCAATTCTCTAACTAGCCCAAATAGGCCTATTAGGCCTTATTCTTATATCAATCACTAGATCACTCACGCACTTCATCAACCAAGACATTAATCCATTAGGAAAAATCAAAAAAAATGTATTATGACACCTTACACACATAGGATTAAATCAAAATAAGATTACTATTAGGTTGGCCAAACACATTTAGACCCCATTCTTCTTTTAGGTCTAATAGAGACCTAATGCATTAGGTTTATCCTCTCCATGGAACAACTTAAACCTCTATGGCCTAGATGAACCTCACCAATGAACTGAAAAGTTTCAAATACATATCTATAAAACTAAACTTACCTATTATATGATCAATAACTCACAAATCCTTCACTCACACTTAGAAATCACAATTAGGCCTTAAAGACCTATTAGGCCTAATTACAGTAAAAAACTATCTTCAAAGATGAAGCTCATACAATCTATAGAAACACATTATAGGAATAAAAAACATATGTATGGAAAATTAATGAACTCATGGTCATTAAAAATTTTATTATAAAACTTCTATTAGTCTCTAAAGACTTAGGAACTCCTCATCAAAAAGCTCACTTAGAACTACCAATTTGCTCGGGACCCAGTCATTAGCAATTTGACCTCAAACATTAGTATAGGAATTTTACAACACTCCATATTAATATATAAGATACCATGTAATATATATAATATCAACACATTATTGGTATATCTATGCTTAGGATATAAGGATTCAAGAATAACTCTTTACTCAGCTTACTAAAGTTTGTCAAAACACCTTAAAAACTAGTCATGTATACTTGGACCTACAACACTTGATATAACACTTTTAATTAATAATAAATCATAAAAATTATATAATTATATCCTTATAAAAAATAATATTATTTAAACACTTCCAAAATTGGAATAATTACTTAGGAACATCAATCTTACTAACACAAAAAATTGCCAAAAACTCTTAAAACATATTCTTGATGAATGTTGTTTTCAACTCCTATATGGAAACCTAAAAGACATATTATTCACATTAATAGTTAATATTTTACCTACATAAAATAATCCAACATATAGATCATAATTTCTAGTGTCAACTATTGGTTTTGCAGACTAATTTGTTGACTTTTTCTCTCTCAGTCCTTACACAACCAGACAAGCCATATTGTCTTCCATATTTCAAATTATTATAATTAATATAAAAATTATATTAATAATTTATATGTCATATATATCCAAAAAAACATAAAAATGTTCACTAAATACATTAATTCATTAATAACATCTCAAACTCATCACTCCATCTTGCATACCCAGAACTACCTAAATGCTCCAAAACATAGACATGGAAAGAATGACTTAGAAAACATATAAATTAACTTAAATTAAATTAAAATTGGTTTATATGATCCTAAAATTTCCTCAAATTACCTTAAATTAAAATTTATCATAGTCTTAAATATCAATATTGGTTTTACAGACCAATCTCATAGCTTTACTATATACAAACATCACTATGTTAGACAAGTCAGTTTGAGAGAACCTTTTTAATTATATATAAGCATTTAAAAATATTATATATCATAATAATATGTGTTACATAATTTATAAAAAACTTATACAATTTTATCTATCCCTATTCCATGACAATATATCCCTAATCTCATTCTTGCTTCTGCCTATTTTTCTCATTATCTTCCTCACTAGGCCTTTTTAGTGATAGGTCAACTTTCATGACTAGTTTAGAATATTTAAGGTTGATAACCTAATTATAATTCACCATGTTAATCTAAAATAATTCACAAGCTTCAACCTCCATCCATTATGTAAGTTTAACTTAGTCAACCCTAATTGTTATACCAATTTTTTGAGAAATAAGTATTTTTTTATGGGGTTCACTTACTCACCTAAAAAAAAAATGCCACATGGAGGTACTTAAGAGAGTTTAATAAATGATACAATCATCAAAATAGGTCATCAAATCCATTTGGAACCATTTCCATCAATATCTTCCATATTGGGTCAATACGAGTGTTTTATGAGTATTTAAGACCAATTTCCATTCTTAACATTTGTTCATAAAGCTCTATCACTAAAACCAACTCCTAATGCTTTTAAATAATTTATAATACCATTTTCCATCTCTCCCTAAGATCTCATCTTCCCATATAGTAGTCACACATGCCTACAAGCATGAAAAAATCCTTCACAAGTCTACAACACCTAATTATAGCACTTGAGAGACCTCAAATCCACTTTTTATGCTTTTTTATTCAACTCAAGACCTAAAAATTCACAAATTAACTTTAAATAACATTTTATAACTAAAATAATTCTCACATGATCTCAAATACCTCCAAATCTAATCATCAGGCCTCATCATGCCACTTAGGGTCTTAAAGCAAAGTCCATGAGAAGACCACCAATGAAGAACTTACCCCTTTGGATTACTCTAAGATTCATGTGACTAAATCTACACCTTTCTCACATGATCTAACATTTTATTTCACAACTTAAAGTCCTTATATATTCATATCATCATCATGCCACTACAAGCCATATCCATGATCAAGAACTAGTCCATCAAATAGACATACTAGGCACCATAACACTTTGAGATATTCAATACAAATTATATATCTCATAAATCATCTTAAAACATCTAAGATAGACTCCAAAACATATCCCATCATTTTCATTTGACTAAGACTTGTCAAACCATATAGGTCTATTACCAAGACTTAACTAACCTTCTTGATCACATAAGAAATGAAGACAAAAGACATTAGTTTTTTTCAAATTATCTCTCTCTAAACTCATGAATACCTAAATACATTCTTGACACTAAATATTCACTCTAAAACTCACTCTCATTCCAAACAACACTACTCATATGCTTGTCACATCATAACATTATACCAAGACTTTATGCGGAACTCAAAAAACTACTAGACCATGCTTAAGCCATCATGATCACTTACCATGCATATTCACAAGATTGACTCTGGGATATAAATGAAACTCAATTACCTTTAAGATAAATTAAAACATCAATGACTCAACACAATAATAGGAACATACTTCAACAATCTCCCCTTTTATCACTGATGGCAAACACTCTAATAAAGCAGATTATTCTCATCTCCTCAAGATAGATCTCCCCCAAATTGATCTTTCTCCCAATCTGGTCTTTCTCCCCCTTTGATATTAATGGAAAATTGTCATCTCTAACAATACAACCATCTAATATTTGGACCTAAAACATGCTTTCTCCCCAAACAAGATCAATCTTCCTCTAATCAGCGAAATAGGAGCTCAACTCATAAAATAACTCAAACATGCTCCCCTTAATCTTATGCATACTTAAAAAACATGAAAATCACTCTCCGTACTTGATATATAGAAAAAAAATAACCCCCCTTTATCCTTGGTATTATTGAAACCAATTAATCACACTTAGAATACTCACTGATACATCTCACCTTGACATTTACTGAAGAACCTTCCCTTGTCTTCACAACTTGAGGTCATAAAATGAGTCATTAAAACTCTCAAACTAATACCAATTTCTTAACATATAAATATATATCTCAACTATCAACTACTAGACATCAATAGTCTAAAATAAATAAAAACTTATTACCTTTAATTAACACTTCAAACTTTAATAATAAATATTCTTCTATAAAAATTGTGTCAAGTTTTGAATCTCATCTGATGAGATTCAAAACTTGACACAGTTTTCCCAAAATATTATTTGTTATTGTATGGACTGTGAAAAAATCAAATGAGATTAAAAACTTGACACAATTTTTATAGAAGATATGGAAATATCAGATGAGATTCAAAACTTGACATAGTTTTTCTAAAAGATTACTTGTAGATTTGTTAACAAACTTCAAATGGTCTTCATAATCTCATCGATCTTGTAGACCAATCTATAACTGATATGCCTTCTTAGAACTCATGATCAATATAAATATCTCATATCTACCTCAAGTAATCTCATCATAGTATTTGACTATCATATTGAGTTTTGGAGATAAAACCATTTCTATATTATGTTTGAACCATCATTCCATCACCTTATCTGACTCAAACCTATTTACAAATAAAGGAACTCCCTCTTAGTCTTCAAAACATGTGTACTCATGATTATAATGAACTCCTCCTTTTGGTCTTGTTAATTTAATGCATATATGCTCAACAATCATATAAACACAAACAAGGATACATGTTCATACCTTTATACATCATGAATCCATATTATCTACTAACATAAGGATGGATGATATCCATCTTCCCTTCCTTACTCAAACATTCATCATAGGCCTTCATACACTTAGATGAATCTTTAGATATTTAAAACACTAAAATGAATAATGTAAACTTACAACTAGCTCCCCCTTTGTTCTTACACTTGATACCATCATAAGAAAATATAAATTTCAACCCAATCTCACTATGCATACATGAAACTCACACTATTTTACAGTTAATCACCTTCAACAAGCTCTTGAAATCAAACATATAATTCTCTCAATTTGATTATTATTATTCATTATGATATCAATGAAAATAATTTATTCTATACTAATTCCCCACATAATATCTCATTAATTAAATTTTAATAACAACTTACTTTAGGATCATATCTACTAAAGTAGACAACTTTTAAATGTAGAACTACAAAGCTCCCCCTTAGACCAAATAACCACCATGATTTTGCTAGATGATGAGTGTCTATATGAAGATTTAATATAGTTACCCTCTTCCATAAGGTACTATAATAACATAAATTTAGGATATCCCTTGATGTCCAACCCATTCTTATTTTCTTTAACTGTCTTGTAAACATATGCAAATGCACATGTTCTTAACAATCCACTTCTCTTGATCATAGACTTACATTTACAACCCCTAAATGATCCTTCAAATCCTAAATAGTCATCTCATCTCCTTTGGATCCATTATCTAGCTTAGTCTTCAAGGTCCATACCTACTCCTTAAAAACCTTGACCATAGATCTCAACTCTTGATTCTCTTTCCTTAGCTATCTAGGCATGTGCGCTTCTAAGATCACCTTCAAGCTATCAAGATTCTTTAAAAGACCTAATCTAAAACCAATTTTTGAAATCATAATCATTGAGAGTGGGGGTTTGAATCAGTGTTCAAACTTTACATTCAATTACACTTACCATTCATTAACCATTCAAATCAATATAGTGATTAAACAATGCATTTAGAACCATTCATATAAACATGAAGTAAGAGCATAACACATGAACACAAGATCTATGTGCAAAACCCTCAAGGGGAATAAAATCCACTAAAACACATCTTGGATAACTTTTCATATAAGACTATGAATCAAGTTTAGTTGATCACCAACCCAACAAGGAGTACCAACCCCTAAATTTATCAAGCACCAACTTGAGTTTAAAAATACCTAACTTGCTAAGAGGCTATAACCCCCTTGATGATCAAGAACACACTTAATAAACACTCTAAATAAATACACCTTTCTCATTTTTCCATCTCAAAACTGATGATGGTGTTTTATTTCTCTATCATACTCAAATATGCTTCTCACATAAGCACAAATTATCCTTTACCTTCTTTACTCAATTATCCCTCTTCTTGACTAGGTTAGGTCATATGACCTTTTCTTCATGACTAGAAAATTATTTAAATATTAATACCTATTTAATATAAACCTATATAATGGTTAATTATACTTTAATTATCTCTTTAATCTTATATTTTATTCATTCATACTCCCCAATTCTCTAACTAGCCCAAATAGGCCTAATAGGCCTTATTCTTATACCAATCACTAGATCACTCACACTCTTGGTTGGCCAAAACATTAATCCATCAAGTTTAATCACAAAAAATTTATTAATAAATGATAAACATATTAATAATTCAAAATAAGATCACTATTAGGTTGGCCAATCACATTTAGACCTCATTTTTCTTTTAGATCTAATAAAGACCTAATGCATTAGGTTTATCCTCTCCATAAACCAACTTGAACCTATATGGCCTATATGTCCCTCAAAAATGAAATAAAAAATTTAAAAAACTTAAATATAAACATAAACATACCTATTATATTCTCAATAAGCCAAAAATCCTTTGCTCACACCTAGAAAGCACAATTAGGCTTTAAAGACCTATTAGACCTAATTAAATAAAAATACTATCTTCAAAGATGAAGATCATACATCCTGTAGAAAAACATTATTGGAAAAAAACACATATGTATGGAAAATTCATGACCTAAAGGTCATCAAAAATTCCATTATACAACTTATATCAAACTCTAAATACTCAAGAACACCTCATAAAAAATCTCACTCAAAACTACCAATTTACTCAAAACCTAGTCATTAGAAATTTGACTTCAAACATTAGTATAGGCAATTTAAAACAATCTATATGAATGTCTAATATACCATGTCATATATATAACATCAAAAAATTCTTTTTATATATTGTCTTATGATATAATGGTTCAAGAACAACTCTTTACTCAGTTTCATCAAGTCTGTCAAAACACCTTAGAAACCAATCATACATACTTGGACCTCAAAAACTTGAGATATCACTTATCATGTATAATAAATAATATAATTATATCTTTATAACACTATAATATTCTTTAAACACTTACAAAATAGTCATAATGACTCAAGAACATCAATCTTACTAACACAAAAAATTGCCAAAAACCCTAAAAACATAATCCTAATGAATGTTGTTTTGAACTCCTTTAGGTACACTTAAAATAAATATTATTCACATTAATAGTTCATATGTGACATATATAAAATTATTATTATATATATATATATATATCACAAGTTCTAGTGTCAACTATTGGTCCTGAAGACCAATTTGTTATCTTCTTCTCTCTTAGTCCTTACACAACTAGACAAGCCATTTTGGCTTCCATATTTCAAATTTTTATATTGAATATCAACCTTATATAAAGAATTTATAGGTCATATATATCTATAAAAACATAAATTTGTGTATTATATAAATTAACTCATGATATAACATCTCAAACTCATCACTCCATCTTACATACCCAAAACTACCTAAATACTCCAAAACACAATCATGGAGAATATGAATTAGAACACCTATATATTAAATTTAATGAAATTAAAATAGGTTTAAATTATTATAAAACATCCTCATATTAACTTAAAATAAATATATTATAGGATCAAATATCAATATTAGTCTTATAGACCAATCTTATGGCTTCACTTTACATAGACCTTATTATGTTAGACAAGTCAGTTTGAGAGAACTTTTATACTTATATATAATAATATAAAATTATCATATCGAATATTTATATGTGTTACATGTATTTAAAAATTAACCTATGCAATTGGATCCATCCCTAATCTCATTCCCATTTCTGCTTATTTTTCTCACTATCTTCCTCACTAGGCCTTTTTAGTGATAGGTCAAATTCCATTATTATTTTAGCATATTTTAGGTCTATAACCTAATAATAAACCACCATGGTCATCTAAAACAAGTGAAAATATTAAAAATCCATCCTTTGTGTAATATTGACTCAGTCAACCTTGCCTATTATACAATTTTTTTGAGAAATAAGTACTTTTTTGTGGGGTCCACTTACTCACTTGAAAAAATAATGCCAATTAGAGGTAAAAATGAGAGTTAAATACATGATAAAATAATAAAAATATGTCATCCAAACCATTTTTAACAATTTCTATTAAGATCTTCCATATTAGATCACTATGAGGGTTTTATATTAGTTTTCATTCTTAACATTTGTTCATAAAGCTCAACCCTTAAAACCAACTCCTAATGCTTGAAAATTATTTATATGAATCCTTTAAATATTTACCTAAGATCTAAAATTACCATAAAATAGTCACATGTGCCAAAAAGAAAGATAAAATCCTTATTGGGTCTACAACATCTCATTCTATAACTCAAGAGACCTGAAATCCACTTTTTATACTTTTTTATTCAATTGAAGACCTCGAAATTCACCAAAACACTTGAAAAAACATGTTAGACCTCAAATAATGCTTACATGAACTCACAAGCCTCTAAACCTGATCATGTTGCCTCATCATGCCACCTAAGGTCTTAAGACAAGGTCTATGAGAAGACCACCAATAAAGAACTTACCCCTTTGGCTCACTCTCAGAATCATGTGACTGAATATACACCTTTTTCACATACTATATCACTATATTTCACAACTTTAAGTCCATAAATATTCATATCATCATGATCATTCCACTACAATCCAATCCATGCTCAAGAACTAGTCCATCAAATAAACCTACTAGTCACCATACCATTTTGAGATATTCAAAATACCTTATGTAGCTCATAAATCATATCCAAACATCTTAGACAAAATACAAAACTTCTCCCATCATTCTCATTTGACTAAGAATTCTCAAACCATATAGTTCTCTTACCAAGACTAAAGTAGCCTTCTTGATCACACAAGACATGGAGATAAAAGACATTAGTTATATTCAAATTATTTCTCTTCAAACTCACGAAGCCTTAATGACCTTCCTTCTACATATAAGCACTATAAAACTCACTCTCACTCCAAACAAAATTGCTCATAAGATTTTAACATCACAACATTATACAAAGACCTTATTCAGAACTCAAGGACCTATTAGACCGAGATTAAGCCATCATGATCACTTACCATGCATCTTCACAAGAGCACATATGGGATATAAATGACACTCAATAACCTTTAACATAAATAACAACATAAATTCCTCAACACAAAAACATGAACATACCTCAACATGTCCTTTGGTTTCTCTTTTCTCATGAGTTGCATTGTAAAACCATAGATATGACCTAGTTTTCCTCATGGATTCATTTTGATTTGTTTTATTTATTTTATAATAATAGTCTCACCAATTGTATTTTTACTTTGTGATTTTTAGTGTAATACCATGGATATGACATAGACTTTCTCATAAATACCATATATCTCATTTTTATTTTATTTTTCACATACTTTGTGCACCCTCTTGGGTTCTTCTTTTATGAGTTATAATGTAAGACCATGGATAGGACCAATACCTCCTCATATAAATCACCATATTTAATTAATTTAATTTTTGTTTTATATAATGTGTAGCAATGGTTTCAAGTTTTTTTTATCCCTTATTCTCAAATTTATCTTTTTCTTCTTTTGTAGATAGAATTTACATGATAATAATGTGTTAGAATGTTTCCCTACACTTCCATCATTCTTATGATGAGGAATCACACTTCACTGTCATTATATCCCTTTTTCCCCTTTGTCACATTTTTTGTGATTTAAAGTAATTCAAAATTTTCCATGTTTTCATTCCTCTTGAATTCCTCTCTTTTCATTCCACTTTGGATCAAGCAAGTCGAAGTTAAGATAACACTATTATTTCACTTGAAATTAACAAGACTCTTAGACACCATGATATTTAGGTTCTCTTTATTAGAAACTAAGTCCAAATTCTTCAAATGATAATCATCTTTAGAATCCAAATTTGGATTTTAAAATCCATATGGAGGAAGAATAGAAAAATACATCAAAATATAAAATCTAACTCATTTGAAACAAAAAGTAATGATACAAAAGGTAACATACATAATCAAAAGTCAAAATCACACCAAAATACATGATTAATAACACATATCCTATTTATAATCAAATATCAAACTCCATAGTTGTCCTTATTATAAAGATAGGGTCTATTGTGGTGAGGTAGGCCAGGTGCTTGGAATAGGAGAATTCAACAAACTCTATGGTACTACCTACATTCTCATATAAGTACCCAATCTTCATAGTAGACCGATGACTCTATAAGGGGTTCTAAGGAATGGAGAACACATTGTGGGAAGGTAGGTCCATTTTAATTTTGATTGATATAGCCTTTATGAGATGATATACATAATTCATTTGTTAAACCAAGATTTGTGTGTTTAAGAGAATTTATTCAAATTCCTTAATGTCAAAATTCCTCCTATTTTTAGAAACCTACCTTTCACATAATTTTCCCTTCCACCCATTTTATCTCCCCCCTTGATAAGCATGTGTGATTTTAAATCTATTTTTACACTTCTATATTTCCTCTTCTTCACATCTTAATAACATGATAACAGTACTTTGTTTTAGGTTTATCTATCCTTAAAACAAAATAATATGTTTGAGTGATTATGGATTATTTTTATTTACACCATTTATTTACATACCTAGCATTGGTTTTCTTTATTTTACCATTTTCCATTGTTGTTGTACCACCTTTATTTTGACACCTACGTCTATTTATACTTTTATGTTTTTTTTCTATTGTTGAGTGAGGTTGTCTTGTTACTTCTCCATCACCAATGTTGTTTTCGCTTTTACACACTTTTTCCATTGATGATTAAGGATTGTTACTTCTCACTCATCAATGTTGTTTTAACATTTGATTTCTCATATTTGTATAAGTTAGGATTATTACTACTTTCACATTTATGTTTGATTACCATTTTTGACATGTATCCTTTGTTTGACTTGGTGAGTTTGTCTTTTTTACTTGAGGTTTACTTGTTTGAGTTTTTCAGTCTTTAGTAGCCTTGGATTTTTGGTTACGTAATTTACTCTAAATTTTGACTTGGTCATTTGGTCCTAACTTAGCATTTGTCACCCCAAGATACCAAATTTCCAAGTATATGTCATCTACACTACATTAGTTATCTAGGCTTGCTTGTGTTTTTTTTGGCTCTTTAGTTTTATATCTTTGTGTTTGTTAAAAGTAGTCTTTATGTCCTCTAAAATCAAAAATACAAACACAATAAATAATCATTAAATTATAAGGGTAAGTCAAGGTATACATACACTAATTTTATTTTTAGTTATTTCCATTTCAGTCATTTACTTTCAGTTATTTTATAAAATACTATAAATTTTTATCTTTAGCATTGTGTGTTGATATGTTATTTTCTTGAAGCACATTCCCCTATTGCACCTAAGTGACACATGATGAGATTCAAGTGGGGCATGTGTATACATAATATTTTTATAATTTATCAATTATTCATGCTTTTTCTCTTGTAGGAACCCATTGAGTCTCAATCTTTTTGAGTGCACTCCTTTAAAGGTACACTAAGAAAGGGGTGGGTAGACCATTGGTGCTTCATAGGATTTTTGTCCCTTTACTACCAGTTTTTATCAATCTAACATTCTCTAAAAACACTCTCCTAAACTTTACTTCCTCTTTTGTACCTTCCTCTAGTCATGTTTTGCCTTCATTATCCCTTTTCTAAGCCTAAAACCCTTTCTAATGGTTTATAATACACTCTTAGGCCCATCACCTTATACTCAAATTGGTAAAACTCATTTAGGGTCTGAGTTAGCCCCTGGTCAACCTAGACCAAGATCTAATTTATTTTTATCAATGGATATATAATGTTGATTGGGCCAACCATGTCAGATAAACTTTCACAAAGTTTTAAGGTTAGATTTTACACATTCATTTCACCATTTATAAGAGATAGTAAGAGTCAATTATTTATTTATACTTCTTTACATTCTACTCTTCTACCATTATACTTGAGGAATTATAGATTAGGGTTTATACTTAAATAATAATCTTGTCTTATGGAAAGTGTCTTGGATACTTTGGCCCTTTTTAGTGATCCTTACAAACCACAACAACCTCTTGTGAAGAACCTTTGGCCAAGGGAGAGATAGATTCTTGATGGGTTCATCTTCAAGGTAAGTATCTCTAACTTTGATCCTTTATTTTAGTAGATATAATTAGCATAAGTAATGGCCTTTGAATATATCACTCTCTCCATACATTAGGGTTTTACCTATACATAACATAATTAGGATTCTTTTATGCATGTTTATCTTTATGTTTGCTAACCCCCACATTGAGCCACAAGATTTGTAGCACTATTTAATATTTTAATTTACTTGTCATTTACTTTTGTGAATATGAATACATAGGACCTAGTTTGGGTTATTGCATATTTTTGTTTGACTAGAGGCTTTAGAACTCTCCCTAGTGATATTATTGTGGTAAGAGATCCCTTGGCTAGGCCTAGTTGATCCATCTTGATCATGACCCAAAATATATAATGTATCAACAATCAGAAGTGTAAGTAATATTTATCTTCTTTGAGATAGGATTGATGTATAGATCAGTTACATTTCCCTTTGCCCAAAACTATCACTTTCTAATTTTAGCCACAACGTTATCTCTAACCTAAGAGATATAAATTTTATAAATGATTGCAAACTACTCATTGGATTGATATACTTTGTGTTGAAATTAAAAGTTTATTATTCATGTGTTTTAATTATTTTAAAAACTAAACCTTCCAAATCTAGAATAAGTGATTCACTTTTTTTGGCATCTAGATAAAATAGTAATTACAATATTTTATATGCTAAGATAAAAATTCAAAATTTCTAAAGACTTAAAATAAAAAATCAAGAATTTAATCCTTGAAATTTATGGCTAATTCCTCTATCAATTTATAAATCAATATAGTGTTCACTTTCCTATTTGACTATAATCAATTCTATGCCATGTGTTTATTTTTGTGTTAAAAATAAAGATTTTCTAAATTAGATAATTATTAATTAAAAAGATACTTTAACAAGGAAGGCGTATGATGTTTTTAATATATTCAATTTATGTCAAATATGGTAAAAGGTAAATGAAATTGATTTATTGTACTATGATTATATTCACACATCTAATTGCTTTTCTACATTTCATTTTTGTGTTTTCTAGTTTAATTGAACAAACATTCAATGTTTGACTTTTTCCTCAAATTAATCACAAAAATAATTACTAAATAAATAATAATATATAATATACTAATATATATATATATATATATATATATATATATATATATATATATATATATATATATAAATTTATTAATTTTACTTTCAAACATTGAATAACTTTATTTCATGTTTAGCATGACATAACATTTAAAAAATAATAATAACAATGTTTGGAATACAACTCCAACTAGCTTTAAACTAGTACGAATAATATTCCACATTCATCACAATATTTCATTTGAGTCTAAATCCCTTCAAAAGAATGTTTGAAGCTTAATAACCACCAACTCTCAATGACTATATATTCATTACAAAAACTATCTCCTCTTAGAGAGAGTATGAAATAAACAAGATGACATTTTATGGAAACTTAGTATTTATTAGCTCTTATTGATATTAACAAGGTAGTTTTTTGGGAAAATTTAAAAAATAGTTTCAAATTTAATAGGAAATAACATAAAAAATAATTTAAAATATTTACAATGTTGAAAATTGTTGTCTAGTCTAGTCAATAGGGGCCAAAACATTGTGTGAATTTAAATCAACATAGCTTGGGTCAATTCCCATAACAACATATCACATAGGGAAGAAAATCTTTGTGAGCTCACTCAAGGTGTGAATAAATGGAGGATTTGGTCTAGGGTTGTATTAGTTATGTGTGACATGATAGACATGTCTAGGATAGGTAGGAGATAAAGACAACCAGGGCATTCCAGGATAACACACAATAAGGCTATCAAATAATCATGTAAAAAAAAGTATTTAGATAAAAAAATATTTTATTAGATTCAATCTATAATACATATAGGGGAAAAATTATTATACACAACACACCTAGTTCCCTTACTTTAAAATTGGTATCTCACTCACATTTCTTATCTCTCCCTTATACACTCTAAAACTACTGCTCAACCCTAATAATCTCTATTATGGACTGTTGGTTCTCATTATCTATTATCTACAGACCTTTTTCTCTCCCTTTTTAATTGATAGTTACTCTCATTATTCATGGATCTTCTTTCTCTACTCTTCTCCCCTCTCTCTTTTTTAAGATCTTTCATTTAAGCCTAATTCAATCCTATTTTTGTGGGATTTTCCCTCCCAATCCTATATTTGAATTATCATCTTAACTTGAGGCCAATTACCATTCCATATGTCATTGCACTACCATATATTTATGTTAGGATTTGTCACTAGCCAATATACCTATCACTTTCCCCTATAATATCCTCTATAGTTCTTGGGTCCATGTGGATATTTTTCCCTAGATCCTATCACTTTGTAATGTAGCACATGTTGGAATTATTTTGATAGTTGACGTCTATTTTTTTGGTAATTACTTCTAAGGCATGCATGTAAGTTGTGAGGTTTGTATTGTGTATACCTCTTATATAGTGGTATTAAACTCATATTAATCATGAAATCATGTGATTATCTCATACTAATCCAAGTTTAGGGGTCAAAATCACCCCATAATAAAATGGTTATATATCCCTAAATAATGAGTTATTCTTTTACTTTCATTATGAAATCCAACTACCCTCAAAGCCTCTTCATAAGAAACTACTTTATTTGGGACAACAAGAATTTTTTACATGACTCCTCATGAGACACTTCCATTTTATTTGATAACATTATTTCATGTCATCCCATTTTTTCTTCCATTGAACAATTTTATTTCCATCCTCTCCTTGAATCAAGCCATTTTTCACCAAGTAGTGTGACTACTCAAGTCCCCCATCCTTACCCTTCCCATGCTAGGGTTTAAGTTTTCATTCTTGTATTGTCATCCTACTTTTCTGAAGAGGACCACTTAAACATCTTCTAAAAGGTTAAAAATCTCATGCTTGTCACCTATTATCCAAGTTATACTTCTCAACAACCTTTCTCTATACATCCTCTTATGAAGGTATATGTTAACCTATGTATTTAAGTTCTTTGATATTAATCCCAACATCCTTGAGAGGGTAATTTATTTTATGGGATACCAAGAATTGAAGAGGATATATTTGGAGATGTTAAATTTCATGCATGTATCTTAATGGTGCACATCCTTCATAGTGTATGATTTAAGGTTTCCTTAGAGATATAGGAAAAATTTATAGGGTAGACTCTCATTTCATACCACTCAACCAAACCCCTAGGGACTTCCTTTAACTCTTGACATGTCTAGCTAAGCACTATTTAGATTAGTTGTGTAAAGTTTATTAATCTTCTTTCTTTAGCTCACCATATAATTTTATCCTAAAAATACTTGGTTCCTCTAGTTGCTTAACACCACTATGCATATATTTGGGTCATGGAATGATAAAATTTCCTTATCTTATATTGACACTTACCAAATTTGATTTGTTGTCTTCATTTATTTGGATCAACTTCATGTATGAGCTCCTCCTGGGACATACCAACTTTCTCTAAAACTATCTAACCTCTACCCATCTATGCATGATGGAGGTATATGACTCCATCCTGAGTCATATTCCACTCAGCTCTTCCCTTTAACCAAAAATTTCCCTTATCCTCATCTTAATACCTATATGTCTCTAGTTTTACTATGGTATCTTGACAAAAAAGGAATATTCTATTTAATATACTTATTGAAATCAACCAATCAAGATCCACAAGGTAGTGTGGTATCTTCAACTTCTCAACTCTAGTTCATCCTATCTAGCCTCTATAGATTTGATCCTCTTGGTATGAATTTCTCCTTCATCCTATATATTTATATTTCTCTATTAACTCTAGTATAAATCAATTCAAGGTTACATTTTTATGTTTTTAATAGTCTCTTCCAATTTTACTCCTAATTTTTTAAGTTGTACTATAGGCTATATTCCCACTTGTATATAGGTGAAAAAGGAGAAACTGATTAATCTGGATGATAGGTTGATAGTTATATATATTTCTACCTACTTTTCCTTTGCATACAATATCCTATCTAATTCAAGCTTTGGAATTTTAAATTATGATAGGTGGAAGATCATTCACGTGCCTTGATCCTTATAATGCTTATCCTTGTTTAACTAACTCACTTCCCTTACCATTCATCTTTGATAGCAATATATCTAGATCAAATCTTATATCATGTTAGTCCTTGTGTATATTATCTTAGTATCCACTATTCCTCTCTCCATCAAGTTGGCTAATTAAAAATACCTCATGCATTACATACTAACATGACACATGTCCTTTTATATTTAAATATTTAACTTGGTTAGCATTTTAATTCCCTTAACATGGTGTTTTTCCTTCCATTAACTTCCTAAAATGTCCTCCTACACACTTTTATTATATGCATCTTTGTTATGAAGCTTTCTCCTCCTCCTCTCAGCACCATATCCTACCCCACACTACAATTTTCATATGGTCTTCTAGCATAGTGTTATGTTGAGATGTGTCTATCTAGGTGTTGATGCAAACTATATTTTTGGTGGTATAATGATGCCTTTTTTTATTTTATAGTGCTCCCAACCTCACCATAAATACTTATATGTCTTGTGTATAGGCCTTACAAAGAAATTCCCTTATTAACTCACTTAGATATATATTAAGACATGAGTGCATCTTATTACCCAAAAATAACTTCTATCACCAAGAAAAAGGGACATAATAGTGGCTAAGGAATCCTTATTACATGATGGAATGAAACACCTTATTGCATGATGGATCAAGGGCCTATCATGGCCCATGTCAACCAAAGTCCAAAAATTATGAGGTGTCTATAGGTGAGGGGCATAACTTTGTACTAAAGAGTAGTTCTCAAGGCATGAGAGAATACTTGTTAATGAAAATCAACTATAAACTAGGCTCATGATATGAAAATCAATTATATTCCTGTCAATGAAGCCATCTTATTGAAAATAAATAATAATAATCAACACAATGAAAGGTTGTGGAGAGAATCCTACATTATAAATTTACATAAATGAAGATTAAAATGTGAGTGAGGGGCCTCCTATTTATAGATTTTCCAAATTGATCAATATCAACCATGACCATCCATCTCAAGATCAAGATGTGTGGCCATGAATTAATCCAGTTATGTAAATAAAATTCATAAATATCCTCATAATGATTTAGAAATAAAGGCCATTAAAGAGGCATGGGAATCCATAATCTTGATATTTTTTGCATTTATGGCTTATGGATGCCACCCTACAAATGACCTCACTTGATGATGTAGTTAATATGAATCAATTTCTAATAAATAAATATTCAATAACTTTCAAGGAATTGTTACTTAAGATCATAGTTTGGTTTAATTTACCTAAGTAATATTAATCAAAATTTAAGAAATTCTATATAAATTGGTGCACTTCATTAATTAAACTAGTTACAAAGTCATATTACTAGGTCAAAATTTGATTGGAGAAGAATTAAAAGGAAAAGTTAGTTATGTATATATTTTTATCCCATTTAGGACATTGTCAACATAAAATAACATAAGCATGTATTGTGTGCTTCCAAATTAAAAGAAAAGAGTGATTAAGAGCACCAAAATGCATTTTCATCATTTTGACTTGAAATGATTTGATCAAAATTAATAATTACATAAAATGCATTTCCTCATTTAGGGATACATTAGCCTAAATCAACACTTATATACAACAAACTCAAAACATTTGGCACATTTAAGTGATTTTAGCCCAAATTGTGCATTTTTGTAAATTTTGAGTAAGATTGACAATTTCAACACAATGGTATTAGGAATTGGATGTCTACATTTTGACCCTATTTAAGAAGGCATAATGAAACATTCATTAAAGCAATGTATTTTCAAAGAAAATATTTTTCAAGAATAAATTGGAAATAAACGACCCATGATGCCTCCTCAAGAGGACATACTAGGATGAAAGAGAAGCATGGACTCTAAAAAGGAGAGATAAAATGAGATCAATATGTGGAATATATTAAATTTAGATGAGCTAATGCTTTCACACATTGATTCCATCAATGATAAAAATACAACTAGAACAAAATGACCCCAAGGATGTGGGGAATGGGAAGGATACAATCCAAAAATAAAAGTAATAGTTCAAGAATAAGATGTGTGCTTATGAAATGATCAATCCTAAGACAAATTTCACACTAAAATATTTTGAGAATGAGGGTAAAATTTTTTAGCACATAGAATTATAATAAAAGGAGAATTGTGCCTCCAAAGATAGAAAAAATAATGTGCTCCATTAGAGTGAATTTGATCATGTCATAAACAAATTTTCCCTAGTAGGATGAAATTTTATCACTGATACAGAATGGTTGCCCTTTATAGGGCTAATTTATATTTCTGACTAATTCAAAGTTTATGCCCCTTTAGGGAAAATTGGCAAGCATAGTTCAAGGATATAACCTATTGCATAGATTAAAGATGAACGGGCACAAACGTAGATGTGATGGTGTAATAAATTTGAAAAGCCCACAAAAAATGAGGCATACAAGGATGCAAAAAATGATGAAAGAGATGAAAATAAGAATGAAGATGGCCGAGTTGACCTAAGATATTTCATGTATCCAAACAATGCCTACATAGTCCAAATGGACCTCAAGCCACTGTAGTTCACCTAGAAGTCAGAGAGAATGGAATGACGGGATGAAGAAAAATGAATAGCATTCTATTAGACTCATAATGTATGCCAAGAGATGCATGTTATGCTTAAATTCAGGGGTGAGATAAGCCATAAGTACCTTATTTTATTAGTGTTTTTGGGCGTTGTTCATCAAAGTTGCATCAACATTGAGACTTGAGTCCAAAGGATAAAGTACATGATATATCAAAATGAAATAATGCATCATAAGTATGAGGAAATTATAATAGCATTTCCTTCCAATTTCACTGAGTTGGTTCAAATCTGAATGTTTATAACTAAGGATAATGATAAAATAACTACCAATACCATAGTTAAAACAATTTACATGTAAACAAAAATAAATAAAATCAAAGAAAAATAAAAACACAAATGAACCTAACTTTAAATTAAGATATGAATAATCAAGACTTGAGTAGGAAAACAAAATTTTAAAAACAAAGCAAGACTAACTTAATAACATGAAATCAAGATATGAATAATCAAGATCCATGTGGACCATCAATATGTGCTTGGAAAAAAATCAAAAAAGAAGAACAAGACAAAACATCAAAAAAAAATACCAAGAAGAAGAAATAATAAAAAACCAAAGGAAATAAATAAATAAATAAAGAAGATACAAGAAAGCACAAAAAAATACCAATAAAAATCAAACAAAAACACACACACACAAAAACAATGCTAGTGTGGTTTAAAAATAATTATTCAGGCATGTGTAGTAGAGATGTTAATTTCTACAATAGTGTAACAAGAACAAGGACACAAATTTCCTCCTTAGATGATATGGAAGCAACACATAAGAAAAGGGGAAAGAGAAGAAAATGAAGGGGGTGGTTGAGTTGACTCTACATGTAAAAGACAAGTGGATGCTACCTACATAGTTCCATGGATGCATGGTCTAACATGAACTTCAAGATAAATGTAGTTATCCCAAAAAGTGGGATAGAATAAAAAGTGATGAAAAAAAACTAGTTAATTTTGTAGAATAAAAGGTAAGATGGGAATGGCCTTCATTTTTAAGATTCATTTATGTAATATTATAATGCAAGATTCTCTCCACAACCTTTATTTGTGTTGATTATTATTATTTATTTTCAATAGGATAGCTTCATTGATAGGGATATAATTGTTTTTCTCATGAGCCTAGTTTATACAGCCTATGTGTTATGGAGGTATATGACTCCATCTTGAGTCATATTCCACTCAGCTCTTCCCTTCAACCAAAAAGTTCCTTTATCCTCATCTTACTACCTATAGGTCTCTAGTTTTATTGTGGTATCCTGATAAAAAGGGAATCTTCTATTCTGTAGACTTATTGAAATCAACCAAGCAAGATCCATAAGTTAGAGTGGTGTATTCAACTTCTCAACTCTAGTTCATCCTATCTAGCCTCTATAGATTTGATCCTCTTGGTATGAATTTATCCTTCATCCTATATATTTAGATTTATCTATTAACTCTCTGGTAGAAATCCTTTCGAGGTTACCCTTTTAAGTTTTTAATAATTTCTTCCAATTTTACTCCTAATTTTGTATGTTTTACTATAGGCCATATTCCCACTTGTATATAGGAAAAAAAGGAGAAACTAAATAATCTAGATCATAGGTTGATTGTTATCTATATTTCTACCTAATTTTCTATTTGCATACAATAGCCTATCTAATTCAATCTTTGAAATTTTAAATTGTGATAGGTGGAAGATATTTCACATGCCTTGATCATTCTCATGCTTATCCTTACTCAATTGAGTCACTTCCCTTACCACTCATCTTTGATATAAATATATCTAGTTCAAATATTATATCATGTCATTCCTTGTGTATGATATCTTAGTATCCACTATTCATCTCTCCATCAAGTTATCTAATCAAAATCACCTCATTCCTTACATACTGACATGACACATGTCCTTTTCCATTCAAATATTTAACTTTTTCAACATTCCAGTTCCCTCAACATGTTGTTTTTCCTTCCATGAACTTCCCAAAATGTCCTCCTTCACACTTTTATTATAGACATCCTTGTTATAAACCTTTCTCCTCCTCCTCTTAGCACCATATCTTACCTCACACTATAATTTTCATATGGACTTCTAACATAGTGCTATGTTGAGATGTGTCTATCTAGGTGTTGATGAAAACTATATTTTTGGTGGCATAATCATGCCTTTTTTATTTTATTGTGCTCTTAACCTCACCATAAATAATTAAATGTCTTGTTTAGAGGCCTTACAAATAAAGTCCCTGACTAACTTGCCTAGCTAGATATTAAGACATGAGTACATCTTATTACCCAAAAAATAACTTGTCACCAAGAAAAAGGGACACAAGAGTGGCTAAGGAATCCTGATTAAATTATGGAATGAAAGACTTTACTACATGATGAATCAGGGGCATATCATGGCCCATGTCGACCAAAGTCAACAAATTATGAGGTACCTATAGATGAGGGGCCTAGCTTTGTACTAATGAGTAGTTGTCAAGGCATGAGAGTATTATAGCCAAATCATTAGTTATATGGCCTTTTTATGGAAGAAAAAACAATATAAAACCCTTCATTTATGATTTTTATAGCCTTTCGCACCTTAGGCATGTGAGGTGACTCATGCATCTTCAATCTTACAATCCTAACCAAAAGGATGAAAATAATCATGATGTCAATTGTTGGGTTGAAAAATTGCTAGTTCTAGGGTGGTAATATGAGATTAGGATTCATATTATACCTCAAGAGTCTTTTACCTATGAATCTATGACTAGTTCCATCTACTAATGATGGTTATCTCAAGGTATGATCTAGTTTCTCTAGCATCTCAATATCAATGGGGAAGTTGAAGTGCACTATAATCTATGCCTAATCATCATCCTCATAGGATTATCATACCCAAGTGGAATTTTTTGTTGAGTTAGTGGTGA
The DNA here is from genome assembly GCA_037957365.1 of Torreya grandis. Lineage (NCBI taxonomy): Eukaryota > Viridiplantae > Streptophyta > Pinopsida > Cupressales > Taxaceae > Torreya > Torreya grandis. The sequence goes on from JARHVA010000679.1 coordinate 1,199,393, forward strand.
TTTATATCATATATTTCTTGTATATTAAGTAATCTTGATAGACAATATCACTTCATTTGTGGCTCTTACCAATAAATCCTTCTTCAAGGTGTAATTCCTCACTAGGTTCCCATTCTTCTTGTATGGGGAACTTGATCTAATTCTTATGGGAGTACCTAATAGTGGGAACTCAAGCTTAATTGGTTTGGATCTAAAAAAATATTTAATGTGTTGATCAATGGAGACACTTGTAGACATGGATTATAAATATGGTTAGATTGAGCATTAGTCATGAAAAACATAAGGAATGCATAAGAACATAACAATCTAGGCCAACCTATTCAAAAAGTGTATAAATGACAATTAAGAGTGAATGAAATAAAGTAAACACAAGTTACCTTCCCAAGAGATTCCCATCATCCATAAGTGGCTCAAAACATGTTTTTACCCTTGATTTGATGCTCAAGTATTCAATAATAGTGCAAAGAAATATCCTTGACAATTGTGAGAATGGTCTTGCAAAATGGAAAGTGTGTGGGATAATTACTTACAAAACAACAAGAACATGGAGATTAGAATATACAAAAGGTGTAAAATAATGTTTTTTTATTTTTTGGATTGTTTTATAATGTTTTTGGTGTTTTTGGGATAAAATATGCACATGGTGAATCAAATAATCAAGGATATGCTCATCCATGAGTAGAAGTCCCAATAATAGCTAAGTTAGCTACAATGACACATACTTATAAATAAATGAGAGCAAAGTCTTGACAAGGAAATAATGCCTAAAAATAGTATAAAAAATAATAGAATAATTTATAACATTAGATAACATCTAAAGAACCCTGCAATAGGTAAAAGCCATACATTGTGGTATCCATGTTCACTTGTATGTAGAAGAAGCTATAAAATATTATTCCTATTAATCTAATTTGGAGAACTGGCATTAAATGTGTTGATAGTACCTATGATTCATAATTAGGATCATAATTGGTCAAGGGATAAAAGTATCTAAGTTACAATATCTCAAGACATGAAAATAATGTGGTTCTCAAAGAGAATGGTCCAGAATGAATATGGTCCAAAAGAGGATGGTCTAGTGTGGGATAAATTGTGTTTAAAGTTCCAATGGTCTAAAGATTTCACTATTCAAAGTCATGAAAATAATATGGTTCTTAAAATAGTTATCTAGGTTAGGTTAAAATGAATATGATCCATGAGAGGGTAGTTCAAGATATAATGGTAGGATAAAATTACTTCAGCACAAGTTGCCCCTAAGTAAGGGGTCTTGTAGACAATGCTTTGAAGTTGTCAAGCATAGAACCTTTTGAGGTAGAAAATGTTCATGGGATATAAAATTTATTCAATATGTGGATTAGCTAGTCGATATTCCCCTGATCCATAGTTTAGCATGATAACATATGATCCCAAAAAATTAGTTTAGAACTTACCTTTTTTCTTGCATTCAACATTTTTTTCTTCTAATTATATTTCAATACCAAATAACCAATCTCAAACTCTTGAGGGAGAATTCACTTATTTTAGCTTCATCATAATCTAATCTAATAGGCTTGTAAGTTTTCTAGGGAAGTTAAATGCTTACCATCAATAAGTTCTAGTTCTTTCAACCTTGAGACTTTGTATTCTTCATCATCTATAATATGCTCCAAAGATACTCACAATGAAGGAAACTTGATCTCAATTAGGATAATATCTCTTGTGCCATAAACAAGAGATTATGGAGTGGCTTCTATAGGTATTCAATGATTGGTTTTATAACCCAAAGGGAAGGAAAGATATATGAGTGTCAATTATGGATAACATCATTGACAATCTTTTTTAATATGTCTACAATGGTCTTGTTTAATGCCTCAACTTTTTCATTGCCTTGTAGGTTATATGTTGTGATTTCTTGTTCTTGATTTTTAATTTTATACAAAGGTACTTATTACCTCTATTTATAAAATATCCACCATTCTCAGATATAATATGAGATGGGATGCCATATCGATAGATGATATGGTAATGAATGATTTTGACTATTTGATTCCCAATGACATTAGTAATAGGAATGACCTCAATCGACCTAGTAAAATACTTGGTAGCAGTTAAAATTTGTTTATGGCCATTTGAATATGTTGGTTTTATTTTCTTGATGAGATTGAGGCCCCAAGTAGAAAATTATCATGGTATTGTGATCGAGTATAGTGGTAAGGAAGGTGAGTGTATCAAATTTCCATGTTGTTGACAAGGAAAACACTTCCTCACATAATTGAAAGCATCTATCTCTATTTTTGGCCAATAATAGCCTATTTCAAGGAGTTTTTTAGCTAAGACTACACTATTGTATGGTCCCCACAAATTCCTTTATGAACATCCTTAAGTTCTAGCTTGGATTCTCCAATAGATAAAAAATGAAGTAGCATTCCATCATAGCCTTTATGATAAAATGTGTTTCCAAGGAGGGTATAATGGGCTAGACAGTTAAGGAATAGTTTTTTTTATTTGTTGGATAGGTCAAGTGGAAAAACATGAGCATAGAAATAACTATAATAGTCTTGATACCAAGGCAGTTTAGGAGGGGGATTGGGACTAGCAATAGTTCACACCCATTCTAAATATGTCATAAATTTGTAGGTTGTAGAATATTTTAAATCAAAAATTGATACTCTTTAATAACACCATAAATTTTTATCATTGACCCAATTATTAGCATTACATCTATAGATATGTTGTTAGCCCTTGGTACTTATTTAAATTATAGAGATTTAAATTAAACCTTGAGATTATCCATGATTTAATTGTAAGGAACAAGATTTTCAGCTCTAGTTTGCTACTAATTAGTAGTTTGATTGATGATCAATTATGAATCACCATATACCATGAAGTGCTAAATATCCCAATCAATAGAAAGATGAAGTCCTGCAATAAGTGCCTCATACTTGGACATATTATTGGTATAGTGAAAATTTATGTGAAATACTTTGGGAATCAAATAACCTTATATTATAATCAATAATATGCTAGCTCTAGATCCATAATAAGTGAAGGAACCATCAAAATATAACTTTCATTATTCATATTCATGTTGTATTTCTTCAAATGAAATGATAGAATCATATGGAAAGTCAAATCTGAGTGGTTTAGTGTTTATAACATTGGATTCTATAAGTTTATCATCAATAACCTTCCCCTTTATAGCTTTTTGATTTTGATACTCAACATCAAATTCACTCAAGAGCATGACCCATTTATCCATACATCTTGTGAGAGCTACCTTAGATAATAAAAATTTGAGAGGATCCACCTTAGTGATGACAATTGTTTTATTGTTCAACATGTAATGTCAAAATTTTTGGAAAGTAAACATCATAGCTAAACATGCCTTTTCAATAGGCATATAATTATGTTAATAAGCCACCAGTGTGTGGCTTAAATAATAGACTACATTTTCTTTACCTTGATCATCATGTTGGGCCAAAAGTGCCCCCAGTGCATTTTCAGTTGCTGATATGTAAAGAAGCAATGGTTGTTTAGGTGTTAGCAGTCTTAAAAATGGTGAGTTGGCCAAATATGTCTTGATCTTTCCAAATGCTAATTAGTGATCTTTATCCAATTGAAATTTGACCACTTTCTTCAAGAGATGAGTAAATGGGTGGCACTTAACTTCTAGTTGATAAATGAACGTATGGATTGATTAGATCTTTCCTTGAAGGCTTCAAAGATATTTAATATTTGAAGGTGGAGGAATTTCAATAATGGCCTTAACCTTATTAGGATTGACTTTGATCCCTCTTTGTGATAAAATTAAACCTACCAATTTCCCTAAAGTGATGCCAAAGACACACTTTTTAGGATTCAAGTATACTTTATATTCATGAAGCCTCTTAAATATTTTTCATATAATGTGAGGATGTCTAGAAAATGTTATTGATTTTTATAGTATGTCATCAACATAGTCCTCAACAATATCATGCATCGTGTCATGGAAGATGATAGTCATTACACACTGATATATGTCTCCAATGTTCTTCAAGTCAAATGGCATGACTTGGTAATAGAATGTTCCCCAAAGAGTGGTGAACATAGTCTTGTGTTAATCTTCTTGGGCTATATTGATTTTATTGTATCCAAAAAATCCATTCATTAGGGACAACATCTCGTACCCAGTAGTAGAATTGATCATCATGTTGATGTTAGGTAGAGTAAAATCATCTTTAGGGCATGCTTTATTGATATCTATAAAATATGTACAAAGACATATGCCATATGGCTTTTTGATGACTAGAACTATGTCTGATATCCATTCAAAATAGTCAAGTGGTCTAATGAATCCTACTCCCAATAACTTCTTCAATTTTATTTTTAACATAAGAGTAATCTATGGATGCATCTTTCTCAATTTTTATTTAATTGGTTTGGCAACTAGATGAACAACAAGGTGATGTAGTACCAAATGAGGGTCTAAGCTTGGCATGTCTGAATATGTCCATGAAAAAATACCAATAAAATCAATCAAAATTAATATAATGTGTTCATGTTCTACTTAAATAAGGGAAGATATAAGATACATAATTTTGGGATCATCATATGTTCCTAGTTTCACTTCAACTATGTTTTCTATAAAAAGTGTAGATCCATCTTCAAGAATAGTAGGAAAGGTGTGATTATGATCATCTTATTCTACTACTATTTCCTGTTGTTCTTCTTAGAGCTCTGAATATTGTGATGGATTTGTATCTACCATCTCAGGTAATGGCCAAGTAAAAAAAAAAAATATAAAAACACAAGGGTGAGACATTTAAACATTTATTGTTGTTATAAAGAGATTCATGTACTAGCTATAGAGTTAAGACTTGATGGACCTTGAGAATCCTTTGGGGATGAGAAAAATTTCCCATCCAAGAGTGCCTAAAAATAGGTTTTCACTCAAGGGATTATCTTTATCTTTATGTTTTACCTTATCAATGAGTGACTCAAAGAGGTTTTCACCCAAAGATATCAAGTTTTATCTTTATTATGACCAAGAAAGTTTATCTACTCTCCAAAATAAGAAAAAGTATCCAATGAAAAATCAAATCCTTATTTGTGATCACCAATGGGAAATCCATATCTTAGGCCCATGTATTCTATAATTGATTATTCATTATGAAACTCATCAAGACATATCACCAAAAAAAATTCATCCCAATCAATGAGTTTAGGATGGAAAAGGCATAGAGAGAAATGAGGTGTTAAGGTCATAATGGAATTTTGAACAAATAAATCCAAGTCAACAAACTCATTAAAAAGGCTATAATGGGATGTTATATCACAACTAGGAGTCTCATTGCTAATTGATTTAAAATAATCACTATCAAAAGTCATGAGGTCATCCCCAAGTGATATAAATATGATACCATGATTTAGATTAGGTAATATAGCTAATAAATGTTCCAAGATTCCTTGCACTCATAGGCTAAGGCCTTTTCCTAAATACTCAAAATTGTCCATGCTATGATTAGGGATAGGATGTTTTATACTATGAAAGAAATAAAATATTTTGTTAAAATGTAACCAGTCTCCTTTTGTGAAAGCCTCTCTATCCTATTTTGGAAAAGTAGTAGATAAAATTATGATAGGTACTTTTCACTGTTCTTTCTTCTATTACTAGATAAAGTTGGGTCTGTTAGGGATTTTGGAAGTTTTTGGTTTACCAAATGTTTTAGGAGACTTATAAAACTTAGAAAAATAGAATGAATCCTTAAGATGATATGCAAAAATTCCCACATATTCAATAATAACATGTTTTGAAAGAGTTGTGAGAAAAGGATCAATCGAAGTGGATGCAAGGTCACTAGGGTCGATATAATTGGATGGAGGTGGATGTGAAACTATTTCCTTATTCTTATTTGTAATTAATTTAAAACCTAGACAATATTTATAATTATGGAATTCAACCTCTAAATACTTAAAATACAATAAGGCTATAGATTGGCAGGAATAATAACCTCAATCCAATCGTGGGGAAACTTAAAGCATTGATGCAAGGTGAATAGAGTGACCTATACTTCATGGATCTAAGGATAACTAAGAAGTATGTTATAATTCAACTCAATGTCCATGATATGTAAAAAAGTGTGATAGTAAATATACCAAAAAATTATGGGTAAATAAATAATACCAAAATAGTTCCTCTTGGCATTGTAGTAAGCCGTTATGGCGATCATCTCTAGATCTATGTCCTTTGAAATGTAGCCCAATATATGTACTAGTTTGAGTGACACTATGTTCAACCTTGAACCATTTTATATAATAACCCACTTGATCTTATGGTTTTCAATGATTACATCAATAGAAAATGGGTTTTTATGTCTTAGACGTAGGTTGGACCTGTCTTTTTGATCAAATTTAAGCTATTGAAATGAATACAAATGTCCCACTAGTGTTTGGAACTATTCATGATTTATATCTTTGGGAATAGTTGATTCTTGTAAAAGGCTATTCAAAATATTTCCATGGACTTTAGATGTATGAAAAAGATTTAAAATATAAATATACATAGGGGTTTTACTCACTTGGTCTGATAGAATAGACTATAAGGCTTCTCAACATTAGGATGAGCTAGTTTGGCCTTGGCTGACATAATATTTGGTTTTGGATCTAAAGGCCTAATGTTCACATTGGGTTCAGTGGAAGAAGAGGGAAAAGGGCCTTGAAGAGTAACTCATAAGTGTCTGTTGTGATTTCATATTTTATAGGTGGAAAGGAGTCATTATAATTAGTAGATGAAGGTGAAGGGCCTTGGAGAGTGACTTGTGGTCATCTAATTACATTTTTATGATTTTGAGCTAATGAGAAACCATTATAATTAGAGGAAAGATGAGGTTCAAAAATAGTAACATGTGTAAATGGAGTCATAATAGAATTATGTGAACTCAACATGACATTACTAGAGGGAGAAGGTTTTGACCATATAATAATGGGTCCCATATTACAAGGAACATGAGATGGTTCATGGGATTTAATATTAATAGTGGTAATGTGGGTTACAAAAATGCATCCCATAATGTTTTTATAGTTATAAGGTATGTTGTTATAACCCAAACTATTAGCATGGGAATTATGATCATGCTAATTATAATTTTGACCTTGATGATAGTTCTAATTCTATCACTGATTCTATCCTTGGTTTTGATTGTTCTTTGGTGGTTGTTGATTATGTCAAGGAAATGGATCTTGGTAGCTTCCCATATCCTGATTAGTACCTTGAGTAGAAATCTTGTTCTCAACTTCACCACTTTCAATCAAATCTTCAATAAGATTCCATAATTAGATGAAATGATATGCACCATGACCAACAACATGATGGAAGTTGCACCATTCATTTTCATTATACTAGTATGGCTTTGGTTGATCTTGAGGAAATGGCCTTAGTATCGACCATATAATCAGGTTAGCTACTATGAGATTTTAGAACACTATCTCAATAGATCTCCAAATTTGTTGAAGACTTTGAATTGATTGTGAAATGTCCTTTGTGGAGGTTGTCTTTAAAAATTAGCTAGTGGATTAGGGGGAGATAATTGTATATCTTGAGCTAGTAGAGCCTGCACCATTTTTATGTGTCTTGTTTTAGTTACTCCATTCCATACCACATTATTTTTATTGTTGAAACCCTTAGGTTTTTCTTTTGAAACCATTTAGACTGGTGATTGGGTCTGATATGACATTTGACCCTATGCAAAATTATTGACAAGGCCTTTGGTAATAATATAATTCTCAATCTTCACCCCTTTATCTATGATTTATTCAAATGTGTTCACATAAGCAAGTTATATTTGTATGCCACCTCATGGTGTACATTCTATGCAAAAATGTCTGCCAACTATTTATCTATAAAATTATGTTGAAAGTGACCATCTAATGCTCTCCAACTTTGTAGATATGTCATGAAGCTTTCTCCATCACATTGTTTGGATTTGTATAAGTCAACAATGGTCAATTCATGTTCAATGTTGTATGGGAAATGGTTGACAAAATTTTCATATAGATCATTCTAATTTGCAACGAATCCATTGGGTAACTTGAGTAGTTAATCTAAATCTTGTCCTTCTAAACTTCATAGAAATAATCAAAGTAAATAAATGATAATATAAATAGCCTCTTAGCATAACACAAAGAATGCCTGAATATGTTCATGAGGATCACCCTTTCCTTTATATTTGTTAAATTTGGGTGCCTCAAAATGAGATGGAAAGAAGATTTGGAGAATACTTAAATCAAATGGATATGGACATATCTCATTGAATTTATACTTCTTGATTGTGTTTCTTGTCTCCAATCATGACACAATCTCCTTCATATAATTCTACTCTTGTATGTTTGGTTTACTCGTGAGTGGAACATAATTGTATTAGGGTGGTATGTGCCCTTGTTATTATATGGGTTTTTTAGGAATGTATACCCTATAATCCATGACTTGGTTTTAGTTCACTCGTTGAGTTGAGTAAGTGAGTTGTTGATTCTTTGGAATCTAATACCTTGAATTATACATGTTTTGTTGATTTTGGGGATTCTAGGGTCTATTTTCCAAAGTATGTGTTGGTTGAGATGAACTAGCCAAATTTTTTTGTATGCTTTATTTAATATGTACTGAATGTTTTGGTTTTTGAATTTGTAAAGGAATAAGATGTTCTTGATGATTGAAAAATGTATGCTCTATGTCTAATGAAGTATGTTGCAATACCTCTTGTGTTTTAGGTTGTCTAATTAATATATCTTGATCTATCACTGTTATGTTCTCACTAGATTTTGCATTGGTTCAACAATATTACCTTATTCCTTGGAAGCATCATTGTGGATTGAATTAAAAACTAAAGAGTCTATCAAGTCCATGATAAATTGGTATAAATATAGTTGACTTATCTTTTTGATCTTATTAACAAGATCTTGATCATTGGGTTTAGAATCTATAAGTATTTTCTTTCCTTTGATAGAAGAAGGTATGTTTATTTTTGTAATTTTTGTGAAGGATTGTTCTCATTATTGTTCTTCTTCTCTAACCAAGGTATGTAATTGACCCATAGGAAAGTTTGAGCATAGTATAGCACTAGATTCAATCAACCTTAGAAGGGATTCATATTTATCATCTTGGGGTTAGTATTCCAAAAATTCTTCCTCAGATCTTATAATTGTGGGAATGTCTTCAAAGATCAAAAAATTGTCTTGACCATCATAAAAGTTTTCCTCCTCATAGATAGGGCCGTAAGAGACTCCACTACATGTGTACCTTTGAGTCATGATTAAAAGGTTTTCTCTCTATGTTTGGTAATATTTGGAAATGTTTTGAAAAAATTTAAATAAGGTGTGTGTTTTGATCTTTTCTAAACAAGCGACAAGGTACCAAAGAGACTATAATAAAAAGGAGGTGGTGTAGTAACACACTATTAGAATAATGTGTTCATGAAATTAATCAAACTTGGTATATTTAAATCATATAAATTAGAATAAGGTACAATAACTCAAATTCCTAAGTGTAAAATAGTACACCAAATGTAGGATAAGAGATACATCAATACCGTAAAAGTTAGTTCAACTTTGATGAGTAGATACTAGGAAATTAGATGAAATCCCTTCAGATTAGGAAGGTGTCAATGCAAACTAAGAAACTCAAGATGTGAAAACTAGAACCAAATGGGCAACAAAACATCACCACATGGTAATAGGAGGCATAATAAAATGTGTTCTATAACTTAGAGTGTGAGTGATACACTTGATGACCTAAGCTCACAATGATCAGATGATGATGAATCTATAAATGGCCTTCCATCTAAATGGGAAATTGAACCCAAGATAACTCAATTAAAGTGAAAATGATAAAACCAATTAACACATTAACCTAGAACCTAGAAAGGTACAATTTTGAACTTGAATTATTAATGGACTTAAATATTTTGGAAAGTTGTTTAGACTAAAATGGGTAGCATAACTATGATGATTATAAAACACAAAAAAAAATTTAAGATGATAATTTAAACAAGGCAAAGATGATTTGGATTTGACTAACATAACACCTCCTTATTCAGGAAATAGTGGACAAATGTATTTGGTTATGAGATTTGTTTACAATCAAGTTTTGACTCAAATAAATGACCAAGTAAGCAAAGACTAAATATAAAAAATACATAAAGTAAATCATCCTAAGCCATAAAATGAGAAGGTTTCTTTGTATTATTGAAATTCATCTTTATATATGCTCTTAAGAAGAATTAGATTATTAATCTAAAAATAAGAGCACATGAGTTGGTAGCATATTTTACAACTTCCTTATCCCAAGATATGGTATAATGACATAGACCTTTAGGTTACTCACCCTACGTCAACAATAATCTATAGAAAGTGGGGTTGTCTAAAACTTAAGTTTGAGACCATTTAGGTGGTCCCAACCATGGCTAATGCTAGAGATGCAACACATCAATTGAGTTCATATAAATTAAATTACTATACAAAGGTCCATTCCTTTACATAATGATTCCATCTCTGTACTAATTAGTGGAATCCCCTATTTAAATATACCTAACTCAAGTTTTCATTATGAAAGAAAAGGTTAGCCTCTCAACCCCCTGGCTCTCACAGTATGCATACCTTGATTTATATAACCCATCATGGAGTAGGGTTGAAACAATGCTGGGAGATGAATCCCTAGGTGAAAGCTTCACTAAATAACTCATGAAGAGGCTATGAACTCCCCCCCACAAGCCAATTTTTATAAAATAAATTGATCTAAGTGAAAAGGCTTTAGAGGTTGTTTTTAGATCACCCAAACCATACGAGTTTTGGGGATAGCCTAGACAACTTCATTTTCATGACTTAGACAAAGGTACAATCATATTAAAAAGGCACTTTCGGTCACATAATTTACCTACAAGGGATAAGGGAGAGCATACACACACTCTTCATTTTTCTCAAACAAACTAACAAGAAATATATGATTTGCATAAAACAACACTTCAAGAGATTTTAAATTTTAAGTGAATGTTCATTTTATACACCAAATTAAAATTTTTTAGTGAAGTTCTTGGCTCCTTGGCCTTATATATCAAAAAAATTGAAAAACATTCACAAAAAATCAAATAAACAATCTAATTTCATTTTAAACATCAAATATAAGGTTGAAGACTTAATTATGCTCAAATTGATCACTTTTTCCACATGGGTCCTACAAAAAAAGTTAGAGAGTTTCCTTTATATTTGAAATAAAATTGACAATGAAATTAGAAAGTTTGGAATTATTGTTCTCAATTTCTCTATTTTTTACACACAGAGACTAATGTTAGTCAACAATGACTGATGCTAGTCATAAAGAATTGTTGCTAGTAAAAAACAACCAATAACAATCACTTGTGAACCCTTAGGTAAAAAAGACTTTTACAAAAAACTTGTTATCACAATGTTAGGATAAAATATCCAAAATAAATTTCTAGATCAGGTAATAATGTTTAGACCAGAGACTTAAAAACTCAAATAACAAACTAAAAATTTGAGAAAAGCTCTAAAATGCAAAGTTTTGGACATATTTTCCCTTGCAACCTAACTGATGCTGATTAGCCTAGATTGATGCCAGTTACACAAAAATGATGTCAATCACTATGTGACCTGTGTATCAATAAATTATTTTAAAAACATGGGAAAATGATCGTAAAAATTTATTTTTAAGGATTTTTAAAGAATTTTAATGGAATCTAAGTTTGTCAAAGTGTCTCCCTTTCTTGAGAGGAAATATCTTCTCCCACCAGGCATTCCAAGATGTAGATATGGATTACAAATATGGTTAGATCAAGTATTAGTCATGAAAAGCACAAGAAATGCATAAGAACATAATAATCTAGGCCAACCTATTCAACAAGGTGTGGAAATAATAATTAAGAGAAAATGAAAGAAAGTAAACACAATTTACCTTCCCAAGAGATTCCCATCATCCATAAGTAGCTCAAAACATGTTTTTCCTATGATTTTATTCTCAAGTATTCAACAATGGTGTAAATCAAGATCTTGCACCATCTCAAGAACACCAACTATAAACTAGGTTCATGATATGAAAATCAATGCTATGCATATCAATGAAGTTATCTTATTGAAAATAAAACATAATAATCAACACAAAGAAAGGTTACGGAGATAATCCTACATTATAAGTTTACATAAGTAAAGATTAAAAATGTGAGTGAGAGGCCTCTTATTGATAGATTTTTGAAATTGATCAGGATCAACCATGATCATCTATCTCAAGATCAAGATTTGTGGTCATAAATTAATCCAATTATGAAAATAAAATACATAAATATAATCATAATGATTTGGGAGGAAGGGGTATTAAAGAGGCATGGGAAGCCATAACCTTGATATTTTTTACATTTAAGGCTTATGGACTCCGCCTCAAAAATGACCTCACTTGATGATGCATTTAATAGGAATTAATTTCCAATAAAGAAATATTCAATAACTTCCATGAAATTCTTACTTAAGCTCATAATTTGGTTTAATTTTCATAAATAAGATTAATAAAAATTTAAGAAATTCTATAGCAATTAGTGCACTTCATTAATAAAATTGGTTAGAAAGTCATATTAATGGATTATAATTTGATTGGAGAAGAATTATAAGGGGATGTTAGTTGCATATGGACCATTATCCCTTTTAGGATGTTCTCAACACAAAATAACATAATTACATTTTGTGTGCTTCCAAATTAGAATAAAAGAGTGATTCATAGCACCAAAATGCATTTTCATTATTTTGACTTGAAATGATTTTATCAAATCTAATAATAAAATAGAATGCATTACCCCATTTAGGGATATATTGTCCTAAATCAACACTTGTATATGACAAACTCGAACCATTTAGTGTGTTTAAATTATTTTGGCCCAAATTATGCATTATTGTGAATTTTGAGTAAGATTGACAATTTCAACATAGTGGTGTTGGGAATTAGATGTATACAACACCTCATATCACTCTAACCTTATATATTTTTTCTTTAATAAATTCTTCTCCATTTTATGTCAATTAGAGCTCACTTTTCAAGGCCTAGATGTTATATACAACTTTATGCAACACCGTAGACTATTTCACTTAGTTGGAAGGGTTAGTTCAAGAGTAAAGATTAGTCAGTGCTACACTCACACATTTTTAAGTTGGGGTGTAGAGTTATATCTCAATGAATTTGAGGCTTTATGTACATAGCATTCCTTTCTTTCTATTTTACCTAGAGTAATTCATCTTATAATCTTAGCAAAGAGGTTAAAACACTCATAAAAATTATGAATTTTTATGAAATAGGCATAAAAAGGTGGGTTGGAGAAATCACATAGGAAATGATCTAGTGATCCACACTTGTATCATGAGTGTAGATGGGGTTATTTTCATCTTTGACCCTATGGTTGGAGGGATTTTATAGGTGGATGGATCTTGGTGATCTATGGTGTTGCTTATTATCTATAATACTATATGTCATGATCCAAACTCCTCACACCATCACTAGTATTCTACTTATATATCCATGAGCACTTACATGTTCCATGTCTACTTAGGATGCCATCATCATCCCTTATTTTGACATTTTATGCAGTCAAAACCTTTTCAAATTGATGCCTCATTATTTTAACTTATGTTTCCAAGATCGATAAAGATTCTTCATCCATATAATTCATGAATTTGTCTCTAAAATTAGCCTCCAACATTTATCATGGATCAAATAACTCATTTATAGAAAAATCTCATCGATTCATTGATATCAATGCACCAAAAAACCATTAAGGGTGATCGAGTGGATATAGGTCATATGAGAGATTTGAAACCAAGGTATTAAACCTTACGTCATAGGTATGCATAATATTTTAATCCTTATATTTTATTTCCTTCAATGCAATAATGTCTCCATGCTACACAATTGGGACATTAAACTCCCTTAGAAACATGTCCTTGAGGAGAATGAAGTCTGGGATTGTCTACATCAAATCAACCTTTTAGTAATAGGTCTGTCCTCACCCTTAGAGAGTGGTAGAGAATTGATACACCATCTATACTAACTATTAAATTCCTTGATTTATCAAAATGTGCTTGCACCAATACACATGGCCTAGAGTGTCTTTCATTCCACTTTATTATAGAAGGTTTATATCTAGAGTATAATAGATTTACTAGACCTATGTGAGCATAATTTGCATTGAGAGGTATTTATTATTGTAGTGGTAAATACCACATTATCTATTACTAAATTATATTTTATATCAAGCCTACTTGGTTAATGCAACATACATATCAACTGTGTTACTTCTAGTATGATTAGGGGGTCATGAAACACCTGTTAAGGTGGAGTCCCTACTTCTACCTCTTTATCCTAAAATCCTAGTGGATCTTATAATATCTCCTCTAATTTTTATAGGGTTGTATGGGATCATGTGTTAGGACTATGGACATCAGTTACCACTCCACTAGTCTCCTAACACCTTATCCACACTTTAGCTCTTCCTGGATCCTACTCTAACTCCATGGCATGTCTGATCCTTTCTTTGAAGCATATTATCTATATGAAATAATCATCCTCATGACCTTCCCTTATTTTGAGGGTGATTAATACATTTCCATAGGTGGACTCTTCCCTCTTAGGTTCCTACTCAAACATTCTCATATATAGATTCCTATCATGTCTACACCCTCTAGATTATTATATGTTTGATACTTCCATGTTGAATGTTGATATTCTCATTATATAGCTCATATGCACATATCTCTAACTGATGAGTTTAAAACATGTCACATGACATTATACATTCATAACAATGAAATAAAACTTTATTCTAAAAAAATAACCAAAAAATGTCAGGTAGTCTAGTCAACATGGGATAAAACATTATGTGAGTCTAGCTCACCATAAATTGGGCTAGTTAACACATGGGATATCACATAGGGATTAAAATACATGTAAAATCACCTAAGGTGTGAATTAATTTAGGATTCAAGATAGGATCATGTTAGTTGAGTGAGATAGGACAACAATGTCTAGGAGAGGTGAGAGACAAAGATAACTAGGTGATTCTAGGAGCACACACACCAAGGATATTAAATAATCACATAATAAAGAATTAATTAAGTATACAATATTTTATTAGACTCATTCTCTACTAAATATATGTGAATGGATTATTACACATGACACACCTAGTGCCATCACTTTATAATCTATATCTCAATCACACATCTTATCTCTACCTAATGTACTCTAATAGTAATGATCAACCATGCTAATCTTATTGGTTCTCATTGTGGCTCATTGGTTCTCTCTCTTTTTTATCCACCAACCTTATTCTCTCCCTTTTTGGTTGATAATTTTTCTCTTTCTTCATGGGTCTACTTGATTTGATCTTCTCCTATTTATCTCTTTTCATTATTTCTTTTGAGCCTTTCTCAATTCTCTTTTATTGGGATTTTCCCACCCAATCCTATATTTTAATTTCCATCTTATCCTAAGGCCAACTACCATGCCATCTATCATCATAACACCATAACTTCTTTTTTAAATCTATTGTAATCAATACAATTATCACTTTCCCCTTTAATCTCTTTTGTGGTTCTTGTGTCCATAAGGCTATTTTTTCCTAGGTCCTACCACTTTATCATGTATCACATGTAAACATGGTTTTGATAGGTGACATCTACTTTACTATTAATTCTATGTAAGGTGTGTATTCAAGTTTTGAGGTTTATATTGTGAAATCCTATTAGCTATTGGAATTAAACTCACCTAAAGTGTGTGATCACATGTTTGTATGGTGTTTATCCATTTTGAGGGGATAAAAAAAAATTTATAAATCTCAACTAGTAACAATAATATTTGACAAATATTGTAATATTCCATCACAATCTACATGAATTTTCAAAAAAATTTAGATCCTAGTGGCTGTTGGGATCCCAATAAGTTTATATTTGTTAAAAACCAATTTCACATAAGAGTGATTTTGAAATCAATAAGATAATATTTTTATATCTTATGGGTTGCTCGCTCTCAATGAGTTTAACAAGATGATGTTTTAGGTACATAACATTCAAAAAAAATTATTATAGTACAATGTCAGTACCATCTTGAATAGTTGGTCTCACATTTTGTAGGTCCATGTCAGTAGAAAATCTTTGTTGATAAATAAATTTAAATGTATTTGTATGCATTGGAACATTTTTAAATGGAACAAAATTATATTTAATGGGGACTAATTTATTTCCCATTTTAGGTACTTAATATAAAGGCATTTCAGTCTCTAAAAAACATGATAAAATATAAACTAAGTAGAGGCATATGCAAATACAAAAATGTAACTATTTTAACTTTATTAGTCTTGACCCAAATTTGGTGTTAAATTATTATAATATGAATTCATAAAATAAAACTCTTGTTCATGTGTTTACATAATACAAAAACTAAGACATAATTTATAGTTCATGGTTGCATGTATTGTCTTACCCCTCCATAAATAATCACTACAAGTGATACACCCATATATAATTTGGAAAACTTATGGGTCCAAAATTTATCTAACTATTCAATTTTTAAAGGATGAGTTCCATTTTTACACCCATTTCATTTTCATGAATAAAATATAAATTTATCCAATACTAATCATCCATCTCTCTTCTATCCTCCATGATTTTGTTATTGAGAAAAACATAGATTTTTTACATTATTAAACGAAAAAGGAACTCTATGGGGAAATTTTACATACTGTAATAGCATTCATATATTGTTTCTCATTTATTTTTCACCTTTTTCATATATTTTCTCATTATTTGAGTGTAAATCTATGTTTATTGTGAATGTATAATAAATACACATATACAACTCATAATGCTTTGATTAACAAGGATCAAAAATCTATGTTATGTAATTGATTTACTTATTGTAGAGTAATATGATATGATTTTATTTGATTTTTTAAACATGGATCTTGTCACCATATTATTCAAATATATATTCAATTCAGTGCATAAATGAACAACAATAGACAAACCTATCATCCAAACTATTAGGCTGAAATTGTGACCCACTCAGAGAAAATTATTTAATTAACTATTATGAGTGGACAAGAGTAGCTTACAACACATGGGAAAAATAGTCCCCTTGTTTTTATGACTTTTTGGTGATCTTACGGCTAATAAATTCCATATAATATAGCATGGGTAAGATGTGTTATTTCCACCAAATGTTCAAATGGTTTTTTCAAAGATATTCAAGTTTTTTTTTTATTGGTTAGTTTACAAAATGGGCCATTTATAATGTAATGGGTAAGATTATTCATAAAAAAAAATAAAAGGGAAAGAGAGAGTAGGGTATAAAAGAGGTAAAATCTTTGATTAATATAGGTATTTCAATACTCATAAATTAGACTAGTGTGGGATGTAATCAAATCATTGGGCATAAAGTCTAGCTACAAAAAAAACTAGAATACCACAATGAGTAAGACTCAAAGGAAAATTGTATGAACATGAAATATATAGCTCTATTCAAATGAAATTTATTACACAAGTCAATATATAATTACACACCATGACTAATATAAGACCCAAAATAACTAGAATGATCTCTTAAGTATAATTAAATAAATTATTTCACAATCTAATTATATATACACTTACACACCAACAACATCAAAATATTTCTTTGTATATATTACTTATCAAATCAATATCTTTGGTATAAAAACAACACAAAAGTTGAAGAAAGGTATGTGAAATCCTAGATAAATCTAAACAACTTTTTTGTACTCAAATATGTCGATCTTTTATAATGGCATGAAATTCTACTTATATAGACAATGCTAGTCAGTTAATTCATTGTGATGGATAACCAATCTTAATTTCTCTCGATACAAACATTAAATTAATAACTAATCATAGTTAAACCTCCTATGATAACCTATCAAGAATTAAGAAGATAAGGTTAATCTATTTATGACATAATTATCTATTGTAAAAGATTTAGGATGAATAAAATGCATTCTCTAATACACTTTGAGCTCACACAACCAAATAAAATTTATAACCATTTCCACTAGTGTATTGCCAATCCAAATAGATAGATACATCACATTTCAAGTTAATTCCAATGATATATATGTTGGTTCATGCAATAGATTTATCCATTCCCAATATTTTATGTTTATCCATAATATAGTATAACTCCTTTTAGATGTCTCCTATATTAAATGTTGATAACCAAAAAATATTAGAACAATATATTGTTTCAATTCTATAAATAAATTCATTCAATTCTTTTGATGTAGATATTGATATCGTTGTCCTTTGGGTTGATTTTACCTTGAATCTATGAATAATATTCTTGATTATGGCTTCCATCTTTACCAAGATTTATGCCAATGTTATCTTCATACTAATTTTATTTGTGATTATCCCATTATATCCTTGATGTGGGCTCTTTTCAACTAACTATGTACTTTAGATGGTCCAAAAATACTCAGGCCTATGTTATGTAGCTTCATGATTTCCTTTGCATGCAATATTTACTTATAGTTAAACACAAAACCATCCCTTACCTGCCAACTAGTATTTCCCTTGGCCATCAAATTTAGGTTCATTATTTGCCACTTGTCATTTATTTGGCCCATATCTATGACACATGATGATTTTTTTATCCATCACTTTCTTTGGGATTCAAATTCATGTGATGTCACCATGTGGTGACATCCCATGCCTTCAAGACTCACAAGTCATCAAACACAAATGATTATCTAGAATTACTTAGGGCTCCTGAGGGGTTGAATATCTACAATGTGACCAATGTCATAATCATGGTAGTTATGGGGCTTGAAATAATTATACCTATATAATTAGCTTGTAAATTCTGACTATTCAATCTTCTAACATGTGGATGATTGTAGCTCTTAGCTCATAGAGATTATTTGAAAGTTGGATTTATATACCCTATGGGTTGAGTACATGAGATTATGCCATGTGGAATAATCTTAGGACTCTGAGAGGTATTTAATGGTTTTAACTATGCATTGTCTCCCTCCCACTAAGCTCTGATTAAGATAAGGGTTATCATGTCAATGACCCATAGCCATCGAGTCTTTGAGACTCCTTGATAGTGGACTACCTCTCTCTAAGCCATGACTACCCAACATTATGACACATTGAACAATATCATATGGTCAGGGGTCAAAATAATTGTGAATGTTGATATAATCTTTATAGGTTCTTAAAGGCCAAATATTTGAACTGCATAATGCCAAAGATGGGGATCTCAACACATGATATAAATTGGATAATATGACTAATGATTCATGTATTTTTTTCTTAATCCCCAACTTCCTAATATGCAAACACATATATAAATATAGTTAAATTGAACTCTATAATAATTGAGACTATAAACCTATGCATCATGTGTCCCCAAGAGTTGAAGACCTCAACTACCAAACCAAGACAAAATGGAGACTTTAAGAAATGATTAATAGATTATTCAAAATACAAAACCCATCTAAACATGAATAAATCTCAAGTAAGGCATATAATGACTTATAATTAACCATATGAAAGGCAAATTTGATTCAACCAAACTTGTAAATAAAGGATAGTTTTAGTTAATACTTGACCAAAAAAGAAAAAATATGAGTGAAATGAATTGATTTAACATATAAATGCACATTTCAAATTGATAATATGATCATTTAAATAATAATTTAAATTGAATATGCACGAATCATGACCATAATATGGTTGAAAAGTTCAATAATAAATCACAATATGAATGTTTAAACAAAAAACCACTTGAATAAATGATAAATAACATGAACTATCTTATATTTTAAATACAAATTCTTCTAGGATAGGCCAATAATCATAGAAGAACCCACATTTTAATTAACACTTGAAAATAAATGAACTATATAACTCAATGATGAATGAAAACATGAATCACCTTAGAAAATATCAAAAGGTCAATTTTTTTTGTCTAAACTCTTGACAAGTATTATCTAGTCATTATGAACAAATGGCCAAATGAAGCTATGCCAAAACTATCAAATGAGTCTGGCTCATTAATAAGATACTAAAAATGGAACACAATATTTATAATTTACATGACACTCATAAATGAAGTCATGCAAGTATGAAATAAACTAAAAATATAATAACTATGCTAAAGCAAGAGGGTCTGCATATGAAAAATCTAAGTATGGGGAATGTTGGACCCAAAAAATGGTGACATTGATGGGGATAATTTTGTTCAACATATTAAACCTAAACTATTATATACACTTAAATTTTATTGCTTCCCTTTGTCTCTAATTTAATCTAATAATCATCCATCTCATCTTATTTCATCTAATACACCTTATTAATCCCCTTCTAGCCATTTGGTCTAATACCCCCTCTTCATTATTCATGTCACATAATAACCTTATAACATCCTATAACCTATTTAATTTACCTAATTCCCCATTATCCACTAACTAACCCCATTTATCTAATATTTAGGAATTTAAAATTCCCTCCAACTTACAGTAACCTATGAGTAACCTCTCTTAATCTTGTATATTCTTTATAACCCCATAATCACATGAATAATCATCTAGTAATTGTCATTAAACTTCCAAAGAGACTCTGGAGGATTCTACATCTAGAACATTCTCTCCTCTAAAATCATCAAATAAATTTTTAATTATCCCTTAATCATGGCTTATTATTGGCCATTGATTTCTATCATTCTCCTATATAAAAACAAACCAATCATCATTTGAGGCCAACTAATAAGTATAATAAATCCATGTCCAACCTATGAGCTTTCAATGATCAAATCCATCATGCCAAATTAGTCTTTTGATTAAGCTATCATGAATCACATGTTATCTAAGAAATATGAGTCTATGGTAACAATCCTACATCCATAAGCATTGAATATTTTTCTTGTTTAATTTGATTTGGAGCATTTAGATTTAGGTTATAATTCTAATAAACATATTCATCTTATTTGAATTATATTCTTATTGGCTCTAAAGCTCAAGTAGATTAGTATTTTGAGTCATTTTTATATAGTTTCATATCTAAAGTCCATTGCTTAAAATTTACATCTTACATGTAGTGACCACAGTGGGAACCCTCCTCTTGAGTTAAACCTTTACACTTTGAGTGGGCATGATATAACTTGGAAGTCAAAATGAAGAAGGATCAGTGGCTCATAATCTCAAAATCCTATGTCTTTAGATGAACCACAATATCACTATACCAAGTGGTGAATGAATCTATGACATTTTATGACATTGTAGGTAAAAACTATGATATTGACTTTGATAAGTCTAAATAGTGAGTATCAACCACTTTAAACATTTGTTTTGTGAAAAATCATTTCTTGGTAATAATGACATTGATATATGATATTATTTGAATAACTTGTGGTTTGTTAGTATTAATAGGTCTTAATTGAACCTTTTGATGTATTGAATAATATTTTCAATATCTATGGCATTTAGGTTCTCCATATGACCTAACTTATTTGTAGGGAAAGGGGTGGATCATGTGAAATTAGATTCAATTCTTAGTAATTTTCTCATTCTATGCAAAATCACTCATATCTAATTGTGATGTTGTTACTAACTTCTAACTATGATTTTTTTACTTGTGAGTAATATTATTGATTTGATTTTGGCCTGGTAATTATATTCAACCCTTATGTGATAATACTTGGGCTTACAAAATCTATTTTGTAGGATTGAGGTGATTTAATAAAAATTAACCAAAATTTTAAATTGTATCAATATCATGATTTCAAAATTATATTAAGATCAAACTTAAAAGGTAATAAAAATTTGATAAAATTATCATAATAACTTGTAATTAATTTATATAAGTTTAATTATATTTATGTCGAGATATAAATACATGTAGACTTTATGTATATTCCAATATCAGAAGTATGCAAAATTAATCTTATATATATTCTATGATATTTAATTATTTAGTAGCGATTTTGATTATCTTGTCTCTAAATAATTGATTAGGTTCAAGTTTATTTTTGTAATATTATAAGAATATATTGGAAAAAAGTAAAATAAATAATAATAATAATAAATAATATTAGATAGTCATTTTTGTACTCTGTCTAGATTATCTGATCAAAACTCAGTCTATAACCATTTTCGACTATGTTTTGTATATATATATTTTTATGGTTAACAAATTGATAATAAAAATTATCGTCTTCTTCACTAATATTTAATAAGGAATTAATATAAATTTTCATGTTTTTTATATTCTTTGATTAATAATAAAAGAATAAGTAGTTGACCATTTTTACTATTTACCATCACAAAATAATGCTTTCTAATCTATGGCATCATGTACACTAAACACGAGTTTGTTCATTTTATGTGTTTTGGTCTTTTTGTTTGGAATGTTTTGCTGTTTTGGTCTTTTTAGTCTAAAAATCCTATGATTTAGTCACATTAATCTATGCATATTATATTAAAACAAATTCACATGTCTTACTTCAAATGAAAATTTTGGAATTATCTTTATTGAAGAATTTAAGAGATGTCCTATTATTATTGTCATAACACTATAATTTCTACTTTAACCTAATTTATCTTAGGTAGAGGTCATTCCCTCTTTACTTTTGATCATCTTGAAGATATCTACTACATAGAAAAATGATCCTTTTTGTTGTCTTTAAGATCCCTTGCCCTTAAATAACATTACTAATCTTGTGTCAAATCAAATAACATTAGAGGGAGAGTGTCTTTTTACTTATATCCGCAATAAAAGTGTTGACACTTTAATATTTGATCTCAAGTCATATGACATTATTTATTGAGGTAGAATAAATAGGGATGTTCATAGATGGTGATAGAGACTACATAATGTATGGTAAACCTTAAATTTTTTATTTTGAATTTATATTTTATTATCAATAATAAGAAAATATAAATGAAATTTTTCATGAGCATCATTTTTTGTGGGATCACTTGTCTACTAACATTTTTTTTTTGTATAATCGTCCACTAGATTCACAAAGCTAAATTAACTAACCCTCTATTTACCTTCAAATTTTTCTTTTTGAGTGTGTTCATTTTTGACAAAATTTGGTTAATTTTGAGCCATTATAAACATCTCATAAGCCTCAAATTGCTCTTCCCCTTGACCCTATTAGGGGATTTTATCCCCAGACCCCTGCATCCCAACCCTACATTCAAATATTTATAGTGTGTAAATTTGTGATTATTTTACTAGTATTTTTGTGGACATTTTTAAATTTAAACCAACCTTCTATTCTAAATTTCATAGAGCTAACTTTGTAAAAGCTAGTGGCATTCTTGTCCTAATTTGAATACCTTAATTAAACTACTAATGGTGTGATTATAGGATAATCTATCAAAGGTCACACTTAAAACCACTAACCCATTTATTTATAGGTTGTAAGATGAAGATGTGGTATAAAACTTGATTTTATCATTTGTGTCTTCCTTGATTATATTACTTGTCACACATATAAATTAATTATATACTATATATTTTGTTTCCCTAAGTGTCACCCAAGGGATATAGTGGCATGTGTTCTCCTCCTTGAATCCTTGCAACAATACCTAGAGGATAAAAAACCACTAATAACCCTCCCCATTTTTATTTTTTAGGGTGGATTGTGATGTGGAATTGATTTTCATGTCATTTTCATTAGTCTTAGGGGTTGGTGACATAAATTTCATCATCACACATTCAACCACAATATGTGTTCTATTAGAGTATAAAAATTAGGGACAAATTTAGTTAGGCCAAGCAAGAGACCCCATTTAAGATCCCGTGAAGGTGAGGAGTTAACTTTCTAACCCAAAAATTAGGAAACACTCTACATAAAATTTTTCCCCACATACCTTTTGTATTTTAGGGATGACCCTAATGAGATTGTATATCCTATACTAAGACCTTTGATCATAAAAGTGACTCAACTTCTAAGGAAACAACATCTCTTAAATGACACACTAGGTATAAAATGGTAGAGAAGGTTCATAATTTTTATAACTTGGAATCAATAATTAGAGGTAAAATAACTAAGAGGGGGGGTGTGAATTAGTGATTTAATCAAATCAACTTCAATTTCAATTATTCAAACTCTTAAAAATTCAAGACAAGCTTTCATGAAGCATATAAACCATTCATTATAATGAACAAAGAAAATAATTTAAGATCAAAGCACATAGCATATGAATTATGTGGGAAACCCTCATGGGGGATAAAACCCACTCTCAATCCTATAAACAAATGGACTGTAGTCCTATAAGATATCAAAAACAAGAGACTTTGGCGAATCACCCACTCTATAAGCAGCACCAACCCCTAAGCATAGACAAGAACACACTTTCCCTAGATGTTGAGCACCCACACAACACCTCTAATATCAACATATCCATAAGTTTGAATTCCTTCTAATCTAATGGAGAAATAAATAATAAAAACTATGTTCAACCCTTCACACTTTCTCAGGCATTCACACACAGGAAATACATCCAAAATAACCTTTTGGATCATTATACACCTCTTCACTCATCCTCAACCATCAACCCTAAAAACATTGTTACCACATTTGAAACATGACAACTAGGTCACACACATATCCCTTACATCATCCACCATGCTTACTCACACTTCATTTTACTTCTCTCATGGCTCATTAAAAACCTTCATCTTTATTTTTTCTCTTTATAGAGTCTTCATCATCACCACCTCATTGGTTGGCCACAAGACATTCCTTAACCCTTAAATCTTCTATCTCACTTAGAAAAATAACAACACCACCTGCATAGGCTGACCATAGCATTGATAGATCATCCTTAAGCAACAAAACCTTTTATCTAGGCCTAAATGGCCCTTTTAGGTCCTATGGAGACCTATTCATCCCTTTAACACTTCACTAAGCAAAATATAAACACAAAAACTCTTATAATCACAAAGGTCTATGCCAAATGACCCCTAAGACACCCTTAAGTTATTATATTCATCACTACATACCTATGCATATGCAAAACTATTCAATCATTTGTTGTGCACATGAAAACACTATGAACAAACAAAAAATTAACTTCCAAACAATGGTTCATATTGAATATGGATTGATCAAACCTATAAAATCCATACATATGATCCTGAGGGAGTTTAAAACACTCTCTAATAGATAATTCATTATGAAACATCCAAATTGTTGTACCCCAAAAATATCACTCATTTTGGGGACAACATTTGAACTATTTTGGTCTTACAGACCAAAATTGCCTCTTCCCTTTCCAAAATTTGTCCTAGGCATTCAAATTCTTGAGGTTTCAAGCTTCTCAAAAATCTACAGACTCTGCAGGCTAGAATCTATGAACTTTGCAGGCCAAGTTCAATGGGCTTCATAGGTTTTGCAGGCAGGTTCAAGCAAAAGAATCAATTTCTAACACTTGGTCATTTTCAAGATTGGTTTAGTGCCTTACTTCAATCAAAATTCTCCATCAGTAAGCATCTAAGCAAAGAAGGCTTGAATTGTTAAACCATTGAACCACTTTGGTTCAAAGGTTCAATGAGTTCAAAGTTCAAAAGGTTCATCGCTTTGGTTCAACGGTTGGTTCAATGTCTTTTTGGTTCAAAGGTGGGTTCAATCAAATGGTTCAAAGGTAGGTTCAACCAAGCATTTCAATGCTTTGGTTCACTCACTTGGTTCATCTTCTTGGTTCAACGCTTTGGTTCAATGTTTTTTTGGTTTAAAGGCTTGGTTCATCTGCTTGGTTCAAAGGCTTGGTCATTCAATTGGTCCATCGGCTTGAACCATCAGCTTGAACCATTTTGGTTCAAATCTTGGTTCATCATCTTGGTTTAATGGATTGGTTCAATGTTCGGTTTAATCAAGTAGTTCAATGGTTTGGTTCAACCAAGTAGTTCAATCAGACAGTTCAAAATTTGGTTCATTAGCATAGTTTAAAGGAGCGATTCAATGTAACGGTTCAAAGAAGCCTCCTGAAAGACAAGTGCCCTTGTGGAAGGCACTTGGTTGACAAAAACACCCTTTGGAAGGGTCATTTTAAAAGAAGGCTGCAAAGGTAATTCTTTTAGATTTTTTTTAAGGAATTTAAAAAAGACTAAGGCAAGAAGCAATTCCTTCAGACTTTTTGTCAAAAGAAGTTCCTTCAGACAAAAAGTCTGAAGGAATTTGGGAAAGCATCTGTGGGTAGAAAGCCTAAAGAAATTTCTAAAGAAGCAAAGGCAAAGTGATCGAACAATTCCGTGGACTTTTTATCCACAAGAATTTGTTCATGGAGAAAGCTCAAGGAAAATGCCTACGGGAATTGCCTATAAGAAATGTCTGCAAGAGACTGCCGAAGCCCGAAGGCCATCCAAAGACCACCCAAAGGGTAGATACCCTTGCAGGGGGCTCTTCCTGACCCAAAGTGAATCATTTATTAAGGACCAAAAGGGTAGGTTCTTTTTGGTAAAGTTCCAAAAAAAAAAGCTGAAGAAGGACCAAGGGGTGGTGCGCCTAAAGATGTCAAATTTAAGATAGTGAACTAGCCATTGAAAACGTATTGACGAGTGCATGAATGTCAATTTTAAAGCTCATAAAATAGCCATTGAACCTTGTAATCTATAGACTTGAATGCATTCACAGGCTTTAAGACCAAGACCAGTAGGAAGCAAGGAAAGAATAGAACAATAGATTGAATCCAGGACCTGATTCACTTAACTAGAAAAAGAGGAATGATGAAGAAGGATCAGATCACCAGGTGGACATTGAAAGATGCAAACTTTCAATAGCATGACTTGTTTCTCTACATTGAGAAAAGCAAATGGGTAACCACCCCTAAGTTCCAACCTGTCTTCTTAACAGATTTCAATGCAACATGATGTGTTACTATTCCTGAGT
Source organism: Torreya grandis (assembly GCA_037957365.1). Classification (NCBI taxonomy): domain Eukaryota; kingdom Viridiplantae; phylum Streptophyta; class Pinopsida; order Cupressales; family Taxaceae; genus Torreya; species Torreya grandis. The sequence continues at coordinate 1,226,310 of JARHVA010000679.1, forward strand.
CCTTCTTGAAGTGGCTATATAAGGGACTCTCTTTTATTGTAAATATATATCTTTTTGACAATTAGAATTAAAGTTTGCCCAAATTGAATGGCATTACTGAGACTTTGAGCTCAGTTTGTTGATCATATTTTGTTATTGGAATATGAAAGCAAGTGATTTTTCAAACTTTGTGCTGTGATATCTTTGTTGTTGAGGAAGCTATTCTTATGTCCTTTTCCTTAATATATCTTCTGTTCCTATAATTCAACAAGCAAAATTAGTGACAACATTTAGGAAGGTATCCTGAAGAGTCAACTATGGAGAGACTTTGTGCCCCCATAATTGACTTTAGTGTGTTTTCTTTTCATTTCTATGTAAAGGACTTTGGGATGACTTTGTGCCCTCATTGTCCTTCGTATCTTACTCTTGAGTAATTCAGGTGGAGACTTTGTGCTGCATCTCGATTTGCTAGTTATTACATCCTTTGCTACATTTTGTTGTTACTACCAAGAGTATTCTTGTGGTCTGTTGAGTAGTAATTCTAAAAGAAGAGGAGTGCTTTCTATCATTTCCCTTGAGTTTTTCCTTTGATTTACATGCATCATCTCTGAAGAAAGAGAGATGGATGGTTTGTCATAACCTTGAGTATTATTTTCTATTAATATATATATATATATATATATATATATATATATATATATATATAGGGAACCTCCCCTTGATGAGAGGAGAGATCAGTCTCCTGATGTGGTAAACCTACACATTTGGACAACTAATCTTCCTACTTTGTCTGATTAGACCTATTTTGTTTATCAGTATGATGATCAACAAAATATTTAACCAATAGTTTTTGGTGACTCCACTGGGGATATACATAATTCTGTGTAATTTGGAACCTTAAGTTTTAGATTGAAACATCACCTGTGTCTAACCCATTATCATTATAACCCTTATCCATTACAGACTCTGGCAACTCTGTTTCACGTCTTACCCATTATCCATTTATATCCTTACCATCTTCCTCCACCTCTATTATTTTATCTGGTCTACAAAACTAGAGCTTCTAGGAAAGAGTGTGCAGTTTGAAGCCTCAAGCCTCAAACTGAAGCTGAGCCAGTCTTTTTCCATTTTTGTTTTGTAATCTAGCCACTCTATCCAGATTTGTTATCTCAATTTTTATTAATTAAATCATGGCAGTTCGAGGCCCCTGGGGTAACTCTTTTGGCCCACTCAACTTGACTCCACCTCTGCATGAACTCCCACATAGTTCAAGAAAGATTGGTGATGGGATAGTTCACGTTGATGAACACATTTTAGCCTTTAGCATAGCCTGTGGTGTTATTGGAGTAGAATTTGAAGATGTGGTAGTCAGGGTTTTTGTGGAGACACTACAAAGTGCTGCTACAGACTAGTTTTACCATCTGCAAGCTAGATCAGTGATTGACTAGAATACACTCAAATCCAAGTTTAAATCAAGGTTCAAGCCTATAGAAGATGCACATTCCTTGCTATCCTAGCTCACTCAGATGAATAAAGAGCCTCATGAGCCTATGAGGGATTTCATAGCCAAATTTGATAAACTCAGGAATAGAATTCCTGTAATTGCTCGACCTACAGCTGAGAATCTCAAATGCTTCTTCATTAATTCTTAGTTACCTGAAGTAATTTTTCTTTTGAGATGTGTTGGTCAAATAGATCTTGTTGCATCCCAAATCTTAGCCACTTAGGTAGAAGATGATCTCATCTTAGCAGGGAAGATAAGAAGAGATTCAAACAAAAATAGATCCTCATCATCTTTTGAATATTCATCTACAGGCACCACTGATCTAATGGTAAAAAAGATGGAAAATGAATTGCTAGCCTTGGAAAGGCAAATGGCACAAAGTATGTCTTCTACTCCTATATATAAAGATATACCAAGGAAGACATTATTTATTCAACCATATCAAGGCAACGTTGCCAAAAGTCAAGGGCAACTAAATCATCTTCCTCCCCCATAGAGGAACCCTGTCCTTGAAACACCTCCAACAAACTCAGTAGTTGGATATTTGGAAATAGAACATGTTTCCTATTTCCAACCTAAGTTCAAGCAAGAAAATGGTGTTGATCTCTTCAGGGAGGATCTAGAAGAATCAGCTGACGACTCCCACATTGGTTTCCTGAATTACCAAGATGAACACAGAAGTAAAGGTGAAGCAATCAAAGGATCATACGTAGTATTCACCCAGTCCTAGAATCAATCAGCCTAGTAGGCCAACAAAGAGAAGACAGAGGAGCAACCCCAACCAGCAATTTCAATTACTGAGTAGAGAACCCCTCTTCTTTTTCAATCAAAGGACCCAGTGATTACTAAAGAAGTAAGTACATCAAACATCTCTGCACCTTCTACTTAAACTTCATAAACTAGTCCTCACCCTCCCATAAATCAAAAGGATGAACTCGCATGCTCTCTTCCAAGTCCATTCCAGTAATTTGACATGATTAATCATGTCAAGAAATCCAAAATTTAGATGACTGAGTTTGAATCCTTACAAGCCAATCCAGATCAATTGGACATTGATGGAGAACCAGGTGTGGACCTATCTGAGGTGAAAATTGTGGTCACCTAAATATTGGCCCTTGCAGCTCAAATTCTATTTAAGCCTTTAGACATGGGTAATTACTTCTTGACCATAGAGGATGCTCATCTCTCAGCCGATGAAAGTCCTATAGCTAGTAATCTAGGATTTGATCCAAACAAGGCATCAAAATAATTAGTAGGGTGCAATACAAATCAAGAAGGATCTTCCATCTCTAATGAAGAGAAATCTAATAGAAGATCAGCTTTTGATGATGCTTGGATCTTGGAATCTGATGGCAGCATTTCTTCCATAGCTAGATACAGATCTCTATTGCTTAGATTAAAGACTGCTCAGGGTGAAGAGGTCAAACTCCTTTACATCAAAGGAATTGTTGAGATGATGGTTGTCAAGGGTCTGATGCTGACAATCAAAGCATGTTCTAGACTAGACTGGTAGAACAACAAGTTATGATGGTGGACCATGTTTTTACAAATCAAAATTAGGCAAAGGAACCCTTCACAGGGAGAGCAAGGCATTATGGTTTTCATTTTGAAGACCACATCCTGCCATGGAGCAAAAAGAAGAAAAGACCAAGAGGGAGACGTAGAAAATTGGTTTTCTAGTGGAGAGCTCCATTTACCCATCACTATTTCTAGGGGCAAAACATTTTCCTTCTGGTTTACCAAGATGACACACTATTTTCACTATCTCTCAAGAAGCAACATCTGAAACACTTCAACTCTTGAAGTATCAAATCATTGCATCTATATATATGTATATTTGTATAGTTTTTAATTTTGTTTTGTTTTGTTTGTTTTCATTTTTTATGCCTTCCATTTGTGGGTAGCATGATTCCATATCCCAATGGTACACATGAAGACACTAGAGATTCTGGATTCTACTACCTTCAATTCTTTTTGCAATTGATAAAAGTTCCCCAACTGGAACCAGCTATTGTCTCCTAAAAATATCACTCATTTTTGGAACAACATTTGAACTATTTTGGTTTTACAAACAAAAATTGTCTCTTCCCTTTCTAAAATTTGTCTTGGGCATTCAAATTCCTCAATTTTCAAGCTTCTTAGAAATCTACAAACTCTGCAAGCTAGAATCTATAAACTTTGCAGGCCAAGTTCAATGGGCTTCACAGGTTCTATAGGCAGGTTCAACCAAATGAATAAATTTCTAACACTTGGTCATTTTCAAGATTGGTTCAGTGCCTTGGTTCAATCAAAAATCTCCATCGACAAGCATCTAAGTAAAGAAGGCTTGAACTGTTGAACCATTGAACCACTTTGGTAGAAAGGTTCAACGAGTTCAAAGTTTAAAAGGTTCATCACTTTGGTTTAATGGTTGGTTCAACATCTTTTTGGTTCAAAGGCAGGTTCAATCAAATGGCTCAAAGGCAAGTTCAACTAAGCGATTCAATGTTTTGGTTCATCTACTTGGTTCAACACTTTGGTTCAACCTCTTTTTGGTTCAAAGGCTTGGTTCATCCACTTGGTTCAAAGGCTTGGTTCATTTAATTGGTCCATCAGCTTGAACCATTTTGGTTCAAAGCTTGGTTCAACAGATTGGTTCAACATTTAGTTCAATCAAATGGTTCAATAGCTTGGTTCAACCAAGTGGTTCAATTAGATGGTTCAATAGTTGGTTTATCACCTTGGTTCATCGGCATGGTTTAAAGGAGTAGTTCAATTCAAAGGTTCAAAGAAGCCTCCCAAAAGACAAGTGCCCTTACAGAGGGCACTTGGTTGACAAAAACACCCTTCGAAAGGGTCATTTTCAAAGAAGGCCACAAAGGTAATTTTTAGAGATTTTTTTAAGGAATTCAAAAAATACTAAGGCAAGAAGCAATTCCTTTAGACTTTTTGTTCGAAGGAGTTCCTTTGGACAAAAATTCTGAAGGAATTTGGGAAAGCAGCTGCTGGCAGAAAACTCAAAGAAATTTCTAAAGAAGCAAAGGAAAAGTGATAGAACAATTCCATGGACTTTTTGTCTGTGAGAATTTGTCTATAGAGAAAGCCCAAGGAAAATGCTCGTAAAGAAAGCCTAGGGAAAATTCCTATGGGAATTACCCATAGGAAATGTCTGCGAGAGACTGTCGAAGCCTGAAGGCCATCCAAAGACTACCTAAAGGGTAGATACCCTTATGGGGGGCTCTTCCTGACCCAAAGTAGATCATTTCATAAGGCCCAAAAGGGCAGGTTATTTTTGATAAAGTGCCAAAAAGAAAAGCCAAAGAAGGACCAAGGGATGACGTGCCTGAAGATGTCAAATTCAAGACAGTGAACTAGCCATTGAAAATGTATTGATACGTGCACAAATGTCAATTTCAAAGCTCATAAAGTAGCCATTGATCCTTATAATCTATAGACTCGAATGCATTCATAGGCTTTAAGGCCAAGACCAGTAGGAAGTGAGGAAAGAATAGAACAACAAATTTAATCCAAAACCCAATTCACTTAACCAAAAAAATAGGAATGATGAAGAAGGATCAAATTGCTAGGTGGACATTGAAATATACAAACTTTCAATAGCGTGAATTATTTCTCTACATTGAGAAAATAAAATGGGTAAATGCCCCTAAGTTCTAGCCTATCTTCTTAACAAATTTCAATTCAACATGATGTGTTACTATTCCCGAGTCCTTGTTGAAGTGGCTATATAAGGGACTCTCTTTTATTGTAAATATATATCTTTTTAACAATCAGAATGAAACTCTGCCCAAATTGAATGGCATTAGTGAGACATTGAGCTCAGTTTATTGATCATATTTTATTATTGGAATAAGAAAGAAAGTGATTTTTTATACTTTGTGTTGTGATATCTTTGTTGTTGAGGAAGCTATTCTTATGTCTTTTTCCTTAATATATTTTCTGTTCCCATAATTCAACAAGCAAAATTAGTGACAACAGTCAGGAAGGTGTCTTGAAGAGTCAAATATGGAGAGACTTTGTGCCCCCATAATTTCATTTAGTGTGTTTTCTTTTCATTTCTATGTAAAGGACTTTGGGATGACTTTGTGCCCTCATTATCCTTCGTATCTTACTCTTGAGCAATTCAGGTGGAGACTTTGTGCTGCATCTCAATTTACTAGTTATTATGTCCTTTCCTACATTTTGTTGTTACTACTAGGAGTAGTCTTGTGGTTTTTTGAGTAGTACTTTTGAAAGAAGAGGAGTGCTTTTTGTCATTTCCCTTGAGTTTTTCCTTTGATTTTCATGCATCATCTCTAAAGAAAGAGAGATGGATGGTTTGTCCTACCCTTGAGTACTATTTTCTATTTATATATATATATATATATAGCATACCTATAGGGAACCTCCCCTTAATGAGAGGAGAGATTAGTCTCCTTCTGATGTGGTAAACCTACACATTTGGATGACTAATGTTCCTACTTTGGCTGATCAGACCTATTTTGTTTATTATTACGTTGATCGACAAAATATTCAACCAACATAACTATCATCAATAAAAACTAAAACACCCTTCTTGGGTCCTTAAAAAATGAGGGTTAAACCCTTGGTCAACTTCGAACTATAATAAATGTAATTGTATGACTATTCAAACCTCCTAATCCATTTCCCTAGATTTCCCCTGAAGATATTTACCAATTTGATTTTTAATCCATCATATATTTCATATATTTTATTAAGATATATATTAAACAATCATAATTGGTTTCCTTTGTAAAATTTAAATATTTGAATTCCAATAGTCACTAAAAAATGCAAATTTGACTAAGTATAAAAATAATGAAATCTGCTTGAGAGAGCAAGTTTGTACCATCATAACTTTTGATAGACATCATGTCAAGGAATGAAACTTGAAACACATGCTCTAGGCACAAAAATTAATAGACTTATGTGACCACTTTCTTTTGACACCTTGACATGTGAAAATTATGACATCATCAATGTGCTCACTCAAGAAACTCTACCAAGATGACTATGATAACCTAGACCTTTACAAGACTACTCAAATGGATTATTTTAACTTCCAAAAGTACACCAAGCACTCTTTACACCCCATATGGCCTCTACATCAATAGGACATTATCAAAAACATCCATAACAAGACCAAAACCTATAGGGTCTCATGAAAACTATGTGAGAACTAAGGTATACTTTGTCATTGAGGACCATGCATACATATCATCCCATGAAACTCTTAGCCACCTTGGAAACATCATTGAAAACACCTAAATAATCTCCCCATTTATCATTGATTTCAGCACTTGGAAACACCAACACAAATCTATGTATATACTCTTTATCCCTCTACAAACACTTTCTCCCCCTTTGACACAATGATAAAGTGGGATTACATGCTAATCTTGAGGAAATATAAATTATTTAAAATCCCAAAAAAAAAAGTTACCTCCTTTGAGATAGGATAAAAACTCCCCCTATTAATGTGTGTACCATTTCTTACCATGACTACTTCAAACCTGCTTATTAACAATACTCTTCTTGACCATGTACTACTCTATGAAGAAGAAACACACAAGAATACCAAAAACTAATTAAAAACACCTTAATAAAATTATTAGGGACTCCTTCAAATTCACCTTAGATTAAGCACCTCTTGATCACCTTCAAACCATCTTTAACCATGATGAAACTTCATAGTTGTCTTCAAATTCTCTCTCACAAGCCACCCATAGAATGAAGAATGGACATTCAAGCTCTTTCTCAAACACACATGATGAACAAATACAATTGATAAACATATTTATGGACAACCATACCATTGTATTTTGAATAAAATGATAAAAAACTACTCTTCTTCATATTAGCATTACCTAGAGGCCTTTTAACCCTTCTAAATTTTGTAGAGGTCATAAATTTATATGTATATACTTCATAACTTGAAAATTTATATCTGATGCACACTCATATTACCCATCATGCATGCCAATTTTCATCACCCAAATCTTCCTCTAAATAAATTGACTTGTTAATTATCCCTCCTACTTGATAAATGGACAAGCATATAATAAACCACTTACCTTCAAAATACTATGAAATAATTTTTGAGGACACATTAGATCATTTCAACTAATTAAGTAGTCTCAGACCTTAACTCCTTTAGGAAGGTCACTAACCCATATGGGCTAAGACACTAGGGCATTAATAAGAAACATGGTCAACTTACCATCTTTTGATCAATGTCAACTCCTAAAACTTATCTCACACTTGGAGGTCATCATCTCACACCACTTTCCCAAAAAATAAGGTTAGAATCCTTGGGGAACCCACATATCCATGAACATGGTTTTTGACCCACTAACCCTTAAGCAAATATTATCATGCTTGAGAGACATCAAAAATATTCAAATGGAGTTAAATACATCTTCATGAGCTAAAAACACTTGAAACATACCTGTATAAGGTCAACACACATTTACAAATCATAAAATCACATTGACAACTTTGTAAATCCTCATTTGACACCTAAAAATCTCATGAGTGTGCCTGTAAACCCTATTTACATAGTAGTCACTAATCTAAAACATCATAAAATGATCATTGAAGCCTTATGAAATATCCACAACAAATTTTGCACTTAGAAACATAAAATCCAACTGACCTCAACCTTTGGTTAGCCTCATAGACTTAAATACACCAAATTTTCATGATGGGCTCTCACTAGGCATTGAACACTGAACAAACTAGTCAAACTAAACAAATGGTCATGAATGGTTATTTTGACCAACTTAGAACATATGAACCCATGGAATACACTTGGACAAGTCCTCTCCACACTCTAAATCAATCTTTCCATCATTATTCATGATTTGACCAACCAAACCAAACTTCAAAGATTGACTAAGAACTTATCTTTAAGACCACTATTCCCGAATAGGTCTCTTGAACCTTTTCATCACAAAACTTTGGATAAAACACATGAACTTGTTGCTCCCCCTTAAGAATCATACACAATGACAATCCACTTATATGATCATGGCAACATAAAATCATCAACTTTCTATCATAATGACATTAGTCCTAAACACCAATCAATAACTCTACATACCCTATTCTGATTATGGCATCTTATACATCACCTAGAGGACACACACTTGATTCTACATATGAAATATGTCTCCTAAGAAGCATAGGTAGAGACACCCACTTGTCATAGAGAGACTAAAAGTCCCAAAAATCAAGAGACTCCCATATCTCCATATTCTCATTTGACTTATAGTCCTACCTCATCATCAAATTGAACTTGAATGGGTCCTTAACTTCATTATTTCCTTCATACTTGGAATTTTTATTGATTATTTTATCCACTTGGGTAGATACGACCTATTCTTGAACACTTGTACCTATACCCTGGTTTGTCATGAAAAAAAATCCTCTCTAAGTCTCTTTTTCGTTCACCTCCTTGGATCTCCACACCTTATTTTGATCTCTCTCATGCACTCTTGGAGCTCTACCTACCTTGTCTTTGATTAGAAGACCATCTCATCTTATTAGGACAATATCTTACAATGTGTCCTTCCTTATGACACTTAAAACACTCCTTTTACTAATGTGGACTTTGAGATATGCAATTACTCCATGGATACTATCTTTAAAGAAGTCTTTTATAGTCACTAGCCCTATGCCCAAACTGATTACAAGAATAATAATAACCATTAAAGGATTTATCATACCTTATTGCATTGGGTTGATTGATTTGACTTAAACCTTTGTAGCTCTTGAAATTGTCCTTATTCATATTAACACTCTTATTGTCTTTACTATCACTCTCCTTAACATCATTAGTCTTATAATTTATCATCATTATCTTCTCAATCTTCTTACCCTTTTAAAAATCTTCATGGAACCCCAATCCAAAATTATCATTTGAGACCTTTTAAATACTCAATAGGTCATCAAGATCAACTATAATTTTGTCAAATTTATGATATGTCTTTAGTTTTTCTATTGCATAATCCAATTGTGTCTTTAACATGGTGGAATCAACCTATTTAGTCCTTAGAATACCTTTCAAGGAATCAAAATCTAAGCTAAGCTTAGAGCACTCATTTTCTTTGTCTTTAAGGCTTTCACATATTACCTTAGCCTATATCTTTTCTTTCTCTATGAGACTTTCATTCTCCCTTGAGTTTCACTTCAATATTAACTCAAAAAAACTAATTTTATCCTCATAGTCTCTAATCAGGTCTCTCATCTTGTGACTCTTATTTTTCAGTGTTTTAGCTCATCAAGAGTATTCACCAATTATTTCTCATAATATACCTTATATTCTTCATCATATGAATCATCAGCTACATCTTTGATTGGCATGAGGTCATCTCCTTTATATTTTCTTGTTTTTAAGGCCATGAAAAGAGTTTTATTGCCTTCATGATCTAATAGATATAACTTCTCTATTACTTTGAAAAAATCATTATTCTTATCTGCAAGCTCTTCAATAGGGAAGAACACCTATGCTTATGAATTCTTCTTGATTCCCTTAAACACATCAATAATGGTGTCTAATTTATTCTCAAGAAACCTTTGCTCACCTTCAAAATTATATCTGGGTTCTTCATCTTCTAAGTTATCACCATCAAAGAGATCTTTTCCTTTAGAATATTCACATTCAACATTAACAAGAGCCATGAAAAATATATCATATGATGCATCATCACTTTTTGATGTGGATATTTCTTTTTTAGTAGACACATTACTATCTTCTTTGTGGTAAATAATATTACTACCTTTGCATGACTCCTTTTCATTTATATTATTGAATAAACTTTTGTACTTGCTAAGACACTCAGATTTCTTGTGCTCATCCTCATGAGACTTTTTATGAGCCTCCTTGTATTTAGACTTGCCTCTATCTGGGCACTTAGATTCAAAATGACCAACTTCACCACATGGAAAAAAATTAAAATGAATATTCCCTTCATGTTTACTTGATCCTACATTTAATTTTCTTGTAATCATGGATTCAAGTTAATTTCATTAAGATCAAAGTCTTTAAGACTTAAAGTGATCCTTTTGCCTTTTGTCTCCTTGATCACCTTGAAGTTTTCTTCCTTCTTTGGTGGTTTTTCCTCATTGATTCTCATATCATAGGTAGTAAGGATGCCATGTAATTCATCCATCTTCATCTTGGTGAGATCATGAATTTATTCTACAAATAAATACTTTTGAATCAAACTTGAGGGTGAGAGACCTTAATACTTTTTATAATACAATATCTTATTTAAGATCCTCTCTAAGACCTCTACTCATGTTCACCACCTCATCAACCCTTATAAGATAGGATGTCATAGCATATTCTTCCTTAATTTTTGGGACCTCAAATTGCCTTAGATAAGTTTGAACTTTAGCTAACTTAACCTTTGAATCCCCTTCATCAATGGACTAAAGTTTGTCTCAAATTTCCTTAGCATAATTTTAATGGATCACCTTGGTGAACTTATCCTTTGATAGGCCACAAATTATAGTATTAATTTATTTATAATTATTCTCACTCAACTTCTTGTCAGCTACACTAATTGGAGGAGCAGGGGTTATGGAATAACCATCCATAATAGATTACCAAATGTCAAAACCCTGAGACATGATGTATGTATTCATCCTTGTACTCCAAAAAACATATTTGGATCCATTAAATTATGGTGCTTGCTTAGTAGAGAAACCACCTTGCATTTGATGACTACCCATTATACCTTTAATCACCTTTAAGTGGTTAAAATTACAAAGAAGGTGTGGCTATGATACCAATTATTATAATTACAATCATTAATATGGGGGAGAATTATATATGCAATAAAATAAAATTTAATTACAATTATTCAAATTCTTAATGATTTAACATAACCATTAATGAACCATATAAACCATTCATTACAATGAATAAAGAAAAAAATGCCAGATCAAAGTACATAATACATGAATTATGTGGGAAAACCTCATGGGAGATAAAAACCACTCTCAAACCTATAAAAAATATACTATAGTCCTTTAATATATCATAAAAAAGAGACTTTAGTGAAGCACCCACTTCATAAGGAGCACCAACCCCTAAGCATGGACAAGCACCCACTTTCCCTATATGTTGAGAACCCACACAAAGTTTTATTTCCTTCCAATATGATGGAGAAATAATGAATAACAAGTATCTTAAACCCTTCACACTTTATCAAGCCTTCACATACAATAAATGTATCCAAAACAACCTTTTGGATCACTCTACACTTCTTCACTCATCCTCAACCATCAACCCTAAAAAACACTATTACTACATTACAAACATGACCACTAGGTCACACACATATCTCTCACATTGATATGATATTAAATTAATCCACCAATCTTACTCACACTTCACTTTACTTTAGTCATGACTCACTAGAAACCTTCATCTTTATTTTTGCTCTTTATAGAGTCTTCATGATCACCACCTTCTTGATCAGCCAAAAGTCATTACTTAAACATTAAAGCTTCTATCCAAATTATAAAAATATGAACACCACCTATGTAGGTTTACCATAGTAGCGATAAATCATTCTTAATAAATAACACCTTTCAATTAGGCCTAAGTGGCCCTTTTAGGTCCCATGGAGACCTATTCATCCCTTTAACACATCATCAAGCAAAATCAAAACACAAGACCACTTATAAACACATGGGACAATTCTAAATGACTCTTAAGACACCCTCAAGTTATTAAATTCATCAATTCACACCTTTGTATATGCAAAACCATTTAATAATTTTATTATACATGGAAACATAATTAATGAACAAAAACTCAACTTTGAAGTAATGGTTCATACTAAAGATGGATTGGTCAAACTTCTAAAATCCATATAGATGATACTAAAGTATTATAAACCACTCCCCAATATATAAGTCATCATTAGGCATTAAAAAATAATCAATATAAACTAAAACACCCTTATCGGGTCCTTAACAAATGAAGGTCAAACCTTCAGACAACTTTGAGCTATAATAAATGCAATTGTATGACCAATCAAAACTCTTAATCAATTTACATAGATTTCCATTAAATATATTTACCACTTTTATTTTTAATCCATCATAAAATTCATACATTTTATTAAGATACAAATTAAATAATCATAACTATCTTCCTTTGTAAAATTCAAATATTTGAATTCCAACAGTCACTAAAAAATGCAACTTTGACTAAGTATAAAAATATTAAAATCTATCTGGGAGAGAAAATTTGTATCATCATAACTTTTGATAGACATTATGTAAGGGCATGAAACTTGAAACACATTCTCTAGGTATAAAATTAAATAAACCCATGTGACCACTTTTTTTGACACCTTCACACATGTGAATATTGACATAATCAATCTAGTCACTCAGGAAACTCTGCCAAGATGACTAGGATAACCTAGACCTTCACAAGACTACTAAAATATATTATTGTAACTTCCATAAGTACAAAAAGAACTTCTTACACAAAATAGGGACTTTGAATCAAGGACACATTATCAAAAAAATCCATAATAAGACCTAAACTTGTAGAGTCTCATGCAAACTATGTGAGCACTAAGGTACACTTTATCATTGAGGATCATACATACATATCATCTCATGAACACTCTTGGACACTTTGGAGACATCATTGAAAACACCTCAAAACTCTCCAATGATGTCATTAGGTGGGGTAGGTGTCAAGTTACACTCCTAAACTAGTTTAATAATTTTTAGTTTGTGTCTTGCTTGCTTTTATTATATGTTATGGAAACCTGTATTATTTATAACCCTTAAAAAACATAAAATATTAGTCAAATATAGCCCCTAGGTTAACTATCATATACCACCTATTCTTGACAATCATCATCATCATCATCATCATCATCATCATCATCATCATCATCATCATCATCATCATCATCATCATCATCATCATCCCTTGTCATATTCAAAACTTTATCAACTTTATCATGTCTCCGTTGTATCCCAATTGTCTTAGTGTCATCATCCTCTTTTGACCTCATCACATCCTAGTCATACCTTAGCCTTATTGACATGGATTTTATGTACACATAAAATTTAATGAGGCAACCTATAACATTTGAGGATATTAATAGACATGATCTCCACTCTATGGCATAATTTTCAAGTATGGGATGAATAACTAGGTGGTGGAATAACAGGTTGAGCATACAGGTTATTCACTAGGTATATGTGTGGATGAGTGAAACCTATAATAAAGTTCAAACCTATTTTATTTGGATGGATTGAACTTATTATAAATTGGTTAGATCTTAACCAAATAAACTCCAAAAAAGTGGGACAAGGTAGGGCCAAAAAGAAGGCTATGTGGTCCATAGGAGGATTTATTTCTTATTGGTCTCCTTGTGGACAATTGTTTCAATATTAATGTTTACATATAATAACTATTTCACACTCACATACAAACACAACAAGAGGATCTAGGGAAGAACTAATATAGTAAACTTCTGGATCTCAACTAAAGTTTGATACTATTTAGAGTTGTTGTTGCACACCCTTATTTAGTAGATTATAGCTCAGATCAGAGAGGTATCTAAGGTATCTTTAACTTACATATAGAATATATATCAATAAAAAAACACTTATGGACACCTAGATAATTTAAATAGTCTTCCTCATTACATGAGATCAATGATACTTGTTAATTATCGAATAACTATTGCACATCTTAAATCAATATACATCAATAATAATAAAGAGGAATTATTCATATATTTTGTGCACTTAAAATTAATTAATCAAATAACCAATAAAATAAAACACAACTATTTACACAGATTTAGAATGGAAAAGCATCGACACAGTTGCATGATAATAAAAAAAGACTTCTTCCTATATTTCTAAAATTACCCTCATTGATTAAAAAAGTATTATAATTATAAATAGATGTGGGGAAGGGTACCCTAATCCCTCAAATCCATGTAAAATTAAATTATATATGTCAATAATTATAATTTGAGTTCTAATGTATTCACTTCTTGCATATATAATTATAGTTGATCAATTGATTTTACATAGCAATGCAATATGTGCATGCTAAAAATGTCTTTAACTATTAAATTTATATGATACATATACATATACTTTAGTTAGATCAAGTAAATCTACATGTAAAATACATACAAAATTACTTTACAAAACTAAGGTTTAGTTGAAGTAGATGGTTGCATGGTTGAACACAAAGTATTAGGAAGAGTAGAAGTAGTCGGTTGAGTCAAACTAGATGGTGGGGCCATAGCCATTTTATTTACCTCCAAATCCTAGTAGTGTTTATAATTGATTATATGATAAAGCCTTATGATGTCCATATTTATAATATATGGTTTATGTACTCTATTGACTTGTGTCAGTAAGCATGCATGCTCAACTTTGGTGGCCCTGAGATCCACCTAAAAATATCTACTTGCGTAACCTTCTTCCAAATAAAAATGATTTATAATTTAATTTATTATAATATAATCCCTTAAATCTTCTAATTAAAATTGGTATAAGTTTTCTAAATTAATTGGTTAAAACTAGCTCTACTTATTAACTTTCTTGTAGTGTCCCTTACTTGAGAGATTTTTAATTCATCTAGAATTTGCAAGATTAGCTTCTCATGTTTTGAAAACTTTGGGATTAAAGATTATGTGATTGAAACCTAGTCTTGAACCTCCTATGTCCAAAATACCACCAAGTTGAGAAAATTATATGCATTTAATGGTGTCATCAGATCCAAATGGATATAAGTATTATTAGTTGTATACAATACAAGAAAATTCAATTTTTTTCATCTTCCTTTAAATAATTGAAATTTTTTATTATCTCAATAACATGAGGAGCTAGCTCAACTCTCATTTAACTAATAGCATCTAGGATATTTTATAACTAAAGAGATGGACTTTGAACATAATCATCAATTTATGTAGGGACATGAATACTTTTTTATTGGTCCCTTACCTATTCAAGCTCTTGTAATAGCTCTCACCTAACCTTTTAAATTGCATCATCAATTTATATCAAATCTTCCATTTCATTCCTAAAGTAGGACTTGAAATATTCATTGTAAAGGGACTCGTTCAACCGCATGTTATTTCTCTTTGATAAAGATAAAATAAAATGCCTCTCCTCCAAACCTAAGCCTCTACCAGTGTCATCCTTAATCTTATTAGTTTTGACCCATTGGATGGTTCCCTTGGATTTATAAAAGATGGAAATCACTATGGGAAGCTTTGTTATCATTAAATTAATCCTTTGGGAAGCTTGGGCCTCCAAATTAGTATCCCACTGAATAATTACTAATTGGGTAGAGTTAGCTCACTGAGTGTCTTGAGAAGTAGTCTTAGCTAGAAGGTCCCTTAAATATTGTATTAATGCCTTTGGTTGTAAGGGATCTATTAATTATGGCCAAATGATTTTGGAAAAATCTATATCACCAAAATAGGCATTAGGTGAAAAATATATAAAGGCTTATTCTTTCTATATTTATTTGATGGAATAAAAAAAGTAGACTAGGTGGAACTAGAACAAGGCATTAGAAATCCTAATTGGGTGGAAGAAACATGGAATTAGGCACTTACCATAGCTCCTTTAGTTTTATTTAAATGGACCTTTTTCAGATTATGAGTGGTAAATGGAATGGTGAATGAGGTGACATGAATGAAATTGGAGTTAATAGGGGCTTGAGAAATAATCTCAACACTAAAAACAATTATAACTATAGAAACAACAAGATTAGGAGTAATAAGAGCCAATGAAACACAAGTAGTATGAGAAATAGAAGAGACCAAAGGGACTATAGAAGTAATAGTGATTGAGGTAGCTAAAATATAAATGTCCTCTCCTAACCTATGACCCCAAAGTGGTGCTTTTCCTTTCAATCCCTGAAGACTTAAGGCTTTGGCCATTTTTAGTTCCCCATCTTCTTCATCCTTAGGTTCCCTCCCTTCTTGTAATGGAGTTTAAGCAATTATGTCCACATGGGTTCCAAGATCTCTAGGATTCCTATTATATTAAATTATGTTATTAACATCAAAGGGGGAAGTTTTATAATTAGAGGAAGAAGTAACATACACACTTTTGGAAATTGGAATTGAAGAGGAAACACAGAGATTTTCCTCTTTTACATCAATATAATCAATATAAATTGGGTCTTCTTATCCATTAAGACCACTAGTAGTAGCTATAATTTCTTCCACCTCTTTTTATTGCTTCAAAAACCTCATTACAAGTGGTGGTGTTTGATATGGTCCTTGTGATGAACTTGAAACTAATGGGATTTACTCCATACCCAGCTCCTGCTTGACTACTATCATCACCATGGGCGGTGTCTTGGAAGAGGTTAACTAGTACTAAGGATATTGATAACTGTGGGAGGTCTAGTAGTATGTATTTGACCATCTACTAGGAGGAGTGATCCTAGTATGTGAATAAAAAATTATTATGGAAGGCTCTCTTTGAATAATTCTCAAATGTTCCTTATTCAAACTAGTTACCTTCTATCTCTCCATAGCTTCAACATCATCCTTTAAATTCATAAAAATGAAATCATGATCATAAAGTTCATGTTAGTATGGGATGATAATGCCTTGGATGTTATTTTTTATTAGTTTGTGAGGGATCCCAATCCCTATGTGGAAAAAACTCTAATGAAAATTACTCTCTATTCTAGCCAACTTATCCAAAATGCTTCTTGATGGTATATAATTTTTGACCAATCATCAAGGAGGAACAAAAAATAATCCTTTCTTATTTTTATTCAAGTATTCATCCATGCTCCACCATAGTTGGTTGGTAATATCCTATCAAGCTAGCTTTTTGGAGACATACTTGGGGAAACATAATGAAGCAACCTTGTTTCCCATGACCATGATCACTGTGTAGTTAGAGTAGAGCCAATAATATGCCCTTAGTCCTAATATTTTGATAATTTAATATGATATTATAATTAGGGGTTATTCATGAATTTCCCTCCATATTTGAGGGTAAACATTCTCAATAATTTTTACTATGTTCCTCGTGAAGGCATAGACGTAGAGGAAATAAAAATAATCACATACTTGATATTTAATATAGTCTAGAATTGGGTTCTAGAGTGATCCATTATGTATTTATATGGGGAACATGATTGAATCAAATATATAATACATCATGTATAAATTTCCACTCAACAACCTCTTATCCTTCTTAAACATTTAATCTTTAAGCCTTGTACTGATTCTCTCCTAGTGCATAGCTCAGCTTAGAAGTTATCATCAAATTTAGTAATGGTACCCATTATAGATAGAGATAGTGGATACTAGGATGACCATATAATATATTCAAAAAATCCATTATAATGTTGATACCCATATAAAACTTGGTAATAAGCACTGTATCCCTAGCCTTAAGGGTAACCACCTCTCTAGGAGTGATCCATTTCCTTAGGGTATTGTCAATCATGGTTTCTTTCTTCCTTATTTCCACTCAATGTCCATCAAAATTAGCATCAAAAATTGGTAAATATATAGAACTATAAAAGGCATCCCCTATGATATAAGTGACAACTATCTTATGGCTTAAGTGGTGTAGGAATCCACAACCAATCACCTTTCTAACAAACAATAGGTCCCTTAGTCGAATGATGCAAGGAATCACCTCAGGATTAACAATTGTAAAAATTAAATATTTAAATTTCAATGTTAATAATTCTACTACTAGTTACTGTTATGGGGCTGTTAGGACCTCTTCATGTGAATGGGCATTTATGTCCTCTATTATGTCCCAAAGAGATAAATAATTGGCATATTCACTGTTAATCATAGTCGAATAAAAAATAGTGTTGGTATACTTTTTAGAGTCTTTGATAGATACTTTTGAAGTTGGAAGCACCCCCTAAACACCTTAGATGAAGAGGCCATTAATACCTAATTCAATTATTTGTCAGCTTACTAAAAGAAATTTAAAATGAAATAAATATAGATAGGGCTTCATGTTATCTTTGGAGTGCAAGTTCATTTGAGTTTGGTAGAAATCAATAGGCATGATGTCTATTTATATTTTTATGAAATAGATTCAATTATAAGAATTTAATCTCAGTTTATGCACCATTAATGTCAAACATCTCCAAGCTTGTTTTGTTCATTTAATTAAAACTATTTCAACTCACTTTGGTGGGTATGCCATGTATGATTTCTATACATTAAAATAAATTCCATGTTTTAGCCTTGGAAAAGTGTCATCTCAAAATTAATTTTGTGTAATATGAATAATGACATGTAGTCTATGTTCAAATGTTAGGTGTCAAATATTACATTTAAAAAAAACTCATGAAAAGAAATTTCAAATAAAATATTAGAAGACCAATACATGTGAACACACCTTTCAAATAAAACCTATCAAATAAAAATATTAAACACAACTTTCAAATAAAACTTGTGAAATTTAAATTTTGTGAACAAATTTTTTGAAGTGTAACATATGTGAAGGAAAAGTTGTGACAAAATATGTGAATAAATTTTTTAAAGATAGACAATTTCTAAATAAAAGTTTTGAAGACCAAATTCTATGAATAAAAACTTGTGAACAAAAGTTTTGATGAACACTTCCTGTAAGGGAAAAAAGATGCAAAGGATCAAAATTCCAAAATCAACTTTGCAAACAAAAGTTTTGAAGACCAAAAATATGTGAAAAACATAAGTGGAAAAAGGCAAAATATGTGAATTATAAGACTTTATAATCATTACACATACTCCAAAAAGATGTACACATGAAAAACTCTTGAAGAATATTAATAAGTTAGTACGAGTAAACCAAACAAATTAAAATGTCTCCTAGAATTTATAATAAATAATGAAGTTAAGTGCACATATGAATACCTATAAAAAATATTTTCGAAATAGACCTAGGCCTTTTATAATATAGTGAGTCT
The DNA here is from genome assembly GCA_037957365.1 of Torreya grandis. Lineage (NCBI taxonomy): Eukaryota > Viridiplantae > Streptophyta > Pinopsida > Cupressales > Taxaceae > Torreya > Torreya grandis. The sequence continues at coordinate 1,245,749 of JARHVA010000679.1, forward strand.
TGATTCAAAAATAAATAAATAATGGGGTTTTATTGAGTAAAAAAATGGTGACTCACATGGGGAACACTCATGAGTATTCAAGAACCCAAAATATTTGGTTAAGAACCCCAAATCAAACATGAACTATACCACAAGAGAATAATTGAATCAAAAGCATGAAAGAGACTCCAAATGACTTTATATAACTTAATATCCTTGCTTATACCTTGGTTATGTGTGTGATGAAGTTATTTATTTCACACTTGTTAGGATTTTATAAAATACTTAGAATAACTTTAGGTTTCATTATGATTTCTTAAAATCATATTAAAACTAGGGAAGCTTGGTTATTGATCTGTTACCATCTACACACCTATATCCCCAATAGAGATATAATTGGTTCCTCCTTTTTTCTTCCCTTGATATCCTTGTGTGATGCATGATATATCGATATTATTTCATCATGTGAGTCTTTGATCACCTCTGTATTTACTTTAGGTTTATTGATCACTCACTAGGATAATTTGTTCCTCTTTTTTTTAGAATGTGGGTTGAAGAATGAAGGAAAGAATCCTTGTGAGCTAGTGTATGTGAAAAATAAAAATTGATTTCTTGGAATATCCTTATCATTTATATCCATATCAATGGTTATTACCTTAAATAAGTATTAAAATTACAAGTGTTCTTGATCCAAAGAGATGAGAAAAGTTTCTAAATTTATATGGAACACTAAGAGAAAATTTTACATACATAATAGAATTATTAAATTATTATTAAACCATAATTAACCTATTTGTTGTATACTTTAATTCTAAAAATTTTAGACACAAGAGTGGAAAATCTATAAACAAAGTCAGTTTGTGTGTTTTATTTTATGTCCATTTGTTAATTTTTCTTATTTTGGAAACTCTCTAATAGGTTTAAAATTTAATCTCAAACATGGATAAGAATTCTATTGGATTGGATACTTTCTTCTTATCCCTAGATATGTCAATCAAATTGTCATGAAAAAATAAAGACAATTATTCTAGAAAGTAGGGAACTAAACTAAAGAAAGCAAAATGTAGAAAGCAAGAAAGGTTAATCTAGAAATCAAAAATAATACCCTATTAAAAGCAAATGATATAAGATAATAAACTATTAAAATAATAAATCTAACCTAATCCTACCTCTAATTCAATAGTTATAGTTATTCAGGGACATCTCTAAATGGTACAACCATGAAGTAATGATTCAAAAACTACCCATCAACTCAATATGTCAATCCATTACCTTTGATGTCACTCAAATAGAAAGAATTGTTACCCAAGATCTATGATATATAGTAAGGTTTAGTTTATAAGGTGTTAAACTTGTCATGTTGTTCTTTATTTTCTTGGGCTTAGTCCCATAGAGGTAGTAGGTTAGATACTATGAATGATATAAACTTTGATCTTTTATCAAACCATATTTTGACCAAACATTGATGTTTATTAAAATTAATAAAAGTTTAATTCCTTGAATCTTCTACTTATATTATATCTAATAAACAAGACTCATATTTCTCACTTGGTTTTATGTACTCCTACATAAATTGGTACATTGACAATTTGAGCATGATTAAGAATACTAAGCATCATCCATATACTAATAGGTAAAGTGAAGCTTTGATGGCCAACTTGAATCTTATTTAGTCTACCCATAATGCATATATTAATAAATTATGCCACTCTTTAGGTTTGTCTATAGAAAACTTTTAAATGGCATCAATTAGGTTCTTATTTGTTAATTTAACCAATCTATTTACCTACGAGTAATGGTTGAAAGATGACCTAATGGTGATTTTATTATCATGGGCCCATTTAGTGAATTTAGCTAAATGGAATGTTATCCCATTATAACAAACTAAGGAAATAGGGGTAACAAACCTAGTTGTGATGTCTTCTAGAAAATGGATTACATCTAGTGTTATGGAATGTTTTGTATCCACTACTTTAATTTATCTAGTGTAATAATCTAAGGCTAAAAGCATAATTTATGGTTGATTGAAGAATTTGGATTGATGAAACTGATCAAATCTAATCCCCATTAAGAAAATTGCCATACTATAAGGATAGAATATAGTGGCATAGCTACGTGGACATATCTATCTATCAAAACTTGGTATTCATGCCATGTTCTTCCATGGGCATATGCATCCTTGAAGATTATTGGCCAATAATATCCCATTTAGAGGATATTATGTGTTTTGGTATTTCATATGGATGACCACTACTAATATTTTGATGTAGGTTCTCCAATATCTCTTGAGCTTCTTCTCAGAATATATATCTTAGGTAGATGCCTTCATAATTTATTCTATAGAGAATCCCTTTCTGGGTCATGTAGTGAGTAGATTTGAGCCTCAAATCTCTCTTTTGTTCTCTATTTAATTTTGGAGAGTAAGTACTTGTGATTAAATATTGAATGATATCAACTTACTAGTCTCTTTTAGATACCTAGGTTTGACAAACCTCCTTAATTATGATGTGTGGGTTACACTCACTCATAATTTGAATGATGCCTTTCCCCTCTAACAATTTTGGTAAGATTAATTTCTATTTCAAACTCTTATAATTTTTCCATCCATTTGCCTCTATGATTTCCCAATTCATTCTATTATAAATTGAGCTTAAAATTAGGATCTAACATGATAAGGATAGTCTTATTTCTCAATATGTAATGCCAAATTTATTTATTGATTTGACCAAAACAAAAATGTGATTGTCTATCATGGAGTACCTGAGCTATGATTCCTTTAAATTTATTCTCATGAATGCAATAGTATTATCAATTCCAACCTTATTTTGAGTAATCACTACAAAAAATGTGTGTTTTGAAGAAAATAAATATAATAAAAATTCTTCATTGAAATTCAGGCTTAGTAACATTGGATCTTGAGATAAGGATTCCTTGATATCTTGAAAGGACTTTTAGGCCTTTAGTGTCCACTCCACTTTGGCATATTAATTGATGATTGAATTCATGTGTTTAACAATTTATGTAAAATTTGAAATAAACTTCCTCCCAAAAATTATCTTTCCAAAGAAAGTCTTGAGCTAATTCTTGTTATTTGGGAATATAATCTTTAAAATCCCTTAAATTATATCTAGGTCAATTATGATTTTTTATTTGGTGATAATGCAAACTAAGAGTTTACCCTCAATAACACCAAATATGCTCTTTTTATGGTTTAACAAGATGTCAAACCTTATGCATCTTTCAAAGATTGATTGTAAATGGCTTACATGATTAGTTCTATTCTTTGAAAAACTAGTGAGGTCATCCATGTAAATGATTATGCATTTACCTATCAGCCCTTAAAATGAGTGGTCTATGGATCATTGAAAGGTATATCCTATGTTAATTAGGATAAAAGTCATCCTCTTGTATACATAACTACCCCACTCTATGGTAAATTCAATCTTCATTCTATGTTTAGATTCAAATAACACTTGGTTATATCCTAAAAATCATCCAAGAATGGTGTCATTCCATAAACACTTACTATTTGGATCACCTCATCCAAAGAAGGTAAAGGGTAGTTATCTTCCTTAGAATACTTATTTAGGTTCCTATAATCAATAAATAATCTGATTTCCCTATTTTTTTATTGATTAGAACCAAGCTGGTAACCTAGGTATAATGATTGAAAGGGAACACTATCTTTGCACTTAACAACTTCTCCACTTCCTTTTGGATGAGAAGTTCTAGAATAGGATTGACCAACCTCTATCTTTTCCTAAATGGTTTATGGTATATATTTAGAAAGATTATATGGGTGATGGCTGTTGGGTTAAAATCATTCATGTCCTTATACATCCATGCAATCACATATTTATATTGGGTGAGTAAATCCTTTACCCTTTGTCTTTCTTCTAAAGTTCAAGTGAGACTAATATTGACATAGTGTGGATCACTCTCATCCCCTAAGTTATCTTTATTAGACTCAAATTCATTGACTTTGACCTGTGTCATTTGTTGATCTTAGGGGTTTGTATTGAATTATTTCTCCAAAAAAACCATCCCTAAAGGAAGACAATTTTTTGAGTTAAATAACTCTATCTTATCTCAATTCTTCCTAGTATAGATAAGTGATTTATTTATCATTAATGATTTGAGATTCAAATTTTATTGAATTGGTCAAGAATTGGACAATTTTCTAGTCATCATCAAAGACATATAAATTTTCCACATTATTAAGAAAACATGGGCAAGAAATGAGCTTGATGAAAAATATATACACCTTGGATTCCTGTAATATCACCAAATTTGTAGTTGAAGAGACTAGTGAGTCACTAACTTGATTTTGTTCTCTAAGAACAAATACTATATTAAAGAATTTAAATTACTCAAAAAAATCCTAGGATCTATGCTTGTACCTCTTTAGGTATGAAAATTTACACTGGTATTTATTTTTGACATGAATAATTACCAGCTATGAATCTCCATGTATTAGTAGCTACTTGACATTATTTTTGAGAGCAGATTGTAGTCCCAAAATCAATGCATCATACTCTACTCTATTATTTATGCAATGTAATTACAACCTATAGGATTTCAATTAATTTTCACGTCATGGGTCAACCAATTACGCCCATTCGTAATACTTGGTTGGATCTTGCACCATCAAAATGGATATTCCACAATTGGGAAGGTTCTTGGACTTCCAGTTCCTCCACCTCACATTTTATGGTAAAGGTATAAATTCTAAGATCGAGGGATTTATAACTTACCTATTCATTCTTAGTATTGTAATTTGTGATGGGGTGCTTCATTCTTGGTTCTTGATCAATTCAAATCTAGTTTTTAATACCTCTCCATGGAATCCAAATATGAGATAAGTTTGTTACTACATATCTATTTAGTGTCTTTGACTAGTCTCTACTCAGTAGTAGTCCATATTCCTATAATATATCTACTAGAATTATATCAATATTCATCTACACATGTGGATCATATTCCAATTTAATGTGTACATCATTTAATTCTCCAACCACATGCATCACTATTATTTCTAGCTATGAAACCATCCTCAGATGGTTTAGAGTCAATACAAGCTTTTGACAAATAGAATTTGGAATCATAGTATCCAAAGCTCCATAATCTACTCTGATAGCTAATAATAAAGGATGAAATTTTAATTTACTCTTATATATTGAATTTGTATGAGAAGCCTTTTTCTATCTATAGCAAACATTCTTGTGATAGACCTTCACAAGAGTTTTTTTGTTTAGTGATCTAGGCCAATTCATGAAGAGTGATATTTAATTTAATTTTATTCATTTCTTCAATAATTTGGAATCCTCCTTTGATCTATTCCACCTTATTTTAGGGTTGATCACTCCCCTTTAGGGGATGTGGATTGTTATCAACCTTCAAATTCAGTGGGATACTCATATATTTAGAGGAGTATAAATTGGGAAGGGTTAATTGTTCCTCAGATTTCAATTGCCTCTCTGATACTACTAGAAGGCATATAAATATAATAATTATCCTTCATTACATTGTCATCCTTGATTAGGAAATAAAAATCATGAGTTTTAAAAATCATAATGGTGCTTAATGAACAAGACTCATGGGTGAAATCTTGTGGGTTTTTCATCAAATCGTACCTCACCATTTCTCTTTAGAAGATCATGAATGCTACACAAAATTATACACATTCAAGTTCACCGTGCTATTATGTATTATGAACTCTAAAATAATTGGGTAGATTTGTTTCCATTATGTTGATTTTTGACAAATTATTAGGTTGCTTCTATTATTCATTTTTTTTGGTCCTATTGAAAGGTATATTATATATTTGAAACATAATATTATAATATTATTCTCACTAGTACCTTTAATCATCTTCCTCTACATGCTCAAGAAGTCATTGCTCAGTTTTTTGACCATTATATATATATATAGAATCCAATTCTACTTTGGTAGAATCAATACATCAATCAACTACAACATTAGATGGGATCAAATAATAGTTATGTTGATGACCATTCATTTTTGTAAAGTTATTCAAGAATACATAATTATTATTCCTTATGTGCTATGTCATAGGAGGTAATGCATACTAATTTTGGTTGAATGCTATAATATTTTTATTCACATGAGGAATTAGATTCAAATCTAGGATACTAGCATTGAGGTTGGGAGTGCCTATTATATGTAGATTTAGCTACCTATCAATGCTCATCACTTATTCACAGGCTAGTGATAAAGTGTTAATAGCAATAGCTCTTTATAAAATTACCATGGTTATTGGATCCAAGGCATTATTATACATTTCAAGTGTAAGTGCCACTATTGGTTTATATGCATCACTTATCCAAGTGTATATCTTCTAAAAATTTGCATTAAAATCTTAGATTGAATCATTGGGATTCTTATTTATACTGGTGAAAAGTTGATATATTGCACTTGGACTAGTAACCTATCCAAATTGAGCAAGAAAAATGATTTGGCATGATTTACATGAAGTAATTTATTTATATTGAAAATTAAGGTACCAATCATAAACAACATCCTATAATGTAAAATGGAAATTCTTGCATGTAACATCTTCATCAGTGACATTCATTAATCTTAAAGTATATTTGAAAGAATTGATATGTTTCTCTACCATTATACCTCTGAAAGGGGAGAAAGAATGTAGATACTTCTCTAGATTCCTTGGAAAATCATGCACATCTCTTATGAATGTAATGGTAGATCCATTTAACCAAGTTTTATTCATATGAGGATTAATGGTCTAGATATTTATCACTAGGGAAGGTGTCATAACTTGGGAGATGGTGGGGATAATTGGGGTAGATTTAGGCCTTAGATGGATTGATAAAGGTGAAACCAAAATACTAGTTTGGGATATAAACCTTTTTTATCTTTTGGTTGTCTCTAGTGCAAATCAAATGTAGGGGATAACCTATACTAGGGAAGGCAGACTAGTGGCCCTCCTTATAGTGTTAGATTTTTATGTTGATGTGGGTTTTATGCACACCCTAAATTTAAATTCATAACCTAAAACATTTTAGGATCTCAATGGAGGTGATATCCATTCCATGGCATGAGTTTTAGGTATGGGTTGAATAACCTAGTGGTAAAATTGTAATTTGAGCATGCAGGTTGTTAACCAAGTATATGTGTGGATGAGTGAATCCAAAAACAAATTTAAAACCTAGTTAACTTGGATGGATGGAGCTTATTATAAAGTGTACAGATCTTAACCAAATAAAATCTAAAAAAAGGGGAAAAGATAGGGTAAAGAAGAATGTTTTATGGTCTAAAGAAGGATTACTTTCTAGTTGGTCTCTTTGTGGACAAGTGTTTTAATATCAATGTTTATAGCTAATATATGGTTCACACTCACATGTAAACACAAAAAGAGGATATAGGGAAGAACTGTTATAGTAAACTTTGGGATCTCAACTAAAGGTTTTTACTAGTTAGAGTTGTTATTGTACATTGTTATTTAATATATTATAGCTTGGATTAGAGAAGTATCTAAGGTATATATGGCTTACACCTAGATGGCTATATCAAGAAAAAAACACTTATGCACACCCATAAAATTGAAATAATCTACCTAGTTACATGAGATAAATGATACTAATTGTCTAATAGCTATTTCACATCTTAAATCAACATACATAAATAATAACAAAAAGGAATTATTTGGAGATTTTGCACACTTAAAATTATTTAATAAAAAAACCAAGAAAATAAAACACAACTACTTACATAGAATTAGAATGGAAAAGCATCGACATAATTGCGTGATAATAAAAAAACTTCTTCCTGTATTGATCATTTCCCCTACTTGAATACAAAAGGATTACAATAATAAATAGATTTGGGGAGGGGTCACCTCATCTCTCAAATCCATGAAAAATTCAAAGTTACATGTCAATAATTAGAAATTGATTTATAATTGATGCAAGTCCTACATGTACAATTATAGGTGATCAAAACTATAATTCCAAAAAAATTGTTTTTACATGGCAATGCAACATGTGCATGCTTATAAAAGTCTTTAACTATTGCATGCATATGCTATATATAAATATAATTTAGTAACATTAGTTAAATATTAACCTTAGAAAACTAAGGTTTAATTAAATTTGATAGTTTCATGGTCAAACCTAAAGTAGTAGGAGTAAAAAAAGTAGTTAATTAGGTCTAACTGGATGGTCGAGACATAACCATTTTCTTTGCCTCCAACTCCTAGTAATTTTTGTAACTGAAACCATGATATATCCTTATAATTTCCATATTTAAAAGATATTGCCCATGTACTCTACTAACCTGCACCCACAAGCATGCACATTCTATTTTGGTGGTCCTGAAATCCACCTAAAAAATATCTACTTATGTAACCTTATTCCTAACAAGACTAAGTTCTAATTCAATTTCTTATATTTTAAGACCTTGGATCCTCTACTTAAAATTGTTAAAAGCCTACTAAATTAATTGGTCTAAACTAGCTCTACTTATTAAATTTACTATGAGTCACTTGCTTGAAAGAGTTTTAATTCATCTATAATTTAAAAGGTTAGTTTCTTATGTTCTGAAAACTTTGGGATCAAAGCTTCTATGTTTAAAACCTAGTCTTGAACCTCTTATGTCTGGATGACCACAAATTTCAAAAAAATTTCTACCTCTAATGTTGTCATCAAATACAAATGGTTATAAGATTTATTAGTTATAAAAAATACACAAATTTAATTTATTTTTATCTTCACCAAAATAAAATCTAGGAAATTGTATAACTCAATATTTATGCTCTAAACATCATTCTTAATTTCATTGACATGAATAATTTGTTGTTATTCCCTTACTTGTTCAAGCTCTTGTTTCGAATCTCACTTGGCATGTTTAGTCCCTTCATGAATTTATATCAAATATTCCATTTGAGTCTTAAATTAGGACTTGAAATATTCATTTTAAGGGGACTTTCCCAACCTCCTGTTATTTCTCTTTGATAAAGAGAAAACATCTTGTCTATCCTCTAAAACTAAACCTCTGCTAGTGTCATCTTCAATCTTCATATTTTTTACATGTTGGATGGTTATTATGGATTATCAAAGACAAAATTAACCATAAAAATCTCTTCTATCTTTAAATTAAACCTTTGGGAATCTTGGGCCTCCAAATCAACAATCCATCAAGGAATTACTAGTTGGGTAGAGTTAACTAGCTGAGTGTCTTGAGCAGTAGTCTAAGCCAGAAGGTCCTTTGAAGATTGTATTAAATATTGTGATTGTAATGGATTTTTTAATGATGGTAAAATGATTTTAGACCAATATATACCACCAAACTTTTGCATTCGTTAATAGTATACATAGGCTTATTCTTTCTATATTTATTCAATGTAATAATAGAAGTGGACTATGTGGAGCTAGAAGAAAGTATTGGAAATCCTAATTAGGTGGAAGAAACATGAAACAGGGCACTTGACATAGATCCTTTAGGTTTCATGAAATGGATCCTTTTATTCTTAGGAGTGGTAGGGGGAATGGTGACTAAGGTGAAAATAATAGAAGTGGAGATAGTAGGGGCTTGAAAAACAAGTTCAACACTAGAAATCACTAGAAATAGAGAAACAACAAAACCATGAGAAATAAGATCCAATGAAACAAAAGGGACTATAAAATTAATAGGGATTGAGGTAGTTAAAGGATAAATTTATTCACCTTACATGTCACCCCTAAGTGGTTCCTTTTATTTCAATCCCTGAAGGATTAATACTTTGGCCTTTTGTATCTCCTCATCTTCTTACTCTTCCTCAGGGTCTTTCCCTTGTTGTAGTGGAGCTTTAATAATTGTATCTGTAGGGGTTCTAAGAACCATGGTCTTTATCTTATAATAAATTTTGGTCTTACCAAAAAATGGAGAAGTATATTGAGTGGAGGAAGAAGTAATATCCAAACTTGTGGTAATTGGAATTGAGGAGGCAACAAAAACATTTCCCTCTTTTGCATTAGAATAATCAATACAAATTAGTTTCTCTTATCCATAGAGACTACTAGAAGTACCTAGAATTTATTCCAAATATTGATCCTACTTCACATCCCTCATTAAAATTGGTGGTGTTTGATATGGTCCTTCTTTTGATAAACTTGAAACCACTGGGGTTTCTTCCACACCCAACTCCTGCTTGACTACTATCATCACCATGGGTGGTTGCCTAGAAGAGGTTCCTTGGTATTGAGGCTACTACGAACTATAAGAGGTATAGTAGTTTATAGTTGAAAATATACCAAGAGGAGGGAGCCTATTATGTGCATATACAATGGTTATGGAATATTTTTCCTAAATAATTCTTAAAATATCCTAATTAAAATAAGTTTCTTCTAATATCTCCAGAACTTCAACATCATTCTTTACATTCAAAAAAATGAAATTATGGTCTTAAGGTTCATATTGGTATAGAATTTCAAGGCCTTGGATGTGATTTTATACTAGGCCATGAGGATCCTATTCCTTATATGGAAAATAATATAATGAATAATACTATCTATTCTTTCCAACTTCTCCAAAATGCTTCATGATGATATAACACATCTATCCAATCAACAAAGAGGAACTATGAAATAGTATTTTCTTATTTTTATTCAAATATTCATCCACACTCCACCATAATTGTTAGGTGATCTCTTATTTATACAACTTATAAGGGGCATACTTGGGGAGTCACAATGGAGTAACCTTATTTCCCATGACCATGATCACCATGTAGTTAGGGTAGAGCTAGTAATAGCCCATTAGCCATAATATTTTGGTAATGTTATCTAAATTTATAAGTAGGGGTTATTCATGAATTTCCCTCCATATTGAGGTTAAACATTCTTTTCAATTGTGAATATGTTCCCAATGAAGGCATAGATGTAGAGGAAGGAAATAAAATTTCAATATCTAATTTTTAATACAGTTTGGGGTTGGGATCTAGAGTGATCTATTATGTATATAGACAATGCACATGACCATATTCAATAGATAAATCATCATGTATATATTTTCACTTGGGGCCTCTTATCCTTTTTAAACATCTACTCTTTAATACTTACACTAATTATCTCTCTTGGTGTGAAAGTTAGCTCAAAATTCATCATCAAATCTAGTAATGGTCCCATTACAAATGGAGATAGTGGATGATAGGGTGACCATAAAATATGTTCATAAAGTCCATTATAATGTAAATACACATATAATACTTGTAAATATGAACTGTATCCTTAGCCTTGATGATAACCACATCTCTAGTACTGATCCATTTCCTTAGAGTATTTTTAATTGTGGTTGTCTTCTTCCATATTTCCACTTGGTTTCCATTAAAAGTAACATCTATAATTAGCAACTATAGATAAATATGGAAGACATCCCCTGAGATACAAGTGATTACTATATTATGCATTAATTGGTGTAGGAATCCACCACTCGTCACCTTACCAGTAAATAATAGGTCCATCAATAGATCAATGTAGGGCATCACCTCAGGGTTAGCCACTATAAAATTTAGCTATTAACATTTCAAAGGTTTCAAGTCCTCTAACAAATATTGTTGAGGGAATCTTAGAACCTCTTCATGTGAATTATCATATATGTCTTTGAATACATATGAAATAGCTAAATAATTAGTATATTTATTATTAAATATAGTCAAATAAAAAATAGTGATAGTATATTTTGTAGTCTTTGGTAGAAAATTTATAAGATGGAAACACCCCCTTAAACACCTTATATGAAAAGTCTATTTATACCTAGTTCAATTAAATTATTTTCATGATCATTTGATCATTCATTATCTTGCTAGAAGAAATTTTCAATAGAACATAGATAGTTAGGGATTTGAGTTCTCTTTGGAGTGCAAGTTTACTCAATATTGTTATAAATCAATAGGCATGGTGTGTCTTTATATTTTAATGATATAGATTAAAATTAAATAATTTAATCATAGTTTACACACCATTAATGTACAAAATCTACAAGCTTTTTTTACTCACTTAATTCAAAGTTTATCACTTCACTTTAGTAGGTATGCCATGCAAGTTTGCCATGGAAGTTTTCTATACTTTCAAGGAAATGCCATGTTGTAGCCATGGATAAGTGTCATATCATATTTAATTTCATGCATTACCAACTATGCCATGTAGTTTGATTTTAGATGTTTGGTGTCAGATCTTGAATTGAAACACAACTTGTAAATAAACATTCTAAACAAAATCTATAAAGATAAATACATGCAAACACACCCTACCAAGAAAAAATTCAAAACATAAATCCTAAACACAACTTACAAATAAAATTTATGAAATTTAAGTTTATAAACAAAATATTAAAAGTGTAAAATATGCAAAGGTAAATTCATGACAAAATATTCTAACAAAAATTTCAAAGACACACAAGTTCTGAATAAAAGTCGTGAAGACCAAATTCCATGAGTAAAAACTTGCGAATAAAAGTTCTAAAAAAAAATTCTCATGAAGGAAAAAATATGTGACAGATAAAAATTCCAAAATATAATTTTATAAACAAAAGTTATTAAGACCAAAAATATGTGAAAAACACAACTGGAAAAAGGTAAAATATGTGAATTCTAAAACTTTATAATCACTGTGCATACTCTAAAAACTTGTACACATGAAAAAATCCTAAATAATATTAATAAGTTGGTATGAATAAACCCAAAATATGAAAATGTCTCTTATAATTTTTGTTAATCAATAAAAATAGGTGCATACATAAATACTTATAGGAAAATATTTTCAAAACAGACCTAGGCCTTTCATAATATATTGGGTCCTCATTTGAAAGAAAATAAAGAATGGGTGTGTATTGAGTACAACAATCCTAGCCTACCCTTGTCTCTCATGTCTTAGTCATACCCTAGTCTAGTTTTCTCATACCTTGGTCATCCTCCATCACATATTATAAAAAGTCTAACCCCACATCACATATTAGCTTTTGCTTCATCTTTTCCTCATCATATCTAGTCTTGATTTGGTACTTATTATCTTAATTATAACCCCATCATCCATTTTATATCAATACCTAATAAAAACCTATCACTTTATCAAAAATACAACCTTAGGTCACATAATACCTCATCCTATTCCACCCACATCACTTGTCTTGAACTTTTCTTTCTCAATCACCTTATCACCCATCTTATCCCACATGTATGCATCCTTAGTCTAGATTTATCTTAGTCTTAGTCAAACCCATACCAACTATTATCACTCAAAATGTGCACCAATGTGTGAAATCTCTCACACACACTTATGCACAAATCTATTCCAACCACATCACTTATTTTGAACTTGTCTTTCTCAATCACCTTATCTAGAGTCCACCTTATCACCCATATTATCCAACATGTATGCATCCTTAGTATAGATTTATCTTAGTCCTAGTCAAACCCATCCTAACTATTATCACTCAAAATATGCATCAATGTATGAAATCTCTCACACACAATGATGCATGGATCTTCCATGCCTAGCACTTTGGACTTGCATGCTAGAGAGAAATTTAGTGTTTTATCATAACAATGGGATTGCCACCCAAAGTGTGGGATTCTTGGGGTCCTTGGGATGAACCTCCAAAGTAGGATAGTTTCATTATATTCTAGATTCACCTAGCTTAGGACTAAAGTGTAAACCTATAAAAATAAGAATGAAATCTATATCTAGCACTAAACCTAAAGACAACAAAGAAAAAAAAGGAGGGAAAAGGTAAGAGTTTGTTGGAATGTAAAAGGTGATTCACCAAGAATAAGGTGAGCACCTCACCCACTTAATGACATAATAGAAGTAACATACTCGTTACCATATCTTCAAATTAGGCACACTATATAAGTGTTTTTCATGGAGGTAAGGGAATAAATCATAACATTAGGAGGGATGAGAAAAAGTCCATACATAATGCCTATGTAGACCCATGTATACACATCATGAGACCTATAGATAATTTCAGTTCTAGATAGAGGTTCAAAGGGAGGTTGGTAATTAGAGGGATGAACATACATATACAAAGATCAACAACCATGAATACACACAAAACATAGAGCATGAAGAAAATTAAATCAATTCTTATTAATCCAAAGGTCTAAGGCAATATTATAAACCTGAATGGTCAAATATTTGTTATACTAGGAGAGGGATCTTGGAGGATATTTTTTATAGTGTTACAATGCCTAGAAAATGTCAACCATTTTATAATAAAACTTAGGGTTTATATAGCACTGGGTAAGGCCCTATATGATCAACTTGTAATTAATAGAGGTAGGTAGGAACTTAGATTCAAAAGTGGCATCTAGAGCTTGAGGTTGATTAAGAACATCAAGATACTTTCAAAAACTACTAAAATCCATTCTTATTCAACCTAGATGTATAAATTTGATCATGGAAGTAGATGGAAGGTCACTCATAGATCCACATGTGCATTTGAGAATGAAGGATGTCTAGGCAATGAAGGGTGGCATGAAATCATGTTATGACACTATAATATCCACCTTTAATTTAATTCTATTCTAATTCAATTCCCTTAATGTCCAATTTATTTCAAATACCATCCATTTATGGTAGTCACCTATCAATCCACCTAGTCTAGTGTGTTGATGTAGGACTATGGAAGTATATCTTTAGGTTATACCTCATAATCCTACATAGGTAGTCGATATATTATTATCTCATACCTTTGGGACCATATACAACTAACCCATGTGCACTCCCTACTTTTTAGAGTCTTGTACAAGATTTTGCATAGATAGTTAATTACATTCTACTCAAAAGGTGCACATTAAATATTATGTAGAGGATTGGCTATGTAGTGTGGTTGATAATTTATGAAGGGAATTGAAAATGAGCTTATATAGAGATATACAAGTCCCAAACTCTTTATATGTAGAGGGTTGGCTATGTAGTCAAGATTATAGTATGCATTTTATATGGGTAAAAAATGTGAAACTCTATGACTTAGAACAATACTTCATCATTTGAGAGTGAAGAAGTATTTGAATAAGACTGTGGAATAAGATTTGAATATATTGAGTGCACTCTTCATGATTTATAACTAATACATATGTAATTATCTCTTTCATTGCTTGAAGGTGGGGAGACCTATGCACTATGATTTGCATGTTGTGATGGTGCAATAAAGGATCTTGGAATGAGGCATGTATTGAGAACTATTTATAGATGTGGATCAAAACTTTATTTATGTGTAAATATGTGTTAATTATTTATCATGGGTACAAATGGGAATTTTTTGAGCATAGAATTATTTTTAATAAAATCAAAACTATGTAAGTATGCAATGTCTTGTGTGGTCCTTATGAGTTCAACACCTATTAAAGGGGTGACTTGGAAAGTTAAAATATACCTTGTCATCCCCTTATATATTTTAGTCATCCTATCAAGTATGTAGTCATACACTGGTACTCATTTATGGTGGTAAACAATTATTTACACATTAGGGTCCCTATTATAAGCTTGTTTAAACCAAATAAAGTATGAGTCTTATACATGTCATCATATTATCCTATAAACCAATTCATCTCATCCAAATTGAGTAGATCATTTGAGTATTGATATAGTTTGAATCAATCCAATCTAAGTTAAAAACATGTCTCTTGGGTCAGTATAGACCCCTATCGAGTCTTAGATCTTGTTGTAACTCTCTAAGTCAAATCAAGTCTAAACCTTTGAAAGTCTAGCACATGTCCCAATTCGGTCTGCTTAATCTTGTCTTACCCCATCGAATGTCTCACATCACATCCAATCAAACTTAACATCATATACTAAAGTAAGCCTATATTCAAATTTATTCCACACATACATATTCATCCCTAATATTTCCATTCAATCCCCTACACCTATTAATTATGGTTATCATGCCACATCATCCATCCTTTCTCCCATATTGATCCATGTCTTCCAAAATAGATTTGGATATCACTCTATTTGAAAAATATATCTTTTCTAATAAATATGCACTCCATTCATGACTCCTTGAAATGAAACTGCATCTATGAGTGAGAAATAATCGGTATGCCAAGATTAATTTATCAATCATAATCAAACCCTTCCCATTCTAAATAGAGGTCAAGACACTATGCTCATTTTTAATGGTCCACCTATATTTTAAAAATACCCTATCGACAATGAGTCAATTTATAATAAACCTAATATTCCATTCTATAATGAATCTTTCTTCTATGGGCCTATATTTAGTGAATCTATTATCTCTCCATCATCTTCTTCTCACCCATCAAATCAAAGACCCCATATTGAGATGTCAATTATGGATAAATTCAATAAAGAATCCTTTATTAACAACATCACATCATTGATATCATCTTCACCCTTATTAATATTTGCATCAAAATTATTATCTACATTAGGATTATGTCCAACACTAATATTTGAATCAAAGACCATGTTAGAAACATCATCCCTTATATATATTGAAGTTCATGAATGAAATTCAAGTGTCATCTAATCATAAGGCATATATTTTAATCCCATCTAGGATTATTAACTCATAATATATCTATTACAATCTCTATCTATCGATTATTGTCAAAGTGGCTTTAATTCCACATTATATGCATGTCATATAAAAAGGCATTGATCCTTTACTAATTCTAAGAAAATTTTATTTGATGTTGAAACCAAGTCTCCTAGGAACCTTTATGAGGACCATGATACCCACACACCACTTATTTATCTCATTAATCCATATCCTCCACCTTCATCCTTCATAGACCCTTTCCTTCCCATCAATAATAATTTAATTATCTCCCTCCATAAGAATGAACATGGACATACATCTTTGAACTCTTTCTCAAAGCTTCTATACATTGGTCATATAATTTTTCTAATGGGGAAAACTAGTTTCTATCACTTTGGGCAAGTACCATGCTGAAAATTAATTTCTAATGTCATGGTAAAATAATCTATAATCTATAGGTACCTTAATGCTCAGAGGCTAAAAATCCATTTTATCCACATAATACCCCTTGTTAATCACATCCTTGTCTATCTTATCCATTTTTCCATTAATCATACCCATAATATTCCATAATATCATACATCATATTGTTTCCATCATGTTTCCTATTTCCTATCTTTAATTTCATGAGGTAGTGGTAGATATCTTGAGAAATGTTATAGAATCATCTTGGCATATCTTCTTAGTACTACTCAAGTTACTAGATATCTTGTTCCTTCATGATGTGGTTATCTGTGATCCATATTGATTATTCCATGGGCCTAATCCCATTTTCATCATCACCCTCATCCTTTTTTCACCCCATAAAACATTCCATACATCCTTATCTTTGTTTCTAGGTTGGGTATTTTGTTTGCTAGTAACCCCCTTTGTATAGTGTACATAAATATTGGAAAAAAAACACTAAAAATTATAAAATCCATAGAACCCAAAACATTTAAGTTGTATTTTATTTTTTCATATTTTCATGGCTTAAGTATCTTGGTCATCTTATCCTATGTCCTAAGTTATCCATATCATCCTACCTTGTCTTATGTCCTAGCGGTCTTATCATTTTATCATCTTATCTTGTCATATGTCCTAATATTTGTAAAATAGGATTAAAATATAAGGTTATATCATGTGTTAGTCAATAAATATCTTAAATAATCATAAATACCTAGCTTACCAATTCTATTCCCTCAAGTGGCATTGGTAATGAATTTAAAGAGCTAATTAAGAAAAGAATATAATAAACCTTCTAAGTGGTTATCCTCCTCTAAGAGTGGTCCAATAAGCATTATTTTACCTAGATTTGGTGTTTCATGTCTGTATTAATGAGTTTTATCATGCACCTCCATCATCTCCTAGTACACCAATGGTTTAGGCTCACAATATTTGTTAATTAATGTGAATAAGGGAAATTTGTCTATAATAATTTCTGCATAGTAAGTTTCTATATCTAAAGCTTTTGTGAAAATAATTTTGCATAATAAGTTTACATAAAAAGACATAAAAAATGGTGTTATTTACCCTCTTATTTATAAATTTCTAAAAAATTTCAAGGTCAACCATGATTTTCCATCTTGAGATCAAGATGTGTGGCCATGTTCTGATTCAATTTTGGAGGGACAAGCCATAAATGAGCCCATTAATATTTATAAGAATGGGGAACTAATGAGGCATGGAAGGGCTTAGTTATAATTTTTATCCAATTAATGGCTTATGGATTCCATGTCATGAATGATGTCATGGGATGATGTAGAATTGAACAATGAATTTCTAGTAATTAGATATTCAACAACTTTGATGGAATTTTTACTTAATCTCTTGATTTGAATTAATTTCCTTAAGTGGATTTGCTTAAATTTATATAATTATTTGTAAATATATTACATGCTTAATCAACCTAGTTATAAATGTCATTTTATTGAGTTGTAATTCGACTAGAGTACAATTCAAATAAGGTGTTAGTTCTTTATGGGGTAATACCCTAGTTATGATAATATGGATGTAAAATAACATATCCACATGACATGTGATATTGAATTAGAATAATTTAATGGTCTAGGATGTCATTTTTCATGGTTAAAATTTGAATCAAAATTATTTAAGAAAAGATGATAATCACATAAAATGTATTGCCCCATTTAGGGATACATTAGCACAAATCGGCACCTATATGTGATAATATTGAATGATTTAGATCATTTTAGTGATTTTGGTCCAGATTGTGCATTGCCACAAAATATTATTTAGATTTAAAATCTCATCACAATAGTGATAGGAACTAGATGTCTACATTTTTCCCCTATTTGAGAAGGCATGGTGAGACATTTGGTTGAAGCAATGTCTTTTCAAAGAATAACAAGTTCATTATAATTAGAAGAAAATAATTCCACTCCCATTTTTTGTTAAATTTTGCATGATTGATAGAAATATAGGGATACAAAAATGTCTTAAACATCATTTGTGTAGCCCATGATGCCCCTTTGAAGGGAAGATGGAAAAATTGAAATATTCGATGGGTTGGCCCTTAATTAGAAGAAATAATAATCACGTATTTAAAAAATGGATAAATTAGAAGAAATTTGGAGGAAAAACAAATAAACGGGGATAAAATAATATCCCAAGAGAGATAAAATGGAGAAACTATAGGCCCAAGGGGTGAAAATTTTGAAAAACAAAACTATTTTTTGACCGTTGGTGATAAAAAAGTTCATTTTCACCCCTAACTATAGTAGATTAGAGCTTTGAGATTTATGTGTGAGAGAGATGAAAAATATGGCTAATATCTCACACCACCATCACTTGGGAGGAGACCATCAGTAGGTACCTTTTTTGGTATTTTATTTTTTCATTTATGACATTTATTACGTGTAGTAGGAAATTTAGCGATCTTATTGATCACCCAATTTTTTAATCAGTGAGATTGCCCTCGATAATGGTAGTATCACCACAATAACAAATATTCAACATCATGTTGATGAGTTTATGAGTCTAAATAGTAAACTCACCACTTCATCAATAAATTTGTAATTTAGGCAAAAATCATCATTGAAAAGGTGAGTTAGCTTAGATTATTGAGATTGCCCTATAATTAATGACTTTCTATTTAATGGATCTAATAAGAATGTAAAAAACATCATGTGAAGTGGAAAGATCACCCTATGAAGTGGTGGAATCACTTTGTAAAATGGTGGAATATGTATAATTAAGAAGGATGGGGCTCATAAGAGATTAATCCAAGCCTAAAATTAGGAAAAGAGAGGGTGGGATCCATAGATGATGAGTCTAAACCCCAAAATTAGAAGAATATAGATAGATTAGATTAGTGAAAGTAAAAATAATTGACCTTGTTCCTTGTGTTTGATTTGAATGAGCGTGTCATAGTTATTACATCATGGGAATGATGTTCTTAAGTTTTACATCAATAAAGGATCATAATGGACTAGCTCATGGACATCTTGGAGGTAGTAGATATATCACCTAACATGGTTACCAATGATTCACAAAGAATGAGTATACTTATCAGCACTGGTAGAGATGTGGGATTTAGACACCTCTATGTTTCATTTTTTGTTGAGAGAGGCCATAATTAAATTATAAGATGCCCATTAGATTCTAAAAGTGCCAATATGAGGTCCCAAGATTAGTTGGATGTATTTCTAACTATTTTTTGCTTTTCTACATTCAAAAAAAGTAAGAAACTAAGATAAATGGTCAGGGATTTATACGTACTTGGATGAAGTTTGTACACCGTTATCTAGACGTTGTAGGGACTCCTCTTTGGCTGTGGAAGATGACACCTGTAGAGAGAAAGACTTAAACAAAGAGATTGTTAGGTGGATATAAGGTGGACTGCTAAGCAAAGCTCGGTCCCAGAAGTGCAAAGACTTCCTTGAGGGATGAAAGTCCACTAGTTGATAAAAAGAATGTTACTAGAAAGAGAAATAATGAAAGGCTAAACAAAAAGAATAGAGATAATGTGTACCTATATTTTGTTGTTGATCTTTCATAGTCGTCGATGCCAATTAGTCTACCGTCATCAGTTTCTTAAGGTTGCCAACGTTGGTTATCCTGCCGATGTCGGTAGGGGAAATGGTCGATGTCGGTCAGGGCAATGGCCTTGGATGGGTTCTGGACGAGTTATAGTTGATAGAGGGGTCTGGAAGGTCTATCTAGGTCTAGAGGTCCATGGAAAATTGTAGGGAAGCCAATAGAGTCTTAAGAGGGACAAGAGGTAGAGGACAGGTTGTCAAAAAGGTGTAGAGATATGAGGGAGGCTTCTCAGCCTCTCTAAGAAGAAAGTCAGGTTTGGTCTAGTCTATAGTACTTAGAAGTAGCAAACAGAGACTGATTACAAATACATTCTAAGTTACTAGAATGAAATAAAATAAGAGTACTTAGCTCTTGCTTGCTGATGAAGGAGTGTAGAAGACTTGTTGTTGATGCAGCTAATGTAGAAGACTTCCTGCAATGTCTTTAACCCAAAGTCTGGAGCTATTTCTGTAGAGTGCTTATAGCCTGTGATGCTTGGTATGCATTTGAGAGAGAGAGAGAGAGAGAAAGGTCAAATAAAAAGAGCTATAGAATTAGCATTCAGGTCTGTGATTCATTTTCTGTTTGGCCTGCGAGTTGGTTTTAATCAACTGACGTCGGTGTTTCTGCCAGAGTCGGTTGACGGTTGACCGACATCGGCAGCTAGAGGATGGGTAAAAAGGCTATTTTTAGCCTTTTGTCCATTCCTCCATCTGCCAAGTTCAGTGGTCATGGTTAAACGGTCGAAGGTGGGTTTAATAGGCATGAGGACTAGTGGGAAGGTTGGAATGACTAGTCATAGGGTAATGAATGAGGGTATCCAAGGGTGAGGTGTCAAGGGTGATGTGTCATGGGTGAGGTGTCAAGGGAGGTGTTATTAATTTAAAATAAGTTATTATTTTAAATTAATAAATGTGTGGGTTAGGAATGTGTTAGAAGTGAACCAAGGGGACTAAGGGGGAG
Source organism: Torreya grandis (assembly GCA_037957365.1). Classification (NCBI taxonomy): domain Eukaryota; kingdom Viridiplantae; phylum Streptophyta; class Pinopsida; order Cupressales; family Taxaceae; genus Torreya; species Torreya grandis. The sequence continues at coordinate 1,267,235 of JARHVA010000679.1, forward strand.
TCGACCAAGGAGTAGACACAATTTTGGTGTCTACATTTGCCCCTTTTTGTCTTGTTGGTTGTTATGATGAACTGCAAGACAAAAACAGGAGTAAATTGCCCCAGGTATGGGATGAGGTCTTTTTTGTCCTATTGGTTATTCTAATGAACTGCAAGACAAAAATAAGAGTTGATTGCCTCAGGTATGGGATGAGGTATCCCCCCTCAAATTGGGAGTCAAGGGAAATGAACCTAAAATTGGGGGCAGATTTGATAGATAGTGGATGGATATGGCAAATTTTGAGTGTGAATGCTGTAATAGTTGAGATTGCATTCATACCACTTCACAAGATGGTCAGGTCAAATTGTCACAGTCAAAGGTCAAGGAGTGCTAAAATTGAAATAACCAGTCCCCAGTATTTAGTCGTAGCTAATTGGGTTATTCGATCCAAGATGTAACTCCAATGGTCATCGTGTTCCAAGTATCCTAGGCCTTGGAAGTGCTCTTGGAAAACATGAAAATGTCACAAGTAGTGGGGATCAACTTGCTCGTGATGCAATACTTGTGAAGGTCATAATTTGGTGTGCAGACAATTTTGCTAACCATTCATGAGGTATCATACATACAATCAAAACAACTAAGGCAAAGTTGTCTCGAAAATGGTCATGGTCAGAGAAGATAGTCATGATCTCCAAGGTTGTTGGTCGAGTCGAGTTGAGATGTAAGTCATCTCAAGTGGTGTGTGTTGTGGGTAGGGAGATGTGTGTGATCTCCAATGTGCCCCATGAGAAGTCAAAGGTGACCTCTACAGTGTTAGGGCTGATTGTTTGGTCATGATTTTGGGTTGGTATAGATAGTTGGTCCATTAGCTGGACGGATGAAGGAATGGCTGAGCTAACCTCATAAGACCCCATGTCAACTGAGTGGTACCTACATAGCCCTTGTTGGAAGGGCCTCAGGCCAATGTAGTTCTCCCCAAAAGGGAGGAAGAGGATCGGTTATGGATGTGGGTTGGAGGAGGTTAAGTAATGGTTAAAGGTAATATGGTTTGTCCATTAGATAGATGAACAAATGGATGTGGCCGAGCTAACCCTAGAAGATATCATGTCATCTGAGTGCTACCTGCATAGCCCTTGTTTGAAGGGCCTTAGACCAATGTAGTTTAGGTGAAGAGTCAGAGTGGTTGATAGGTGGTTTGGTCATGGTATAAATGATGAATGTATGATGATGTCACAGCCTTTTCCATATTATGTGATGGTGTATTCTGTAACATTGGTTGAGTGCTCTTTCATCCCTACCAAGTTTCCATATTGGTAATGGTGTATGCTAAAACTGAATTGAGTATTTTTATGCTTCAAAAAGTAATGGTTTATGCTTGGCATAAATTGTGTGTGGTCGATAGTTTCCATGTGTATTGTTTTTCATAGAAACTATGTGAAATGGACTATGTCATGTTAGAGGTCTGAAAATGTTTGGGTTGGTTTGGTTTGGTTGGATAGATAATGATTTGGTTGAATGTGACCAAGGTGTATAAGAAGTGAAAGGCGCATTTCTTTTTCATTGACAAGGACTATAATGATGGCATAGGTAGGGTTTTTCCAAACAAAATCCTTGTTCATGCATTATGTCGTTGACCATTGTGTTATGTTAGAGAAGTATTCAAATCACTTCGCGTTAAGTGAGCTCAAAATCCCTTGAGTATGCTAGGGTGATAGGTGTGATTATGTGAGATGGGAGGATAGGGTAACCTTTTTTAGTAGGGATAACATTGCCCCTTTTTATAGGAGACCTTGAGAATGACTATAAGTCAAGTCCATGACCCTTTTTTTTTCTTTTTTTTTGGTAGACTGATCAATGCGAGAAGTATACATGGGGATGTTTTTTTGTTTTATGGTCATTTGTGAAGCTGATCGATGTGGGAAGCTTCCAAGAGAGTGATGTTTGTAGCAAGGTTTTTAGGCATAGCCATCCTTCGAGGGAGTGGTCTATATTTTTGCTTTATATGTTTTTGAGGGCTTTGAATATCTGTCCTTCAAGGGAGCAGTCTATTAGTTACAATAATGATGATGAAGCTATCCTTTGAGGGAACAGTCTGCATTTAGAGTTTTATGACCTTTTGATATTTTGTTTGACATCTCCATTTATTTTTTATAGGATTTGTAGTCGTGGACAAGACTATAGAAGCTTAAGGGCTCCCTTTTATTAGGACAAAGCATCCATATTTTATAAAAGGGACACATAGTGTTTGTGGAGAGGAACAGTGGTAAAAGGAATGAGGATTAAAATGATAGCGATTGCTCAAGGGATGAGCTCAAGTTAAATATCAAGTGAATGAGTAATTGATTAATAGTAGAATGGTCGTAGATGTAAGGCATTAAGGAGCTCATTTTCTGGCCGACCTTCAAGAGAAGATGGACGATAAGTCCCTGATCCATACTTGTGCATTATGATGTAAGGTATGAGCCAATTAGGAGCAAACTTGCCTCGTTTACTTCTTTCCATGTTGGTCATGTGTTGGTTCTCTTTGAGGATGAGGTCTCTAATTTTGAAATCTTATTCTCTCATATTTTTGTTATAGGCACGCTTGATATGATTTTGATAGACATGGAGATGGTTAAGGGCAGCAAGGTGACGTTCGTCAAGTAACTCAAGTTGAGCTATGTGATCTTGATGAAATTCATCATTAGAAAGAATATCATGTAGAGATATGCATAAAGAAGGTATCTGCACTTCAAGAGGTAGGATAGCCTCTATTCCATACACTAAAGAGAAAGGCATAGCACCCGTAGGGCTTCAGATGCTAGTGTGGTAGGCCCACAAAGCGAGGGGAATGTGAATGTGCCAATCCCTTCGAGTGTCATTGACCACCTTCATTAGAATTTTGGTTAAGATTTTGTTGGAAGCCTCGGCCTGCCCATTTGCTTGTGGGTAGTAAGGCGAGGAAAAGCTGAGCTTGATGCCAAATGAGTCACAAAGTTTTTGGATAGTTTTGTTTTTGAATGATTTGCCATTATCAGTGATAATCTTGTGAGGTACACCGAATCGACAGATGATGTGGGTGTTGATGAAGTCAACAATTTTGTCAGCCTTTATGGAGATGAGTGGAATAGCTTCCACCCATTTAGTGAATTATTTGGTCGTAGTGATAATGGATTAATGTCGAAGAGATGAATGGGGGTTAATCTCACTGATTAGATCTAAGCCCCATTGTGAAAAGGGACAGAAATCCTGAGTGACTTATAGAGTGTGGCTAGGGATGTGAATTAAGTTAGCGTGTTTTTGGAATTTGATGCAATGCCAAACATAGTCGCTATAGTCTTGGTGAAGAGTGGGCCAATAATAGCCCAAGTGAAGGATGCGCTTGGCAACCGAGTTACCACTGAAGTGTCTGCCAGAAATCCCATCATGGACTTATTTAATGGAATGAGATGCTTCAGTGGAGGTTAGACATCGAAGAAGGAGGCTGTCGAAGCCTCTTTTATAGAGAATACCCCCTAGCATAGTATATCGAGCTGTGCTTTTGATAAAAGCACATCGTGCATTGCTAGAGAGATCAGGAGGGATGATAGAATGAGTTAAGTAGTCCACGAGTTATTTATACCAAACATCTTGTGGACCAGAGTCAATGGTGTTGATGAGGTTGATGTTAGTGGAGATATAGGAAGGCAATGGCACATGATGCACCGTGACATAAATTCTTGATGAAGATGATGAAGATGGGATACGTGAGGTGAGAGAGGCCATGGTATCAACAAACTTATTCTTAGATCGAGGAATAGTATGTAAGAGGTAATGGTCGAAAGATTCTAGTAGGGTGTCCACACGGTTTTTGTACCTTTGTAAAATTTAGTTTTTACAAAGATATGAACTATTGATTTGATTGATGACAAGCTATGAGTCACCGAAGATGTTGATTGTCTTCATGCTTAAAGAAAGGGCAGTTTGAAGTCTTAAGATTAAGGCTTCATATTCAGCCATGTTATTGGTACATTCAAAGTCAAGTTTGAAAGATAGGGGCATGGGCTCACCCTCATGCAGGATGAGGATGACCCCTGCACCCCCACCGAGTTGACATTTGGATCCGTCAAAGAACATTGTCATTTGATAGAATATGTCATTGGTGGATAATGTGGTGATAGATTCGTCAGGGAATTCATAGTGAGAAGGTTGGTTGTTAGGTAGAGGGGCCTCTGCTAGTTGATCAGTGATTTTTTACCCCTTTATGGATTTTTGTTGGATAAATTCCAAGTCAAAATCAGCAAGAAGCATGAGCCAACGAGCCATACGTTGGTTTTGGTATGGCTTAAAATGCATATATTTGAGGGGGTCAGTATGGGTGATGACATAAGTTTTGTGATTGAGAAGATAATGATGGAGTTTGGTAGTGGCAAAGACTAATGCCAAATAGATTTTTTCGGTATGAGTATACCAAGTTTCATAGTCAACGAGTGTTCAGCTTATATAGTAAACCGCTTGCTCACGGTGTTGTTCGTCTTGGTGTGCGATCATGGCACCTAACGAATGGTTTGTTGCTGAGATGTAGAGGTAGGAGGGTTGGTCATCTTTAGGTGGAATAAGGACTGGTGGAGAGACAAGATAGAATTTAAGGGCTTCAAAGGCCTCTTGGAAATCTTTATCCCAATGAAAGGAGACATCCTTCTTAAGGAGGTGATGAAAGGGCTGACATCGATCAGAAAGCTACGAGATGAAGCAATGAATAGATTGAAACTTCCCTTGCAGGCTATGAAGTTGCTTCAGATTGGTAGGTGGTGGCATCTCGAGTATAGCTCTAATTTTAGTGGGATCAATCTCAATGCCATGGAGAGAAATGATGAAACCGAGGAGCTTCCCTGAGAGAACCCCAAAGACGCATTTCTTGGGGTTAAGGTAAACATTGTATTGAAGAAGGTGGGTGAAGATTATCTTAAGGATGGTTAAATGGTCACGACGAAGCTTAGATTTGCCTAGTAGGTCATCCACATAATCCTCCATGATTTTGTGGAGGAAATCGTGAAAGATGTAAGTCATGGCACGTTGATCTGTGGCGCTTGCATTCTTTAGGCCAAAAGGCATGACCCTATAGCTGAAAGTCCCCTATGGAGTGATGAAGGTAGTCTTGTGTTGATCTTCTGGCACAATCAAGATTTGGTTATATCCTAAAAACCCATCCATGAGTGATAGCATCTCATGAATGGCTGTAAGATCAACAAGTTGGTCGATGTTGGGTAGTGGAAAATCATCTTTCGGGCAAGCTAGGTGTAGACACCAAAATCGTGTCTAACCTTTGGTCATTCCCCCCTTGGTCCATTCCTAACCCATTCCTAAAAATTACTAATTTAAAATAATAAACTTATTTTGAATTAACCCCCTCCTTTGACACGTCACCCATGACACCTCGCCTAGGACACCTCGCCTTAGACTATTTCTCATCCTATGACTCACCCAAGACCTATTCCTATTTCTCTCCAACCGCCTAACCAGCTCTCGTGCATATTTATCCTTACCTTCGACATATATCCAACCGATTATGCACTTGGCGGATGTAGAACGGGCTTGTTGGCCAGTTTACACGTTCTGCACCCACCGACGTCGGTCAACTGTTGGCCGACACCGGCGGGATCGCCGACATCGTTTTACTTAAACTGTTTCCTGACCCTATCCACGGCTAATCACAAAAAATCACAAATTCTAATCAAACTCTGAATTTTGGGAGCTAATCACGAATCTAGAATCTGGAGTCTTCGACCATCCGTCAATCTGACAATCTCTTAGCCAAGCCTCTCACTCTCCCCCTCAGGGGCAGCAACAGGGATTCTACATCAGACTTCCACACTAGCAACAGGGCCTCCACACAGGCTACACCAACTACAGGTACGGGGATCATCAGCAGCAGCACACCTTCAACAAGACACAGGTATGTATATTGTCTATGTTTTCTTTGTGTTTTCTAGTCATTTGCTTCTAAGTATTATGAATTAGATTCAGCACTATCTCCCCCCAGACCAAATTGTTCCCAAACCTGAATCCATATTAATCCATATTTCCCTGTTTCCCTATTACTTCCATCCTCTGTCGGGCCATACACTCTACCCATTCAACCAGACTCTCAGACCCAGATCCTAGACCATTCAACCAAGCCCAAAACTTTGTCTTAGAACCACTCAAACAGACCCAGAGCCTTCCTTGGCCTTGTCAATAGACCAGACCTGACTAGACCTTGTCCACGGACCACAGATTTGACCAGACCTCATCCAAAGACCATTGCCCTGACCGACGCTGGCCACTTCCCCAACCGACGTCGGCAGACCCAGACAATCGACGCCGGTAGGACCACCGATGTTGGTGACTATGACCAAGCCGACAGCATCATTCAGGTAAGCTTTTGCTTCCGTTTCTTTTTAGTTTGTTATCATTTCAGTCTTTTTAACATTCTATCTTTTATCAGACTTTATCTTTATCAAACAGTGGGTTGACCTCCCTTAAGGAAGTTTTCATACTTTTGGGAACAGGCTTTTGCTTGGCAACCCACCATCTATCCATCTAATGCCTTTTTATCCAAGTCTCTTTTCTTTGCAGGTGTCATTCCTCCACAGCCAAAGAGGAGTCCTCACAGCGACTGGATTACGGTGCGCAGACTACATCCAGGTACACATCAAGCCTTGACCATCTCTTAGTTTCTTAATTCTTCTCTTGAATATAGAAAGTAAAATTTTGAATAGAAATATTCTTGCACGCCTGGTGGGACCCTTGGGTCTCCCTTGGGTTTTCTTTCCTTCTTTTCATATAGGGTGCATTTAGGATCCTCCCTTTTCACCTCTTCCTTCTTTTCTAAATGACACTATAAGCAAGAATAAAAGAATTTTCTTTCCTTTCTTGCATTTCTAGACTAGTCTAAAATCATTTTCTTCACCTTTTCTCAACTTGTTTTTCATCTGAACTTCACATTTCGTCTTGGGGCTTAAAACACTTTGTATTCATTTCTGCCTGCTTGCATTTTCTTAGTCCACACTTAGTAATTAGCAAAACGCATATTGAATAAATCGTAGATCACTTGATGTTACACAACCGAACCACATGCACTAAAACAAACATAAAACTTACTTGAGATAAGGCCCGACTGGGATTTCATCCCCCAATGGATACCTTACCCCTACCTGGCAATCTCACTTGGATTTCATCACCAAGGGGAAAGCCCACTCCGTTCTCTGGCAGAGGATAATCTCTAGGCAAGGTATATTTTGGCTAAGCGAAACCAGTAACCACTGGAATCGTGAAGTGAGGGGAGCTTGCTCCTTAGCACCAGGCCACATACCAAACCTAATACAGACTTCTTGAGTGCCTAAACAAAACCTGAAACCATCCATAGACTACCTTTTCTAGGACCCTTCTAACAGCCAACCTCCCAAACATCACTTTAAGGCATAAGCCACAGGATTCTAAAAAGTTGATTCTTAGGATTTAACGCTTAGGGCCTATCTGTCTCTCTCTCTATTTTTCTGTTCTTATCTAGTTTTTTGAGCTAGTGAGGACGTTCTCTTCCTTTTTTTCCAAGATTCTTCAAATTTTTTTGAGTTTCTAGAAACCACAGTCACTGGCATCGGCTTTTCCACCGACGTCAGCCACCTTCCTCCACCAGCATCAGTTATCTGACCGACGTCGGCCATTTTACCTCACCGACATCAGTTTTTCAACTGACGTCGATCACTGTCACAATCCTTTTTTCCAAAATAGCAACCTAAAACTGACCCTATTTCTGCCAAAAACCTCATTCTGAGTTTTTGAAACTGAAAACACACAGTTTCTACAACCTGACCCTCTTCTTGACCATGCTCTCTCATCCATAACCAATCCTATCATGGAGTTCCACTCAAAGACTGAAAGAACTCCTAAGGACCGACCCCGACCCAGACTCTCATTGTCCCCGAAGGGGACCCCGACTTTGAGAGACTCCTTGACTTCAACCTCACAGCCCTCCAACACTATCTCGCAAACAACCAAATGTGGGACCTTTCAGTCGCATCGACAATGACATTGACGTCATCTGCTACCCAACCCATCATGACTCAGCCTATTATCTTGACCAGTCACTCGACCATGGCTAATACACAAAGTGTGGCCTCCTCATCTATTTTCGAACCTACCTCCATCGGGGTTCCATTACCCCCTCAATCGCACACATTTCAACCAAGTTCTACACCATACCAGAACTTGGTTGTCTCGACCTCGCCCACTCTTGCACCTATAAATGCAGGAATGCCCTCCTATCCTTTTACCAGTGCCACCACTCAACCACCTATGGTAGTATCTAGTCAACTTGTATCCTCCAACTTCATGACACAAGCCCCTTTGACCACGACATCTATCCCTATGACGTACTATCCATATGTTGTGCCTACACAAGCAAAACCAAGTACGTCATACGCCTCTTCGACCACCTTCTAGGTACCCTACAACCTAGGGGGCACTCCATCCACCAATCCGTCAGCAGACATCATTAAAATGCTGATGGATAAAATGTCCAGTCTTAAGACCTCTATCTCTAGTTCACGCAATGCTCTCTTGTATGAGCAAATTTGCAACGAGCCCATTCATCCTTCTGTCCCTATCCGACCATGCCCCAACCAATGGGAGCTTCCTAAATTCACTCTCTTCTAGAGTAAGGAGGACCTGCAACAACATCTACGGGCATTCAGACATGTCTGCTATCTTATTTCCCACGACGATGCGTTACTTTTACGCACGTTCCCTTGTCCCTTTCTGGCCTCGCTCTTGACTGGTATAGTTCTCTTACCAGGCATTCTATCTTTTCATTCACCCAACTCGCCCAATTATTTCTCGATCATTTTTCTATCAACATCACCAAAAAAGTCTCAATCACAGACCTTTACTCCATCAGGTAATTCGTCGACGAATCAATAGTCGATTTTGTCGCCCATTGGAGAGGCTTGATTAACCATCTCTCTTTCTCCTTACCTCAACCTGAGCTCATCGAGCTCTTTTCTCGAGCATGTGCCAGGCACATCTCTTCTACCTTGCGGATTTAGACATTTTGCACTTTCGACGAAGCTTTCACCATGGCTCGAAAGCTTGAACTCCGCGCCATTGAAGAGGATAAGGTCAAATTGCGTAATACCAATGCAAAAACTAATGACCATTCTTCTTCTACCAACTCCAAACCCAAAGGAGTGGCCAACACTGTGGTCATTAGATCACCATCATCGATGACAACTAATTATTCTCAACCTTTTACATCTCCAAGCATCACCAAAAAATTCCAACAATGGTACATCCAGCGTTCATACACTCCACTTGGAGAATCATACGCTTCCGTTTTGGAAAAACTACTCAAGCAGGGGGTCCTCAATCTCCCTCCAATCTGACCACCTCAATTCGACCCTTCAAAAGCCCTCCCTACATGGTATAGGGAGGCCGACTTCTGTCACTTTCATCGCGTCCATGGCCATGACATCGACAATTGCTGAACCTTCAAGAACATCATCCAAGACATGATCGACAAGGGGGATCTTATTTTAGATAACCCGAATGCCCCGCCAGATCAAAACATCGACATCTTCAAATAACCATTTCCAAACCATCCACCTACTCAAAACAACATCCAAACCATGACTAATGACTCTCATGACCATAATATTCACACAATCAACACTATTTTGCCTCTTGTCCTTGACCAACCTCCTCCCTCACAGGATGAAGAAATTTCTTCTCCTATTAGTCCTCCATCTACCTTTCTCATATTAGAGGACACCTCGACCATGCCTACGCCATTAGCCTTACCTTCATCCAAAGACCTTACCTTGCCTACTCCTCAAGCACAAACAAAAGGCACGATCATCCCTGCCTCCTGCCCTCTTGAGGAGCCACACTCTCTTATTTCTTCTCCACCAGGAGAAGACCCAGTCTCTTCACCTATTTTGACTGAGGATGATCTAGTCACGGTTTCCTTTTCTCTTTTGCCTGAGATTGTTACATCTCACTCGCCTCTGTCCATATCCGAACTCAAGCCCACATCTAACCTCACCTCTCACAATAATGGCCCTCAAACCATATCAAAAAAGGCCACTAGACCACACCGGAGGACTCCTCCCCCACCTTCTTCATTACCTTCAATCTTGGGCCCGCATCCATCCACTTTAATAGGAGTTCTTCCTACTCCCATAATTCACAGAGGCAAGTTGCCTCCATTACTCCCTCAACCCCTCAGACATATATCTCTTCGAAACCATCGACCTATGCCTCTTACGCCTCCCAAACCAAAGTCATCAATCCCCACTGCGACAAAACATCCAGACCTATTAGCAGGTTCTTATGCCTTGCTGTTACGGCAATTGTTGTAGTCCTCTCGTATCAATCTCCCACCACTTAGACCATATCAATCTCTCAGACCAAAACCACCCTGGTTCGATGACACTCACATTTGTGCATACCATCGCACACCTGGGCACAACACTGAGAATTGTTGTGCCCTCAAGGTTGTCATTCACCAATGTCTAGGGAATGACACCCTTCTTCTCGACCACATCGTCAACAAACCATCAACACCACCCCACTCATTAACTCTCGGATCAAGGCCATCTTGGTTTGATAACTCTAAATTATATCATTATCATCACACTCTGGGACATGACACTGAGCATTGTTGCGCTCTTAAAACTGTCATTCATGAACAATGGAGAAAGGATTCCCTTTGCATCAAGGATCCTCTTGACCACCTCTTCGACAAATCATCAACACCGACCCATGCCTCTCAAACCTCATCGCCTAAATCAGGATCTCCACGCTAGACTATGATCCCTTTGTCGCCTTTGACCCCATTATTTGACATCAACACAGTCCATTTAGCCACCAAGCCTCAACCAACCTCGACCAATCTGTCAAACATTCTCCCTAGCCGCTAGGGGAATTCAACTTTCATCCAAACCTGGACCAACTTTTCAACCCAGTCTCAACCACATATCAATCACTCTTTTAATCCTAGACCTCAACCAGACCGTCAACCTGACCTCGACCAAACATTCAACCTATCTTCAACCTATCCTCGATCAAACATGCAAACCAACCTCAATCAAACCTTGATCAAATATCAACCAACTTCTTTAGCATCAACCCCAAACTTCGACCAAACATTGACCAACTCCTTCAACATCAATCAACATGTGACCAATTTGGAATGAAGCAAATGCAGCAAGTTTGCTCCCAATTGACTCGGACCTTGCATCATAACACCAGCATGGGTCAGGACTTTGTCAGAACCTAAGCCCCTTTATGTCTTACATCTTTGACCAGTCCAATGTTAGTCAAGTAATTATTCATTTGACGTTTAACTTGAGCTCGATCCCTTGAGTAGTCCCTGTCATCATCATTCCTATCTCCTTTCAACCCTCAATCCTAACCCTTTTGGCAAGCATGAATGCTTTGTCCTAATAAAAGGGGAACCCTCTAAACCTCTATAGTCGAGTCCATGACCAAAAGTCCAGTCAACAAATCAATCATATATATATATATAAAATGGGATACATATTCCAAGGTCATAAACTATAAATGTAGACTGCTCCCTCGAAGGACAGCTGCATCATCATTATTGTATTCACTAGACTGCTCCCTTGAAGGACAGCTAGGCTAAAGTCATATCAAAAATATCAAAATTAGAATACATACCACTCCCTTGAAGGATGGCTATGCATAAATTTTTCTATATACACAACACTATCTCTGAGGCTTCCCGCATCGATCAGCTTCATGACATGACCACAAAGCAAGACAATATCCCATCGCAGGCTTCCCGCATCGATCAGTCTGCCTTCTAAAAAAAAAACTGACTGACCAAACTTTAGAGTCATGGACTTGTCTATAGTTGTTCTCGGGTCACCTATAAAAGGGGCAAAAGTTGTTCCTGCCAAAAAGGGTTCCCCCTTTCATCTCATATCAATCCTATCACCCCTGCATACTCAAGGGATTTCGAGCTCACTTAACATCAAGTGATTCGATTACCGCTCTAACACAACATTGGTCAATGACGCAATGCATGAACAGGTCTTTTGTTTCTAAATAACCCCTATCCATGCTCTCATTCTAGTCCTTGTCAATGAAAGAGCAATTCGCCTTTCACTTTTGACACATCTTGGTCACGCATCCAACCAAATCATTATCTATCCAAACTCAAACACAAACCTAAACCAAACATTTTCAAACCAACGACATGACCTAGTCCATTTCACATAGTTTCTATGGACACCAATACACATGGAAACTATCGACCTAACACAATTTATGTTAAGCATAAACCAATACTTGCTGAAGCATAAATAGACCTCAATTCATTTTTAGCATACCTCCATCACGAATATGGAAAATTGCTAGGGATGAAAGAACCCTCAACCAATGTTGCAGAATACACCATTTGGAAAAGGCTGCAACATCATCTTTTTACCCTCATCATTTCATCATGACTTTAACCAATCATCGACCACTTTGACCACCTGTCTACCACTCGAACCCTTTGTCTGAACTACATTGGTTTGAGGCCCTTTCCACCGGGGCTATGTAGGCAGCACTCAGATGATACGACATTATCTAGAGTTCGCTCGACCACCCTTGTTTGTTCATCTCTCTGATGGACAAACATTCTTTCCTCTTTTTGACCATGACCTTGCCCTCGACCAGTGACCATTAGAGATCACGCATATCTCTTTAGACCCTGACCACTTTCGAGACAACTCTATCTTGGTTTTGTTTGCACACATGCTACCTCACAAATAGATAGCAAAATTGTTCACAGACCTTATTTTTGGACCCTCACAAGTATAGGATCGCAAGCCGGTTGATCCGCACTACTTGTGACTTTTTCGTGTTTCTAGGAGCACTTCTTGAGCCCGAGATACCTAGAACACGATGACCATTTGGAGCTATAGCTTAGATTGAATAACCCGATCAGCTACGACTAATGCTTGGGCTCGGTTATTTCAATTTTAGCACTCCTCAACCTTTTGACTGTGACCATTTGACCTACCTGTCTCGTGAAGTGGTATGCGTGTAATCACGACTTTTACAGCATTCACCCTCATTCTCCTTCTCATCCACCTTTTGTCAAATCGGCACCCGACATCAGGTTCCCTTCCCTCAACTCCCGCTTTGAGGGGGAATACCTCATCCATACCTTAGGGCAATCCACATCATCCCACACTTGGGGCAACCAACTCCTATTTTTGTCTTGCAGTTCATCCAGAACAACCAACAAGACAAAAAGGGGCAAATGTAGACACCAAAATCATGTCTAACCTTTGGTCGTTCCCCCCTTGGTCCATTCCTAACCCATTCCTAAAAATTACTAATTTAAAATAATAAACTTATTTTGAATTAACCCCCTCCTTTGACACATCACCCATGACACCTCGCCTAGGACACCTCGCCTTAGACTATTTCTCATCCTATGACTCACCCAAGACCTATTCCTACTTCTCTCCAATCGCCTAACCAACTCTCATGCGTATTTATCCTTACCTTCGACATATCTCCAACCGATTATGCACTTGGCGGATGTAGAACGGGCTTGTTGGCCAGTTTACACGTTCTGCACCCGCCGACGTTGGTCAACTATCGGCCAACGCCGGCGGGATCGCCGACGTCATTTTACTTAAACTGTCTCCTAACCCTATCCGTGACTAATCACAAAAAATCACAAATTCTAATCAAACTCTGAATTTTGGGAGCTAATCACGAATCTAGAATCTGGAGTCTTCGACCATCCGTCAATCTGACAATCTCTTAGCCAAGCCTCTCACTCTCCCCCTCAGGGGCAGCAACAGGGATTCTACATCAGACTTCCACACTGGCAACAGGGCCTACACACAGGCTACACCAACCACAGGTATGGGGATCATCAACAGTAGCACACCTTCAACAAGACACAAGTATGTATATTGTCTGTGTTTTCTTTGTGTTTTCTAGTCATTTGCTTCTAAGTATTATGAATTAGATTCAGCACTATCTCCCCCCAGACCAAACTATTCCCAAACTTGAATCTATATTAATCCATATTTCCATATTTCCCTATTGCTTCTGTCCTTTGTCGGGCCATACACTCTACCCATTCAACCAGACTCTCAGACCCAGATCCCAGACCATTCAACCAAGCCCAAAACTTTGTCTTAGAACCACTCAAACAGACCCAGAGCCTTCCTTGGCCTTGTCCACAGACCAGACCTGACTAGACCCTGTCCACGGACCACAAATTCAACCAGACCTCATCCAAAGACCATTGCCCTGATCGATGTCGGCCACTTCCCCAACCGACGTCGGCAGACTAACTGATGTCGATAGACCCAGACAACCGATGCTGGTAGGACCACCGATGCCGACGACTGTGACCAAGCTGACAACATCATTCAGGTAAGCTTTTGCTTTCGTTTCTTTTCAGTTTGTTATCATTTCAGTCTTTTTAACATTCTGTCTTTTATCAGACTTTATCTTTATCAAATAGTGGGTTGACCTCCCTTAAGGAAGTTTTCATACTTTTGGGAATAGGCTTTTGCTTGGCAACCCACCATCTATCCATCTAACGCCTTTTTGTCCAAGTCTCTTTTCTTTGCAGGTGTCATTCCTCCACAGCAAAAGAGGAGTCCTCACAGTGTCTGGATTACAGTGCACAGACTACATCCAGGTACACATCAAGCCTTGACCATCTCTTAGTTTCTTAATTCTTCTCTTGAATATAGAAATCAAAATTTTGAATAGAAACACTAGGTTAAGGTCATGATAATTAGTACAAATTTAGATCCCCCCAGTTGCTTTGGTGATAGGGACAATATTAGACACCCATTGTAGATAATCAATGGGTTTTTTTAAGGAGACAGAGAGAAGATGTTGAAGCTCCTCTTTGACAAGGAGTGCAACTCGAGGATGCATCTTGGGAAACTTTTGCCTGACAGGATTAGCCTCTAGGTTTGTGACAATGTTATGAATGGCAATGTTAGGGTCGATGCCAGGCATGTCGCTATAGGTCCAAGCAAAGGCTTTGCTATGGTCTAAAAGGAATTTGGTGTAGTCAAGTTGTTCTTGGGCATCCAAAGATTGACCAATCTTTAAGACATGAGGAACATCAGAAGATGGGAGGTTAATGTCAATGGTTGATTCATTTAACATAACCTACATTTTAAAAGGAAGGGAGTGTTGAATAAAAGAGTCATTAGCACCCATGTAGGTGAGAATGGCATCATCATCTATGTAGTGGATAGTGTTGATGGTTGTAGATTCATCATCTATCATGTTGGGATAAATGAGAGGGAGAGACTTGGATATCCCACCTAGTCGATAGGTTAGGGGTTCCAAGCGGATGGTGTTTATGAAAAAAAATTAGGAGGGATGGAAACCATCGACTCTGTAGGTGAAGATGGGGGAATAGGTGAGTTTGGAGGTGATTGGTCTATGATAGGTTTAGGGCAAGGGTTTTCAGAAGCTTCAGTAGGTTCTTCAAAACCCAGGCCACGTCGCTTCTTGGCATTCTTTATGGCCCCATCATTTAGTGGTTCGATGGGCTGGTGGGAGCCTTGTTTGTAGCACCCAAAGCCAAAACCTTTCCATGCACACCTATAAAGATAGGTATGAGCAAAGTATAGATTGACAAGAAAAGATAAATCAGATGTGAATGGTTGAGGTGATGAAAGAGGATTCCCCTCAGTGGGAGCTCAATCTAGCCCTCCATAGATGAGATTTTTTTGAAGATTGAGAGGACCATAAGGGATGACCATTCTGATATGATGGTCATAACTGGGACTGTGATGAAGTTGTCCATACTCTTGAGGAGTCTATAACATATCCAAGGTGAGTAAACGATACTCCCCAAGTGAAAGACGTTGGAAGATATCTTCCATAGAGTCTTTTGTTGTCACTTGAGGAGGTGGTGTAGGTGTGACCACCATTTGCGTACTTGTTGAAGCTTCTACGGGTGAAAGCAGTGTTTGGGTCGATGTCTTGAAAGGAATGAGAACATCATTGGGTTGATAGGTTGTGTTAGATGTCTTGAAAGGAGAGGGGTATGTGATAATGACATGGACTTGACCGTCGTGTTCAAATTTGACATAACGGTGTAATGTAGAAGGGATACAGGCCATGGTATGGATCTAAGGTCATCCTAATAACATGTTGTATTAGAACTCTCCCTCAATGATGTAGAAGAGCTCTGGGATAGTTCATGGGCCAACATGAATATGTAGGATGACGGTGCCGATGGTAGTGGCCATGGTGTCATTAAGGGATTGAAGAATTATGTCAGTTTTTGATACACAATTATTTGGGAGGGATAATTGATCATAGGCATGGGTAGAAATAATATTGATGATGGCACCCCCATCAATCATAACTCACTTAATGTGAGTTTGATCAATGTAGGTCGTGATGAAAAGGGTAGCGTCCTGATCTTCCGTGTTGGAGGTAGGAATTTTAGAATCACTAAAGGTAATAGAGGCAATAGTGGGCAATGACTAGACTAAGGAAGCGAGTGGTTGGGGGTTTTCACGTTGGACCTCCATTGCTTGTAAGGCTTTGATTAGAGCTTGAAGATGTTGGGGAGAGCTTTGAATGAGGTCATATAGGGTCATCTTTATAGGCGTTTAGTGAATCTGTTTCACCATGAATCACGGATGGCCTCTAAAGAAATGGGTTGGGATGTACCCAAGATAGAAATTTTAGGCTTTGGTGATTGAGGAGGTTTGACAAATGGGTAGGTCCAAGGAATAGCAAATTTTTCTTTTGCTTTATCCTTTGAAGTTTGTGACCTAGTGGCCACATGAATGGTGTTAATCTCGAATATAGGAGATGAAGGAGGCAAAGGGACCATAGTCTGTTGATGGGATTCTGATGAAGGTGAAAAATTTTGAGAGACATGAGATGGTGTTGGAGGTTTGTCGATAGTATCCTCAAGAAGAAGGGTGTCTTTTTCCATGTATTGGTGAATGACAACCTTGAGGGCACAATAATTCTCGGTATCATGTCTCGGTGTATGATGATATAGGCAAATTTTGGTGTCATCAAACCAAGACAGTTTTGATTCGAGTGGTTGAAATGGTTTGATAGGTGGAAGAGTTATACTAGAGGTTTGCAAAAGTTAGCGTAGTATCAAAGCATATGATCCTACAAAGGGTTCTATGCTTGTTGATGCACTAGATGTTGATGACTTTTGTTTGGGAGTTGTTGAAGGGGATTTCCGCACCACCTTTTGGGTTGGTGGTGTGGCCACTCGTGGAGACAACACTTTCTTTGTGAGGGGTGCCAAATTTTTTAGAGGAAGTGTGTTTTTAGTGGGTAAAGGGAGTAATGGAGACAAGTTGTTTTTGTTAGGTGATGGGATAGGGAGCACTCATTTTAAGGTAGAAGGATGTGGGCCCAAAATGGAGGGCACTAATGATGGTGGAGGAGGAGTTCACCGACGTGATTTAGTGGCCTTTGGTGGTTTGGTTTGGGGACCACTATTGAGTGAGGCAAGGTTCAAGTCTACCTTCACTTGTGGGTGAGTGAGGCTAGGTATGGGGCGAACACTGAGGGATTTGATCGGTTTTGACATGGTGGATGTTTGTGAAGGTTTAGGTTGAGATGTGGATGGTTGAGTTTTGGAAATAGAAGCCTGGTCCTTATTGGAGACTTTTGGAGATTTTGTCACAGGAGGGTCAACAGTACAAGATGAGATGGGACGTGCAAGGTGAAGAGCTTTGAGTCACTCCCATAATGTCTCATGTTCTAATTTTCTCAAATGGAGAAGTCTTAGTTTCTCCACTAATCGAGATAATGGTTTGGAAGATGTTGGATGAGGTTTTGGTTCTTTAGAAGATGTGGGTGGTTGTGAGGCCAAAAATGTGTTAGATGTAGCGATCTCAAACCTAAGGCAGGAGAGAGTCATAACTGGGTCATCTTCAGTCAAAGTAGGTGAAGAGATAGGTTCTTCTCTTGGTGGAGAAGGAATTGGAGAATGTGACTCGTCAAGAGGATAAAGGGCAGGGATGATTATGCCTTCTACTTGTGGTTGAGGAGCAGGAAAGGTAAGGTCCTCCATTGGTAGTAGGAAGGATGAAGGTGGGGCTAGTGGAGTCGGTATGGTCAAAACATCCTCCAATATAAGAGAGGTCGATGGAGAACTAATAGGAGTAGAAGGTTTGTCTACCTGTGGAGGAGAAATGGGAGAAGAAGGCTCTTCTACCTATAAAGGACCAATGGGTGGGATAACCTCTTCAGACTGTGAGAGAGGTTGGTTAGGCATAAGAGGCGAGATCATGTTGATTGTGCATATATTACGCTCTTGGGAGTCATCAACCATGGTCTGCATGTTGTTTTGGCTAGGGGGATGGTTAAGAAAAGGTTGTCTAAATATGTCTATGTTTTGGTTGGGTGGTGCATTTGGGTTATCCAAGACAAGATCCCCCTTATCTATCATGTCTTGGACAATGTTTTTAAAAGTTTTACAGTTGTTTATGTCATGGCCTTTGACACAGTGATAATTACAGAAGTCATTTTCCCTGTACCATGTAGGGATAGGTTTTGAGGGGTCAAATTGAGATGGTGGTCAAATTTGGGGGAGATTGAGGACTCCCTATTTAACAAGTTTATCCAACACAAATGCATATGATTCTCTTATAGGATTATATTGATGTTGTATGTATCGTTGTTGGAATTATCGTGTAATGCTTTGAGAGCTGGAAGGTTGGGATTGGTTGGTTGTCAAAGATGACAGTCTAATGACTACAACATTTGTTGATCCTTTAGATTTGGAATTGGAGTAAGAGGATTTGGAAGAGGAGTCATTTGTCTTGGCGTTGGGGTTCTTCACAATTTGACTTTATTTTCTTCAATAGCACAGAGTTCAAGCTTCCTAACCATGGTGAAAGCTTCGTCAAATGTGCAGAATGTTTGGCACACGCTTGTGAAAAGAGCTCAATGAGCTTGGGTTGAGGTAAAGAAAAGGAGAGTTGGTTGATTAGGCCTCTCCAACGGGTGATGAAATCGGCTATTGATTCATCATCAAATTGTCTGATAGAGTATAGGTCTATGATGGAGACCTTTTTGGTGATATTGATTGAAAAGTGGTCAAGAAAAATTTGATCCAGTTGAGTGAATGTGAAAAGAGAGTGACTGGTAATAGAACTGTACCAATCGAGGGCAGCACCAGAAAGTGACATGGGAAATGGCATAGCAACAATACATCATCATGTGCTATAATATAACAAGCATGTCTAAACGCTCGTAGATGTTGCTGTGGGTCTTCCTTACTCTAAAAGCGAGTAAACTTAGGAAGATCCCACTAACTAGGATAGGGGAAGATTGAGACAGAAGGATGAATGGGCTCATTACAAATTTGCTCATATGAGAGAGCAGTTCTCGAACCCAAAATGGATGTCTCAAGATTAGACATCTTGTCCATCAACATCTTGCTTAGATCAGTTGGTGGATTTGTAGGTGGGGCACTCCTTAGGTTGTAGGGCACTTGGAAGGTGTGAGGAGGGGGGTATGACGTAGTTGGTTACACTTGTATAGGCACAACATATTGGTAACTAGTCATAGGAACTGATGTTGAAGCCAAGGGTGGTTGTGTCATGAAACTAGGAGGCACACCTTGGCTTGATGTCACCAGAGGTGGTTGGATGGTGGCAACATTAGCCAAAGGATGAGTAGCCACCCTTGTGTTGATGGGTGCAAGGGTAGGGGGATAGAGACAACTAGGTTTTAGAATGGTGTAGAACTTTGTTGGATGGTTTGTGGTTGAGGGGGTATAGAAACCCCAATGGAGGTGGGTTTAGAAACTAAAGGAGAAGCCACACTTTGAGGATTAGTCATGGTCAGGTTATTAGTTGAGGCAATGACCTAGGTGTCTATGGGTTGAATTATGGAGGCAGTTGATACAACTGCCGTCTCAACTAAGGAAGTTGGCATCCCATAAATTGGGTTGCCTAAAGAGTCTCGCATTTGACTTCTCGCAAGATAGTGCTGAAGGGCCTTGACATTGAGTTCAAGGAACCTTTCAAAGTCTTGGTCCCCCTCGATAAAAATAGAGGGTTGAGTCAGGGTTGGTTGGGTAGGAGTTCTTTCAGTCTCTGAATGATACTCCATTAGAGGACTTGTTATGGAGGGCGAAGGTGGAAGTGGTTGTTGCCTTGCATGGTCAACAAGAGTTTTGGTTTGACTACATGTCAAAACCATTCAAGGCAAAAAGGGTCAGGTTTTAGAAACTATGTTTTTTTAGTTTTAGAAACTCAGAATGTGTGTCTAGTAGCAAGAAAGTTGGGTTTTAAGACTGCTATTTTGGAAGAAAGATTTTGACAGTGACCGACGTCGGTAGAAGAACTGATGTTGGTGAAGTAAATTGCCAACGTCAGTCAGATAATTGATGTCGATGAGTTATAGATATCGATGTCTGTGGAAAAATTGATGTCGGTATCTGTGTGTTTCCAAAAACTTAGAAAACTGAAGGTTTTTGGAAGAAAGAAGAAAGTCTGAGTTGTTCTTTAGATCTCAGAATGCGACCTCACCAACTCAAAAAATTAGATACAAATAGAAAAATAGATGAATACAAGCAAACTCTAAACATTAATTCCTAAGAATAAGTTTTAGAGTCTTGTTGGCTTATGCCTTGGAAGAGTGTTTGAGAAGTTGGCTTTTAGAATGGGTCCTAGAAGAAGCAGTCTAAGGTTGGTTTTGGGTTAGTTTTGGTGCTCAAGATTTGTATTAGGTTTCATATGTGGCCTGGTGCTAAGGAGCAAGCTCCCCTCACTTCACGAGCCCAGAGATAAGCTGGGTCGCTTAGCCAGTATATACTTCCCCTAGAGTTTATACTCTACCAGAGAATAGAGTGGGATCTCCCCTTGGTAGTGAAGTCTAAGTGGGATTACCAGGAAGGGTAAGGTATCCACTAGGTGATGAAATCTTAGTCAGACCTTGTCTCAGGTATGTTTAGATGTTTGATTTTGTGAAAATGGTTAGGTTGTGTAACATAAGTGGACTATGCTTTATTCATAATGCGGTTTTAATTACTAGATGTGAAAGCTAAGTATGCATTCAGATAGAAATGAAATGTAATAGATTTTAAGCCGAAATTGAAATGTGTGTTCAGATGCAAGCAAGTGAGGAAAAGGTTAAGAGTATGAACTTCACTACTCTAAGATGCAAGAAGGAAAGGTGACAAGAAGAAAAAGAAAGAGATTCTTTTTAACTTCCGCTTATGGTTTCGTTTGAAAATAAAGAGATAGAAGAAAAAGGATGCAAGAAGAAATCTAATGCACCTATATGAATGTTTGGTTTTAGAAGAAATGAACCCAAGGAAAACTCCAGGGTCCCACCGGGCATGCTAGAATGTTTCCACTCATTTTTTCACTTTTCTACATTCAAAAGAAGTAAGAAACTAAGATAAATGGTTAGGGGTTTGTACGTACCCAGATGAAGTTTGCACACCATTATCCAGACGTTGTAGGGACTCCTCTTTGGCTGTGGAGGATGACACTTGTAGAGAGAAAGACTTAAACAAAGAGATTGTTAGATGGATATAAGGTGGACTGCCAAGCAAAGCTCGGTCCCAAAAGTGCAAAGACTTCCTTGAGGGATGAAAGTCCACTAGTTGATAAAAATAATGTTACTAGAAAGAGAAATAATGAAAGGCTAAACAAAAAGAATAGAGATAATGTGTACTTGTATTCTACTATCGGTCTATCATAGTCACCGATGCTGGTTAATCTATCGTCGTCAGTTGCTTAAGGTTGTGGATGTCAGTTATCCTGCCAACGTCAGTAGGGGAAATGGTCGATGTTGGTTAGGGCAATGGCCTTGGATGGGTTCTAGACGAGTTGTAGTTGACAGAGGGGTCTGGAAGATCTATCTAGGTCTGGAGGTCCATGCAAAATTGTAGGAAAGCCAAGAGTCTTAAGAGGGACAAGGGGTAGAGGACAGGTTGTCAAAAAGGAGTAAGGATATGGGGGATGCCTCTTAGCCTCTCCATGAAGAAAGTCAAGTTTGTTCTGGTCTATAGTACTTAGAAGTAGCAAACAAAGACTGATTACAAATACATTCTAAGTTACTGGAATGAAATAAAAGAAGATTACTTAGCTCGTGCTTGTTGATGGAGTGTAAAAGACTTGTTACTGATGTGGCTGATGTAGAAGACTTCTTTCAATGTCTTTAACCCAAAGTCTGGAGCTATTTTTGTAGAGTGCCTATAGCTTGTGATGCTTGGTGTGCATCTGAGAGAGAGAGAGAGAGAGAGAGAGAGAGAGAGAGAGAGAGAGAGAGAGAGAGAGAGAGAGAGAGAGAGAGAGAGAGAGAGAGAGAGAGAGAGAGAGAGAGAGAGAGAAAGGTTGAATACCAAGAGCTAGAAAATTAACATTTGGGTCTGTGATTCATTTTCTATTCGGCCTGTGAGTTGGTTTTAATCAACTGACATTGGTGATTCTACTAGTGTCGGCCGACGGTTGACCAACATCAGTGGCTAGAGGATGGGTAAAAAGGTTATTTTTAGCCTTTTTTCCATTCCCCCATCTATCGAGTTCAGTGGTCATGGTTAAATGGTTGAAGGCAGGTTTAATAGGCATGAGGACTAGTGGGAGGGTTGGAATGATTAGTCATAAGGTAATGAATGAGGGTATCTAAGGGTGAGGAATCCAAGGGTGAGGTGTCAAGGGTGATGTGTCATGGGTGAGGTGTCAAGGGAGGTGTTATTAATTTAAAATAAGTTATTATTTTAAATTAATAAGTATGTGGGTTAGGAATGTGTTAGAAGTGGACCAAGGGGACCAAGGGGGAGTCAACCAAGGAGTAGACACAATTTTGGTGTCTACAGGATGTCAACTAGCTGATGGGTTATATTAGATGACCTATTAGGTGTGATCATAGACTTAGAGGTTGTATATGGAAATATTAACATGGATGCTTTAGAGGACCTAACCTGGCCACTAGAGGACATAGTAGGTGTAGTATAGGGGATAGTTTTAGTAGAGGTGGTGGTTTTGATGGCTCTTGTTAGTGGCCTTCTACTATCTGACAAGAGTATATGATTCTTACCTCTTGGATTGATCAATGTTATACAAGAGATGTTTGATTAAATGACATGACTTTCTTAGGGGTTGATTAACTTGGCCTAGTTATATAGATATATACATATGGTAGCCTATCATAGAAGATGTAACATAGGGCATAACATATTTCTCTAGGTCTGAACCTGGGAATACATTACCATTGAGTGTGTAACGAGGTCAAGATACCATAGGCAACTAGAAGATCCATTATCTTGGGGATGTATCTAATAGGGCCAAGCTTATAGGGACATTTGGGAGACTTGCCTTATTATTAGAGAGTTATAGATGAGATGGAAGATGGGGACTTCATCTAAAAACCCTATATAGTGACACAATGGTTTTGGATCCAAGATTTATTTGTGATTTATTATATGATCACCCCTACTATATTATAGTTGGCCATGATTATGTAGTAAATTGGTACAAGACAAACCAAGTCTAGCGATAGTTCAACATGCAATAGGATATCCTAGAGGGTATGTAATATTTTACACATGACTAGGGAGATTAGGGAGTGGGGGCCACCAATGGCTAGGGCTTAGGTGGTCATGGACTATATCAGGGTTCTACATGTGTTATGGGATTATGTTGGAGGGGTGGTAGATACAGGGGTTATAGATACTTATGCAACATGGTAGGTCAAGGTTATATTGATTTGACTAATGAGGCCACTACCAAAGTATCCAATTTTTTATTAGATATGGGTAAGACTTAGGAGAGGTTGGGGTTCATCCCTTATATAAGGATAGGTATAGGTACCAACACAATTGAATATTCCTCATGCCATTTCATTATAGGTAGTCCATGCTCAAGTGTAGTAGTATCCATTGGTTGAGAGAGAGATGGTTGACCTAGATGGTTATGATATTGGCATGGGGGATGCCCCAAGTGGTAATGAGGACCATGGGATGGATATAAGAGATGCCAAGACCTCTAAGATAGGTATAAATACAAGAGAGGTGGGGCCCTTTGAGAGAGGGAGGTCTGTGGAGGACCAGACACTCATAGACAAGATATAGAGAGAGAACATTACATGTCTCTTAGAGATTATAGGATTATATAACACTATGGCTAGTTTCAAGCATAGTTATCTATATATTAGGTAGAGATGACTAGGCTACAAAGT
Organism: Torreya grandis; assembly: GCA_037957365.1. Lineage (NCBI taxonomy): Eukaryota > Viridiplantae > Streptophyta > Pinopsida > Cupressales > Taxaceae > Torreya > Torreya grandis. The sequence goes on from JARHVA010000679.1 coordinate 1,291,400, forward strand.
CTCATTATATCTAGAGATGAAAATATTGCCACTCTGAGAGGGAAGGTAGTTCCATTGATACGAGTTCAAATGTAGTTGGTTGGTGAGCATGATTTTTCTCAAGTAGAAAGGGAGAAATTGGCCTCCTAGATAGAGAATTTGATATAAGAGAGGTATGAGGCTTGATAAAGTAGCATAGATAGTGTAATAGGGTTAGTTAGGGCCTTAGATGATGTGATTATGGCCAAGGATGATGCCTTGCACATGAAAGACAATGTCCTACATGATAAGGATGAAATAGCCAATTGAAGGTGGGCATACAAGGTAGTAGTTTTTGTATAGAAGAGAGTGGAATATTATAAGGAGTATATGAGATCATAGTAGACAATCCAAACCTCTAGGTCCAGACATGATACTAAGTTAGAGTAATTAGTGGTATAACCAACAACATAGAAGGTAGTCATGGGGCCTCCACCACCACATCTACTTTCATCTCCAGCTTTAGGGATAGGTTAGATGTTTCAAAAGAGTCCCTCTAGCGATGTCCATAATCAAAGATAATTTTTTATCTCTTCCTTTTTTGTATTATGAGATGCATATATATTCTTATGATGTATATAACATTATTTTGAGACATATATATGACATTCATTTTTTAGCTTATGGCTATGTGTACACAAACTCTTAATATTTTGTTATTATCTCATGATGTTTACATTTATGTTGCTCTTATTATGATATGATGATGTATTATAGCTTTAGGAGATGCACTTCCTTATTTATTTTATGGATGTTTATGTATTTAAGGTTCTATTTCATGTATGACTAGATGCTCGAAGATAATTTAGGAGATGCACATCCTATATAAATCATATAAATAATCATTTATACTTAAAGTGTATGCCTAAAGTTGTACATCCTTCATAGAGAGACTTGTTTGTTTTGAATATTTATCTTTTGAATATTTTGGTTAGGTATTGGGTATGTAGGATAGTGTGTTCAAAGATGTTCTTTAGTGCTATAATGACTATTAGAATTTGGTGCACTTGGTGTTTACTTTAATAAATTTAAATTATGCATCATAAGTATGAATAACTTATAATAACATTAGATTTACTTTTACAATTGACCAATTCAAATGTTATGTTTTATAACTAAGGATAATGATAAAAATTACCAAATCTAGAGTTACAACTATTTACATTTAAACATAAAAATAAAACAAAGAAAATAAAAACAACATATAAAAATGTAACCTAACTTAAAATCAAGGTATGAATGATCAAGAGGTAAGTAGGAACAAGAATGTACTTTAAAATAGTAAATCAAAGCAATAATTTTTTTTTAAACAATATGGAATCAATATATGAATAATCAAGACCCATGTATTAACAATGTGTTTTGAAAAATACACAAATAACAAAACAATTTTAATACAAATGTAAACAAGTCAAGCCCAAGTTAAGGATAGACTTAAAATTTTGACAAAATGTATTCAAATAAAACAATATAAAAATAACAATAAACAAGACAAAACATTAAAATAAAAGACAATAATAAAGGCATGACAAAACACTAAGAAAATAAATAAAGACATAACAAAATAAAAATAAGCAAAAACAAAACAAAACAACAAGAAACAAAAAAAAAATTAACTAATAACAAAACAACAAGGAAAAAAATAAAAACACAACAATACAACAATAAAAACATAAAAAAACACCAAAAAATAAAATATTTACACTACAAAACACAAATAGAAACAAATGAATGAATAAAAAAACACCAACAAAAAGAAATGAAGAGGTAATAAAGTGTAACAAAATAAGAATAAATCTTAAATAAACACACACAATGGTTAATCCAAATGTTAGTGTAGATATAAAACAAATTATTCATGTATGTGTAATATAGGAATTATGCTCTATGATAGGGTAACCCCTAAGCTAAGTGACACTGACACCAGTACAACAAGGCAAGAACAATGGACACAAAGTTTCTCCTAGATGATAGGGAAACAATGACATGAAACAAACAAAAATTTCCTCTAGGACATATGAGGAAATGAAATAAATGAAATAAAATTGTGCGGGGGGGGGGGGGGGGGGGGGGGGGGTGGGGGGTGTGGGGGAGAATGAAAGGGCCTACATAGTTTTATGGATGTGAGATCCAACATGAAATTTAGGCCAAATGTATTTCTCCTAGGATATGTGATAGGAGAATATTGATGGTAAGAGAAAACATGGCTCATGTGTAGAGGAATATGGGAAAGGTCTCATAAAATAGTGATTGTGTGAAAAATAGAGTATGGTTTAGGTTAAAACCACACTAAACTACAAGAGACTATTAGGCACAAATGAATTGAATTGGGAATTCAGAGTGCATACTACATATAAGGTTGGGAAAAAGAAAAATCTTGAAAAATGGCAAGAGCATAAGAAAAACTAAGAGTGTAGGAATGGATCTTGTTCAAATGAATAATGCACTTAAAGGTCTTAAAAAATGGTGAGAGTGCATCTTGGTTTGCTCACAAAATAATGAGAACATGTAGGAGTAGAATAAATAAAGGTAAAATTCAATGTTTTTGGTCATTTGCCATATCATTTTCTAATGTTTTTGTGTTTTTAGAATAAGAAACAAAAACATAATATTAACAAAGGGTACAGGGAACTATCTAGCTAGGCAGATGCACTTCCACAAGTAAGAGTTCAAACAACAACTAAACTAATTATAACAAGGATATGTAGATATAAACAAAGGTACAGGTATAAATACTATAAATTTACACTACTTTATTATGGATAAATGTGTCTTACCCCTTCCCTGCCTTTCTTATGTTAGTTAATTTAGTTTTAATATTTACCATTTAATGTTGTTTAAATAATCTAACTAATTACCATTTTACCTAAGTAACTAGTTTGTTATCCCTAAATCCTAGATAAATATCTCCAAGCCTAATGTGGGTAAATTGTTTTAACATTTCTAATAAGCTTCCCATACTCGAACCCTATTAAAATTCATTTTAACTAAGCTCTTATCTAATGTCTTGATTTGTTGGAACCAACAACTCAAACTTAGACAAAATTGGTAATGTTTCCCTCAATCATCATTGATCTTGTTAGGATCAATGTTTATTTATAGCTAGGCCAACCTCGAGTCATGGATCCTAATTTTTGCACACCGAAACAATAACAAAATTCACCTAGAGAACTATAGAAGAATTCTAGCCCAATTTTTGTCTATTCACACTCTACTCAAAGCCAACCATATCTCTATCAATGAGGTATTTATTTACATTCTAGGAAGATTTTGTAGAGGTAAGTTTATCTTATATTTAATTAGTTTTAAATTAATATTATATTCCTTTTTGATGTGATGGATAGGTTAATGTTTATGGTTGGTTTCTCTATGTCTACATTGTGCTTGGCTCATTGATAGATAAATGTTGATTTGATTGTTAATATTGTTCATGATGTTTATGTTGTTGGTATGATGTTTGTTGTCCATGATGGTATAATTAGGATTACATAAACTAATACAAGATGAGAAAAGGAACACAAAGCCTTTTTTAGTGCTAAGGACCAATGTGAAACTAATAAGTTGGATTGGTTTAGTGAAAATAAGACTTTTGAATTCTTCACATTAGCATGCTTAGGTTGATAAATAGGTATCCCAATCATATTGTGTCAATTAAGCTCATAGTCCCATGCATATGATATGTGGAGGGATAGTGGGTGAAACTATAACCATTAGTGAGGCTAGTATGCCTTTTATATTGGTGTCTAAAGAGGTAGTATAAACAAGTCTATGTTTATATAAAAAGTGTATACTGATTGATGCAAAAATTCTACTAAGGAGAGACAATTTTAGCTTTCCAAATTTATTGTTGTTTATGAGAGTTGATTGTGTCTTCCCAAAAAAAAAAAAAAAACCTTTTGCTTTTGATAATTAGTTTTGCCTGAGGGTCGGTGGAAGTTGATCAATGAAAAAAGCTTCCAGTAAATTGATAGATTTGACTAATGCTTTATCTAGAGATCCTTTTAGGGAGTGGTCTAAATTTATATGGTTAGTTCAAATGATTTTGATAGATATCCTTTAAGGGAGCAATCCACCTTATGATTTACAATTTAAAAATATTTTTTCAATAGCTATCCTTTAAGGGAGCAATCTATGGATGCTAAGGATGACCCATGATTTATTTTTGATATTTTTCTATTATTTTTACCATTGATTGAATTTGATTGACATAAAAGTTCTCATACATGCTCAATGGATTACTTTTATGAAGACAAAACTAAGCTGTCATGATGGTTCAATAGGTGAAAAAGAGGTATAGATGGTAATAACCATAGGATCCTATCCCAAAGAGATGTGAAGTAATATGAGAATCATGCCATGGATAGAGCCTTAGTATCCATAGTTTAATATTAAGCTATAATTGTGAAGGATAATCATATGATTTAGTTTTAGTTAGTTTCCCTAAAAAGAGGGAAATGAATGTGGTTGCAAGGGATGAGTTCAAGTTATACAAATGATGATTGTGATCCCTATCTAACAATAAAGGGATACAGATGTGAAGTGTTGAGAGGCTCAGGTTCTAGTTTTCCTTCGAGAGAGGATAAATGATAAGCTCCTGATCTATACTTATAGGCAATGATGTAGGGTCTAAGCCAATTAAAAGCAAATTTTCCCCTTTTTCTTTTTTCTATATTAGTGACATGTTGGTTTTCCTTGAGGACAAGATCTCTAATGTTGAATTCTTAGACTTTTAAGAATTTTTTATAGGCTCACTTAATTCACTCTTGATAGACATGAATATGGGAAAAAGTAGCTAAATTATGCTTGTTAAGTAGCTTAGGTTGGGATAAACATTATTAATGGTAATCATCTTCCAAATTGAGTGTGCGTAAATATATGCGAAGAGAAGGTATTTGGATTTCAAGAGGAAAGATAGCCTTGGCTCCAAAGATGAGAGAATAGGGTGTAGCACTAGTAGGGGTTCAGTTGCTAGTATGATATGTCCATAGGGTGAAGGGAATGTGAAAGTGCCAATCTTGACCTAAGGCATTAACCATTTTGGTAAGCATGTTGCTAAGGTTTTTTTTAGAGGCTTTATTTTTTTCATTTGATTGTGGGTGATAAGGTGAAAAAAAATCTAAAATTAATACCAAATACATCACAAAATCCTTGAACTTGTTTGCTTTTGAAGTATTTTCCATTGTTGGTGATGATCTTATGGGGAACACTAAAATGGAAAATGATATGGTGGGTATTCAATAATATTTTCATATTTTGTCAAGATAAGGAGAATAGGCTCCACCCACTTGGTGAAATATTTGGTTGTGGTAATGATAGAATGATGTAATTGTAAAGAGTGGGGGTTGATTTCACTGATAAGGTCCAAACCCCATTATGAAAAGGGATAAAAGGTTGAAAAAATGTGAAGACTATTACTAGGTGCATGATTTAAATTAGCGTGTTGTTGACATTTGACACAATTTTCCATATAATCATAGCAATCTCAGTTAAGGGTAGGCCAATAATAGCCTAGGTGAATGATACTCTTGGCCACAATAATGACACTAAAATGACCCCCAAAAATACCATCGTGTGTCTCTTTGATGGTGTGAGAGGCTTTTGGACCATAGAGGCAATAGAATAGGAGGCCATCCAATACTCATATGTAGAGGATTCCTCCCGTAATAGTACAATGAGAGGTGCTTTGAATAAATTCTCAATGAGCATTTCTAGAGAGGCTTTAGGGGACTATGCCAAGGTGAAGGTAGTCAAAGGTTTGTTGATACTAGAGGTTAGGTAGAATCTCTCCCAAACTAAAGATGGTTGGAGTATTTGATTTGATGTAGGAAGGTTCAGTGAGGCAATGGACAATGATTGATAGTTTGGAATCTGAGGGTGTTGATGGGATCTGAGAGGAAAGAGAAGCCATGGTATCATCAAACTTATTGGTAAACCCAGGGGTGGTTTGGATATGGTAATATTTGAAGGATGCTAAAAGTTCTATGATGAATTGTCTATACAATTGCATCATTTCATTTTTACATTGGTAAATGCCATTGAATTGGTTCACTACAATCTGGGAGTCTTCATATATATTGATTATTTTGACTCCTAAGGCTAAGGTGGTTTAGAGACCTATTACTAGGGATTCATACTCAACCACATTGTTTGTGCATTAGAATTCAAGTTTAGAGGACAAAGGAAGTGGTTCACTAATAAGGGGGATAAGGATGATATTGGCTCCCCCACCATGTTGACATTTGGAACCATTAAAAAACATGGTTTCCTGATTGGTGAAATCTATTTGAGATAGGCTTGTGATAGATTTGTCTGGGAATTCTAGGATAGAGGTTGATTATTTGCTAGGGGTGCCTCAATTAATTGGCCAAAAATTACTTGTCCCTTAATTGATTTTTACTAGAGGTAACTAAGGTCAAACTTAGCTAAAATCATGAGCCACTTCACCATATGCTAGTTTTGGTGGGTTTGGAGTGCATGTACTTGAGGGGGTCATTATTAGTTATGACAAAGGTTTTGTGGTTAAGAAGGTAGTGGTAAAGTTTGGTGTCCAAAAGGACTAGGGCCAAACATAATTTCTCAGTATGTGTGTACCAAGTCTCATATTTTATAAGTATGTGGCTAATGTAATAAACAACCTGATCTTTGTGTTATTCATCTAGATGGGCAAGCATCACCCCTAGGGAGTGGTCTGTGATAGAGATATAGAGGTAAAAAGGTTATTCATCCTTAAGAGGTGTAAGGATAGGTGGAGATAGTAGGTACTCTTTGAGTGTATTAAAGGCATTTTGACAATTGACATTCCACTTGAAAGAGACATCCTTTTTCAAGAGGTGGTGGAAGGGTTGACACCAATCAAAGTGTTGGGAGATGAAGCGATGAATGGATTGAAACTTCCCCTACAGGATGGGGAGTTGTTTAAGATTGGTTAGAGGAAGCATCTTGGGGATGGCTTTGATTTTGGCTGGATCAAATTTGATTCCTTGAAGGGAAATGATGAAGACAAGAATTTTTCCTGACAAGACCCTAAAAATAAATTTCTTAGGATTGAAGTAGATGTGATATTGGATAATTCAATCAAAGATAATATTGAGAATGGCTAAATGGTATTTGTAAAGCTTGGACTTATTTAGAAGGTCATCCACATATTCTTCAATGATTATATGGATACAGTCATGAAAAATATAGGTCATGGCACATTGGTAGGTTGCACTAGCATTCTTAAGACTGAAGGTCATGACTTTATAATAGAATATCCCCCATGGGGTGATAAAGGAAATTGTTTAATGATCTTTAGGGTCAATCAAAATATGATTATAGCCCAAGAATCTATCCATGAGTGACAACATCTTGTGGCCTATTTTAAGATCAACAATTTGGTCAATGGTAGGTAGAGGAAAGTCATCCTTTAGGTAGGTGAGGTTGAGGTCATGAAATACCACACAGATACATAGTCCCCCTATGGCTTTAGTGATAGGTATAATGTTTGAAACACATTTGGGATAATAAATGGGTTGCATAATGTTGACAGAAAAGAGGTGTTAAATCTCTTCTTTGAAAAGGAGGGTTATACAAGGGTGCATTCAACAAAAAATTTATTTGAAAATTTTGGCATCATAATTGGTTACAATGTTATGGGTGGTGATGGTTGGGTCAATACCGAATATGTTGACATATGACTAGGTGAATGCAATATTGTGGTTTTGGAGGAAGGTAGAGAAGTCTTGTAGTTCCTTTGAGGTGAGAGTTTGGCCAAGTTTGATTATATGGGTGTTGTTTGGAGTTCTTATATCAAAAAATATGGTAGATTCATTCAACATGGTTGAGGTTTTTGGAGGTAAATATTTATGGATGGAGGAATGTGGTGCACCAAGGTAGGTGAGAATAACATCATCATCTTGACACTGAATAGTGTTTATGGTAGGAGAGTCCTCTTCCATGAGTTTAAGATGGGTCAAAGGGATGGATATGGATGACCCTTCCTTTTGATAAGTTATGGGGCTAAGGGTAATCATGTTGAAAGATAAATTTGGGTGGGATGATGTCCTTATCCTCACCCATAGGTGAAGGGGGTGTTGGTGAGGAAGGGGTTTATTTTTTGACAATGGTAGGGATAGTTTTTTTGGATTTATTCTTATTGGGTAGAATGAAGCTGAGGCCATCCTTCTCATGACACTTTTAGGTCTTCATCATGGTCAATATTTGTGGGCCATTCTCATATCATCCCAAACCAATTCCCTTCCAAGCACATCTATGAAGGTATTGTTTGGCAAAGTCTAGGTTATCTAAATAAGATAAGGTAGAGGTGAATGGTTAAGGTGGAGAGGGAGTGATGGTAGCATTAAGTGGCTTGTCAATTCCCCATAAAAAAAGTGGGTTTGACATCTCAGAGGCCCCAAGGGGATAATAGCTCCAATATTGGGGTCATAACCTAGTTGGTGATTGAGTTTCCCATATTCTTGGGGATTAAGGAGGGAATCAAGGGTGAGGATATGGTATTATCCAAGGGTAAGGCATTGGAATGTAGGTTTCAAAGGCTCAGTGATGGGTATATATTCTACAAAGATATATGAGCTGGTAGAGACCTTAGTGGAAAGGGAAGAAGTAACAACTTCAACTTTCATGGGTGAGGGTTTAATGGTGGTTATTTTCAATGCTTTGGATGGAGGTAGACTAATGTCATTAGGTCAATAGGTCATATCACATACTAAAAAGGCATAGGGTCAGATTATATGGTAACAACTTGACCTTCATATTCAAACTTGATGCAATCATGGAGGGTGGAAAGTACAAAACCCATGGCCCTGATCCCAGGTCTTCCTAGAAAAACATTGTATTAGAATTCACCTTCAACCACATAGAAGAGTTTAGGGAGTGTGTGATATCCTAGATGAATATGAATGATGGTAGTTCCCAAGGTAGTGGTTTTAGTGTCGTTAAAAGATCTAAGGATTACTGAAGTTTTGGACATGACATTGTTTGACAGCTTTAGTTGCTCATAGGCATGGGAAGAGATGATGTTGATAATTGCTCCCCCATCGATCATAACCCATTTGATGTGAGTTTGGTTGATGTGGGATATAATAAAAAGAGGGGGATATAAGTATTTAAGGTGGATATAAGGTATCTTTGAGTCCTTGAAGGTAACAAGGGTGGAGAGTTGAAGAGCACCAATGAAAGCCTCTATGGGTTAGAAATCCCTTGGTCTAACTTCAATGGCCTAATAGCCTCAATCATGGGCTGAAGATGGTGAGGTGAGGTGGAAATGAGCTTATATAGGCTCATTTTAGTGAGGGTTTGGTAGAATTATTTAAAGATGACTCTCCTAATGGATTCAGAGGGGTTATCCTCTAATGTCCCTAAGATAGTAACTTTGGGCTTACCTGTAAATGTTGAGATTAGGATCAGGTTTGGTTTATGGTTATTTTATGGGTATGTCCATGGAATGGAAACTTTGACCTTCCCTTTATCCTTTTTTTGTGATTGTGTGACCACATTAATGGTATGGATAGAGGGGGAAGGTATGATGGGGGTTGGGTATATTCTCTATCACTCTGAGGTGAGAGTCAGGGGTTAGGAATCTGTTGGTGGCTAGTTTTTGCGTGTAATGGTGGAAGAATGGATGGAATTTCATCTACTAAGATATCATATTCATCATATATTTAGTGGATAATGGCCTAGAGAGCTTTGAAATTCTCCATGTCATGCCCATGTGTCCCATAATAGGAGTAGATTTTATGGTCATTATATTAGGTTGGATTTGAACCAAAGGGATCAAAAGGTTTGATGGGAGGTATGTGAGGTAGGATCTTTATACTAACCTATTGTGTTGTGGATCCTATTTCTAAATTACAATGCATTTTCAAATACTATACATTTTAAATGTACTGTACACTCTATATGTTTTCCTCAATGGGGTTCAGGGGTGGTAGCCACCAAAAAGTGGGGGTTTGGGAGTGGTAGCCCCCAAGCAGGGGTTTGAGGGTGGTAACCCCCAACAAATGGGGGTTCAGGGGTAATATCCTTCAAAAAAAATTAGACCCCTTTTAATGGGAAACCATTTTGGGTTGATTTTTCCCATGGTTTTTGGTACCCATTATTTTATAATACTACTTTGTTGATGTATTATGTATTGATGGATATTTCACTAGCAATAAATAATGAGAAATAAACTAGGGTTTTGAAAAGGAATAATAGAGTGTGTGAATTTAGGTTTGAATTCAAGAGGGTTTGTTGAGTGTAGCTCCAAAAAATATTTGTGCATTATAATAATGAGAAGACTGATCTAAGAGTAGTTTATACTCTTGTGGATTATAATAAAATCTAAGCAAGTGTTTCTTGGTAGATTTAGCCCACATTAGGTGAACCACAATAAATTTCATCTTCTTTTTGTGCATTTTATTTTTGTTCTTTATAAATCTCTATTTATATCTATTATTATTGCAATTTTATGAAATAATTTTTCATCAATTTTTGTATTTATTCCTAATATAACCTTTGAAAAAAGGTTGTGTAGGGTTATAATAGAGGTAAGGAAGGTTTTGGTCTCATGATTTTTGTTGTTAAGATGGGTGTGTGGGTGGTAATAGGTTGGGTGAGAGATGTCTTGGGTAAGGTGGTTTAGGTGGATGGTCTTGGCCTAGGTATGTTGGTAATTGATGCGACTAAATTTGGTGGTCTGACTGGTTGTGATCTAAGAAGGACCAACATGTCAGCTAATAAATGTGTCAGTGTAATCAACAATAGTCGGTGACATAGGTTCAAATGGGTTTGCTTTTAAAGCAAAGTGGAAGGCTGAGGCCCTAAAATAGAGGGCAAGGTAGAGGAAGGTAGAGTCTTAGTAATGTGTCTTTTCAATGTTTTCATCATTTTGGTTGGTGTGGGTCAAGACTTGGGTATAGGCTTAGGTAAAGTTAAGTCTACTTTCAAGGATGGGTGAACCAAAGTCTGAGTAGGGAAGGCACCAAGATTTTTGAAAGGTTTGGTTGGTGAGGTGGTGGATTTTTTGGTTAACTAAGAAGCTGAGGGGTTGTTGGGGGTTCAAATTGGTTTAAGAGATGGTGAGAGATTATGGATTGGTTAGTTATAGGTGTGAAACAAGGTTTAAGTTTGTTGATGGGGAAGCGATAATTGTTTCTAGAAAGTGGTTTGATCCATGTTTGGTTTTAAGTAAAATTATAATTTTTGTACTAATATGGAAAAAGGTTTGTGTATTGGTCCTAATCTGTGGGTAGTGAATGCAACAGATAGACTTATAAATTGTGTAGGATGCTTGGTAGGTTGGTTGATATCTTGAGGTGAGGGAATAAAATTTGAGATAAATGGCTCATCCATATGAGGTTTGGCTATGAATGCTCCTCATTTGGGGATAATATTCATAGGAGTAGCAATTTGTTCAGAAGTTGGTAGAGGTGGAAAATAAATAATGTTGATTTGCCCAGATGTACTAGTTATGGTAGTATGTGATGATTCCAAAACATCTATGATGGGGTATCTAGGGACAAAGAAACTTATTTGGTTTGGCTATCCAAAGGAGGATAAGGTGACTCAATGACCTTGATAAGTGAAGTGGGGAAGGAATGGGTAGATTGGTTGATTGGGTCTTCATGGGTAGGTGTATCATAAACCATATTGACCATGTGGGCATTATGATAGGACTTAGCCTATGTGTTTTTAGCTTTGATATGGGAATGGTTAGGAAAAGGTTTCCTAAAGATGTCAAGAGCTTGATTTTGAGGAGCATTGGGATTATCCAACATGAGTTCCCCTTTGTCGATAAGACTCTGAACAATATTCTTGAAAGTATTACATCAGCTAAAATTATGTCCAATTACCCAATGAAAAGAATAGAGATAATATTCATTATACCAAGCATGTGCTAGATGAGAAGAATCAAATTTTTAGGGAGGTTTGATAGGTGGAAGTTGTATAAGGTTAACTTTTAGTAACTTCTCTAGGATCGAGGTGTAAGATTCTCCAAGTGGAGTGTTTTATTTATTTATTTTGGTTTGGGTTCCTTGCATCTATATTGGAGGTAATGGGAGAATTTTTTTGGTTGACAGTGGGTGGAGGGGTAGTTTTAAGGATGATGACATTCATAGTTCCCCTAGTCTTAGTTTCAGTATTGGCTTGGTCACCTAGTTTCAAGGAAGAGGTTTCATTGGTCTTAAAGGTAGAGTTATTGTTTTGAAACTTCAATTTAACCTCATATATGGCCCATTTTTATAGCTTATGTGCCATGGTAAAAGCCTCATCAAAGCTTTTGAAGCTCTAGACATGCAGTGTAAAAGATATATGTTTAGCACCAGCTCAAGTAAAAAGTTATATAAGTTTAGGTTGAGATAAGGAAAATGAAAGATGATTAATCAAGCTTCTCCAATGGGAAATAAAATTGGAAATAGACTCATCATCAAATTTTCTAATAGAATAGAGGTTTGTGATAGAGACCTTGGAAATGTTAATGGAAAAGTGATCCAAGAAGACTTGTGTTATTTGGGTGAAAGAAAAGATGGAATTCTTTGTAAGGGAACTATACTAGTCAAGTGTTAGACCAGATAAAGACATGGGAAAGGTTTAGAGGATATGGGCATCATCATAAGTAATCATTTAGCATGCATGCCTAAAATCCCTAAGGTGTTGTTATGGGTTTTCCTTTGAAATTTGGTAAATTTTAGAAGCTCCCATTAAGGAGGGTAAGGTTTGATAGGAAAAAAAGGATGAATAGGTTCATTAAAAATCTGATCATAGGATATGATGTTATGAGCCCCTAAAAAAGATGACTCAAGGTTGGTCATCTTGTCCATGAGCATTTTTGTTAGGTCAGTTTGAGGTGGTGTGACAAAAGGATTGCAAGGTTGATATTTTGGTTGAGGTTGGGAAACATATTGGTAATTATTTAGTGGTTGAGAGGCTACCACATATTAGAATTTGGATGCAAGAGGTTGGGTAAAGTAGGTGGATGATGGTATTTGGGTAGTGGCTATATACCCTTTTAGGTTAGGGATGTATCCTATATTGGGTGTAATGGGTAACTGCTAAGAAGTCCCTATGAATTGGGCATGAGTGGTAGTTGGGTTGGTGACAAGAGGGGAGGTAATGAAGTTTGTGATAACGGGTGGTAAGGTAGAAGGGATAGATACCCCTAAGCTTGGTAAAGGGGTATTAATTGATGGGCTAGGTTTGATAGAGGGGATGTTGGAAATGCTAGTGGTGGTAACTCTAACTACAAGTGGGACATGATGGGTTAATGGTTGGGTTGTATGTAAAGTATAGGAGTCATTAGTAGGGGTGGAAGGTGTAAGGGTAAGATTTGGTTAGATAGGTTAGTTATAAACCATAACATTAAAGGGGTTAGTAGATGAATATCCCTGGGTGGTCAAAGGTTGGGTGGTGATAGTGGAAATAGGGATACCTTCCATAAGGTTGGATGGCATGCCTTAAGGAGGATCTTAAAGTGTATTTGAAACTAAGATATGGTGAGGAGAGGTGTTAAGATAGTGTTGAAGGGCCACTGCATTGTTTTATAAAAAGGTGGTAAAATCCATGTCTCTTTTGGGAAATACTCAAGGGAAAGTAGGGATTGCCAATAGATGAGGTGAATCTTCTACCTCAAAGATGTGATCCATAGATGAGGAGGTAGAAGAGGTTGTTTTAGGTGATGGGTTTTATTCTACTAGGTCTCTTTGCTACTAATGAGTGAGAAACATACAAGAAAAAGGGGAGAGAAAAAAAGCACAATATCAGTGCTCAAACAAGAAGAAGATAAGAAAATGATCAAGGCAATCAGGACACACTAGAAATTATGTCAAGCCTAGAGGTTATTTTTAATCTCACTTTTGGCTTATGCCTTAGTTTATCACATTGTGTTTATAAAAGTTGGCTTGTGGATCAGGTACTATAGAAGTAGTCTATGGTTGGTTTTGGGTTGCTTAAGTACTCAAAATAATCTATATTAAAATCAATACATGGCTTGGTATTGGGTCCTACCCCCTCACTTCACAATCTCATAGTGATAAGGGTGTTGGGTTCTTAGCCAATATATATTAATATCCAAATTTCATACTCAACTAGAGAGTTGAGCTGGTTCTCCTTTTGGCAATGACCTCCAAGGTAGTATCACTAGGAATGGGTAAGGTGATTGTTAGGTGATGAAATCCTAGTCAATCTTTGTCTCTAATTATTTTGATGTTTGATTGATGAAAGTGGTTTGGTTAGTGTGTGCAAAAAAAGTGGTTCTATGATAAGATTACTTTTATTTAATTCAAAGTGAACTAATGTTAAAAGCAAGTAGCAGATGTAATTGATTTTAAGCCTAAAATAAATTTTAGTTTCAATTATGAGTATAGATAGAGATAAGAGAATATAAATTAAAAAAAAAATGTCAGTAAAGAATCTTCATCCCACTGGGCATGCCATAATGTTTAAGAGTAATTTTTAGCCTATGTTCTAAAAAGAGAAAAGAGACTCAATACGGGTTATGGTAGGAATACTTTTTTGTTTGTGTGTGCATTGAATCAGAAGATTATGATAGATTCTATTTGGCTTAGGAGGAAGGCCTACAATTAATAAAGTACTAAAGCAAACTTGTTTTGGGTGGAATGCCTAGTGAGAGCTAGATCCTAGAAGTGAGGGCTTCCCTAAGGGATATCAATCCACCTATTTTAAACAATTAAGTTGATAAAATTGGAAAGAAGATATTTGCATCAATAATAGAAGATTACTAAAATCGAATACAATAAAATCTTGTTTATAAAAGAGGCTAGAAATGATCTAATTAGTGAAAAAATGATTAGTACTAAGGCTAATGGGTTTGGGTATGGCTTAAAAAATAAAAAATGGGCCTGTGAATAAGTAAAAACATAGAAAAGCAAATTTGGTTGGGTATAAGAGGGTCAAATTAGATGTCTATTTTTTGGTGCCATAGGTGACCATCACTTATCATGCAAATGTCATCGATCAAGGGTAACTATCACTGGTCAGGTGACCATTACCAGTTGAGGGTAACCATCACCAGTTAGATAAACATTACTGATTTCCTATTAGTGAATCTAGAAGTGAAACTAGGGTTTGATTTTGATGATTAATAGTATCTAGGAAGTGAATTCTAAGAGATAGATTAGGCTTAGAATGAAAACCTGGTAAAAGAATACAAGAAAATGAATACTTGTTTTACTAGAAATTAGTTGGTAGGTGGTTGATGTGTATTTTCTAGTTGGTAGAATCTAGATTAATTCTAATATTTTAACAATATTTGGGAGTTTATTGAAGGGTCGACAGTAAGCAGGCTACCTATGTGATGATTGATAGCACTTGATAATATGGATTGACCTATAAAAATATATTTTGGATACAAAGAGCTCTTTATAATAATTGAAAATGGTTTGACCTCTTAGGCCTCTCTCTCTCATAGGCACAAGAAGGAGGTGGAAGTGGTTATCCAAACTAGACTTGAAGAAGGCTTTTAAATATAAGTCATCCATGCAAAAGTATCACAACTAGATTTAGACTACCATATTTAGGAAAGGAAGGTGGTGGTTTTCATGTAGGTTGCATGTTGAGTCTAGGTTATCCAACCTAACCATCACTAATTAGGGTGACCATCACTAGTCACCCTGACCATTACCAGTCGAGGATCTGGGAAAATGATAGGTTAAAATGGGAAAAAGTGAGTTAAGCAAGATGAGCGACTAACTTGACTCTAGATTATGTAATTATGTTATGCTAGGTAGGTTTTTAAAACATATAAGTGTAGTCGATAGAGGTTCAAGAGAAATCAAAGGTATTGCATTGACTAGGACCATGTGTGCAGTTTTATAGTTTCTATAAGTGTGTATAACACACATTTTTGTATGGTATAAAGAATCATTTGTGTATTCCACTCAAAATAAAAAAATATAATCATGTGTAGTCAATGTTTATAGATTAAAATTTTTAATTTGAAACTTAAATTTTGAAATTTCAAAGAGTAAAGGCAAGAGTAAACCTATGTGTTGTTGAAAACCATGTTGCCCTTGTAAATTATTGGAGGTGATGCTTCCTTATTGAAGCATTAGAAAAATTTGTTATTACTTTTTAAATAACATATATATTTGGGGCGATTGTGTCAATTTTTTTAATAATGAAAAATCTTAGGCTAGGGACTTAACATGACACAATCCTCAAAAATATAAGGAGAAGTATGCAATATACTAACCCTAATAACTACGTAGGTAAAATAAAGAACCATGTGAGAGGTTTGATAAAATAAAACTAAATCAACCATGTAGATGAGTTATAAATTCAATTTTATTTGTTGACACAAGTTCACTCCATGTAAACAAAAATACATGATCAAAAGGGAATGAACCATGTTCATGCCCCAATCACAAACATAAAATTTATTTATAGTTCCACTTAAGTATACTAAATTTAGAATAAAATTCATGAAAAAAATAAAATGAATAATGTTCATACCACTTGTTAAACAAATTTGGTCTACATAACAAAAATATGCCTAGTCTAAGAGTTTAGTGGAAGGACCAGGATCTTGAGGTTAAAATGGTCCAATGATTCAATGTGAGAAAATTTCTAGATGGAATAAGTGGACCCAATGAGATCATGTAGAGTGAAAATCTTATAAAACACCTTAAGCTTGCTTAAAGTGTATTTTTGAATTTCATAAGGAGTAGGTCTAGAGTTGTAGAGACCTAAAAAAATGTCAAGAGTGCTTAGAATGAGTATGGAAGTGCATAGTATTCATTTGGTTCTTCATTGTGTTCATCTTGACATTTTGGGTCAAGTGGTAGAAATTCTAAGTAGGCACTTTTATGACATCATAATTGACATTCATGGATGAGTTAGGGAGAAGTAATCATATGAGTTTATTCATATTGGTCCCTAGTTGTTGTGTGTTAAGTTTCATATCATCTACCAAAGCATGGTATAAGTTGTCGATTTTTAAAGGTGGCTCCTTAGTCATATTTTACTAAGTTTCCCATACCTATCCAAATGAACTAGATCATCATCAGAATGTCATGTGGGAGTGAATAGACCAGTCAACTTGAGCATTTTATATCTTCACTCAGAAGGCTCCTAGTACCAAATGGATCAAATGGGTCCATCTCTTTTATTCTCAAGAACATCTCATGTAGGTTTAGTGCCTCTATGATTCTTGTGCTTCAAGATCAAATCCTTCAAATTTGGTAAAAAAGCATAAGATGTTCATGCATACATCAAGATTTAGACAAATCAAAGGAAATCCATTTGAGATTAAAATTGATAGTCTCATGAATGTCAGTGATTATTACACAAATGTCATTTGGTGGGAGCAAGGATGTTAATTTTAAGATCATAAACTATTTATTAGATTTCAAATAGTGGTTCCTAGCAGATCAATGGTTGGTGTTTGATTGAACATAAAATATAAATTGCAAGTATAGGTCAAAGGTGTCAACAAATATAATAAAAAATGCATGCATGACAAGTGACAAAAGCATGTTCAATTGGTAGAATATTTATGGCTAGTGGGCATCCATGCACAAATAGATCAATAGAGAAAGGCAAAGTCAATAAGTCAACATATATATAGGACCAATAATCATAAATATATTTGGGAATAATATAAATGGTCTAAGTTGGTAATAAAAATATAATAAACAAAAGTGAGCTTGAGGCATTTTTGATGAAAGTCAAAGAAGTTATTTTGGACCAGGCAAAGAAAATGTCAAAGAGCCAAGCTTGAAGGCAATCCAAGGTTGAATTAGGGCCACATTTCAAAGACCAAGCTTCACGAGTAGAGATCCATATAAGTAAAATAGATATTTTGGGTCTAATATAGAGGTTGAAGATAGACCAATTATTATGAAGCAAAGTTGAGTAATTTGTAGATTTTCATAGATATTATGACTATGTGAAAACCAATGGTCTAAGATTGGTTTTCACCTATAGTGGACATGTGTTCAATATAAAAGTAAATGTAGACCATAAATATGTGTCTCACCTATCATCATGGCGACATTTTTAATAAACAAGTTTAGATGGCCACCTAATGCAGATGTGGCACTTTCCAAGTCAATTCTAAGACATGATCCTCGTCAACAGATCAAGTAGATAATGACATGGTTCCAAGAAAGACCTAATAGTTAGATAAGGGAAATGGATATTTAATTGTTTTATAGAATTTGTTCCTTGTTGATAACATCCTAAGTTAACATCCTCAAGAGTTCTAATCCATCAAATATGGTTGGGTCTTTTCCAATGCACAACTCTCTCTCTCTCTCTCTCTCTATATATATATATATATATATATATATATATATATATACTCTCTCTCTCTCTCTCTCTTCTATAAATACATGTTTGTAAGCCTTGAAATTGATCCCTCAATACCTCTTTTTGGTATAAATAGACTCTGTCAAAATTTGTACTGTGACACCATTTTTTATGCAATAAATACTGAATTCCATCATTTTTTAAGATGGATTGAAGTGTGTTTCATGAATTAATGTACTATGGTTAAATTAATTTATGTTACTTTCTTATGTCTAAGTCTTCTCACCTTCAATAAGTACTTATTAGTTCTTAAAGGTCATTATAAGTGTAATTTACATTTTATTATCTAGCTTGAAAGTGGATATTTACCCTCTTTTGCTTATTTGATAATTGATAAATGCCCTATTATAAAATATTTATGTGATATTTTGGTCTTTAAAGTGTCTCATAGTGTGTATTATGTGAGTTTTATTGATCAAAGCATTGGTGTATCACCCCTGTTTACATTCTTTTATAAGTTTTATCAAATTTCTCTCCCTTTTCCATGAAAGTGCTAGTTTAGGTTTAGTGTAGGTGATAGATCCAGAAGGAAGCCAACCTTATCTAGAGGTATAACCCATTATTAGGATACCCATAGCCTAGGATCAGTCCCATGTTGTACTATATTTGAGTAAGAAAATCTAAACAATCCCCTTACTCAGCTAGGGTGAAAATTTATAACCCCAATAGTTTTGGCATGCCCAATGGTACCTACTTTATTTGGTATAATTTAAGTTAAAGATTGATAATAAGAAATTTTAGTAGCATGAGATATATACCATCATCAAAATTTAAATATCCTTTAAGTTTTATATCTCATAACATCTTCTAAATAGTGTTTTCATGTCAAAGGTGACAATAAGATCATCAAGTAAAGGTACTCCTTTTGAACATATTGAATTGACTTATACTTATTATAAAATATCAATACTAAATAGTACAAGACCTTATATTCCAAATTATAATTCATCCTATGTTTTTCTATTATTTTATTCTAATTTATTATCCACATAAGCCAAATCCCTTTTACCCAAATGGTTATCAAGAATCAAGTTTTTGCCCCATTTAATAAGGGTAGTCCCTTGAATTTAGCCCAATATGATGGCATTCTTATGTCTACCCTAAAAATTTTCCCTTTAATCTTAGGATAATGGGATAAAAATAATAATATTGAGCATATCCAAGATGTTTCCAACCTATGTTTTATTCATAATGTTACCCAATATAATGTGGCTATTTGATTACTTGTTTCCTGCTTCAAAGGAAAAACATTGTAATGGTATATGAATCTTCCTTTAACCTCCATTAATACTTGGGATGAGTTAGGTGTATCCTTAGTTAGGTAATTTGAAGATAAGTCTGATCATTTATCTTTGGTTAAACAACTAACTACCATAAAAAGGTACCCCCATAAATTCATTTCTAATTTTAACCTTAGATTCTAAAAGACATGGACTAGGATCCCTGCATTGGTTAGACCATCACTAGATTATGCATTTTTTTACTATTTTAAAACCCTTAATTCTGATATAGGTGTCATAATACAGTCTATGGGTGGTAATACCTTACCAAATTCCTATGAAATTTCTTTAAGAGTAGAAAATAGCTTAATATAATGCCCATATTCCTAGAATTACAACCTATTCCACCTCTTCAAGTTCCTCAAATTCTATCTATAACTTTTATTCCATCTCCAAAAATCCAAGTTGTAGCCCCTACAAATAAATCTAGTGAGATTGGTGATCTAAAAATCATCATATAAGATTTTGGAAATGATATTGTTTCACTCAAGACACATCAGTACCAAGGTAGACCTTATTAATAGAAAAACTAGAATACTTAATAGTATTTCAATAACCAAAGACCTTCTTATCAAGGTTTTAAGTACAATAGGAAACCTTATCAAAATCAAGGAGACATAACCCAAAGTAAGCCATATGCATCCCTTGATCCCAATATAACTTACATTTCAAAATCTATTGTTCCTTAAAATAACTTGATGCAAGATCTAGGTTAGTAGCCTTCCAATCCAAATAACACTCAAAATCAAGCCTTGGTATCACAATATATTACCATGCCACATATGACATAAGAATATTCATCTTTTTAATGTGGTCATTATCAAGACATGAATATGGCATTCTAAGGAGGATCTCAACAAAATCTAGGACAACATAATGCTATCAATTTTAACTGGATGATCATATTTCATTCAACCTTGTTGGTGAAACTAGTAACACAAATGGTTAAGGCAATTCTAACTTGAGCTAAAATAAAATTAGTTGAGGAAGCCCAAATTGTGATCAATACTTATAGTGTTCCTAATTTTGTGTTAAATAATGTCAAAGATCAAGTTGTTCCTATAGTACAAAAGAGTCAAAATATAGAGACAGTGAAAGTTCCCCAAATACCCCTAATTAGAGAACAACTAACAGATCAAAGGTTACAACAAAAGGTTAGTGGAACATATTTTATAATTATAGATTAGATAAATAAATCCAATGGTACTATTATCATGTGTTATTCCCTTGATGTTCTAGGGCAAAAGGACATTCTTATTCAATAATTTTTAGATCTTAAGGTATCTAAGGAACCAACTGAGAAATAAGGAGTTATCCTGGCCAATTCAAACCAAAAAAGCCAACAACCTAATAAATAGATATATAACATGATAAAGGTGGACAAATACAATGTCAAATTAAATAAAACCCCTCCCTTTTATCCCTCCTTGATAGTATGTGACTGTTTAATCCATAATGATATGTTAGATAGTGGAACTAGTAGCACTGTCATGCCCAAACAATTTGTAAACAAGCTTGGTCTTATCTATGAGCTAAATACCAAAGGGGTATTGAAACTAGATGGATTTCCAATGAATACGGTAGCCAAAATCAAAGGAATAAAATTTACATTACATGTTTTCCCCAATGTTATTATTTAGCAAGATGTAGTTGTAGTGGACTTGCCTCCCTATTTTGTCATGTGTTTATCAAGAGATTTTACTTCAGATATTAGAGGATATTTGTCAGTTGATTGGACCTATTTAATGTTTAAAACTAGGTATGGTAATAAGGTGATAATATGTTCTGAACCTATTTCAATATTTCATTCAGAACCATATATGCCAAGCATGGTGAACACTAATCGTGTTATCTCTGACAAGGTACTATAAAATAGTGAGGTGGAATCTGAATCACATCTAGATAGAATCCCCAATATTTTCCTCAATGAATGGGCCTCTAATTTTCATGATCATGATCCATAAAATTTAATTTAAGAAGGACTTGGTGTATATTATCTTCATAAAAATGATGCACCAATTCCAACATTGATGAAAGATGATCAGCCTAGTGATGGACTATGGCAAGTATTTTTTGATAGATCTAGGAACAAATATGGAACTGTAGATGGAATGATGTTAATTTATCCAAAAAATCAAAGGTATTTTTCTTCTCCCAATTTTTATTTTGTTTTTTCCAATAATGTTACTAAATATGAAGGACTAGTGCATGGTTTGTAATGGGCAAGAAAGATGAAGGTCAATTCCTTACAAGTATTTGGAGAAAATAAACTAGTAGTTCACCAAGTAAGGGGAATTAATATATTAAATAATTATCTACTTAGGACCTATAAGCATAGATTATGGGACCCGGTTGTAGACTTTCAAGCCTTCAATATTCATGCCATACCAAGAAATTAGAATAAACATGTAGACAAGTTGGCTGCTAGTGGGTCATAATTCAGTATCCCAAATGACATAAAAAAGGAAAAGATTCAATTACATATCAAGGTAATTGTGAGAACTTGTATCCCATACAACCATGACAATTAAAAAGTATTTAAATATGATATTCATATTGTCAGATTGTTATAAGAGGAAGCTAAATTATCCTCAAGGAACCAAGACAAGGATTTATAGTAGTATGATGACCAGATTATACAATTGAAGACAAACAAGTTGTATAAAGGGTTGGTCACCCTTGAGAAAATATTCAACAGAGATGATGAATTAAAAAAAAAAAGTTTTCTTTGTCAACCAAGGAAAAACACTATGTAAATGTAGATATTAAAACTTGCAAGAGATTAAAATTGGGAAAAGTTTGCACATCTTCAAATAGAAAAGCTTTTGTTAAGTTATGTTCAAATTTTGTGAATGTTTTTGCATGGTATTATAGTGACCTTAAAGTATTTGATCGAAGTCAATCTCAACATATCATTGAGTTATAATATGAGATGAGGCTATTCATATAGAGATAAATACCAATTAATCCAAATCTTGAACCTCTAATGAGAGCTAAGATACATAAGCTCATTGAGTCATTTATAATATTTATAATTAAGCATTCCACTTGATTGGAAAACCTTGTTCTATTATGGAAAAATAATGGTGAAATAAGGTTATGTGTTGACTTTTGTGACTTAAACAAGGCCTCTTTCAAAGACCACTATCTATTTCCGTCAATGGAGTAGATTTTATAGTTAGTGGTAGGTTCATAAAGGTTATCCTTATTAGATGGATATAGTGGATATAACCAGATTTTGGCTAAATAAAAAGATTAGTAAAAAATATCCTTCACCACAAAGTAGGGAATGTTTGCTTATAGAAAGATACCTTTTATTCTATCCAATGCTAGAGCTAATTTTTAGAAATTTACATACATGGAATTTTAGGGTCTCTTCAACAAGTTTATTCTTGTTTATCTAGATGACATAAAAATATTCTCTAATAGTATAAATGAGCATATGATTCATCTTAGACAATTATTTGAAAGGTGTAGGGAAATTTTAGTGTCTTTGAATCCAAAAAAGTGTGTTTTCTTTGTACATGAAGGTAGGCTTCTTGGACATGTCATTTTAAAAAATGGTACAAGCATAAATCCTGATATAATAGATTCAATTATTACAATTTCATTCCTCAGCAAAAGAAAGCTTTGCAAAGATTTCTATGCAAGATCAACTTCATAAGGAGATACATTTTAAATTTTTATACTTTAGTTAGGCCACTCAAAACCATGCTAAAGAAGGATCAGAGTTTTAGCTAGTTTAAAGAGGGAGTGAGAAGCTTTGAAGAGATCAAGAAAGCTGTAGCAAGTGCTCCTATACTCTTGAACCCTGACTTTACAAAGGACTTCTTTTTCTAAAACTATGCTAACATTAACACAATTTTAGGTATTCTCATGAATCAAATAAAGATACTTTATATCAACTAATAGCCTTATTTAGTCAAGACTTATAAGAATATGAAACAAGGAATCATTTTGTTGAGAAACACATTTTTTCAATCATAAGATATCTTAAAAAATTTAGATACTTGTTGTCTAATAATAAGATACATTTGATGGTTACACATACAAGTCTCAAATATTTTGTTTTGAAAAAAGATATAAATGACAATAGAGTTGGTTGGATAACCAATGTCATTTAATATTATGTTGATATCAAGGTCAAAAATTTGGTTAGAGGCAAAGGACTTTGTGAACATCTAGCCCAAGACTTGCAGGAGTCTAACAAACTAGTTATAGTGTCAAAGGATCAAGAAATTACAAGTGATCAGGCCTCATATTTCAATTGGTTATAAGATATGGTAAGGTATCTAAAGGATGGTGTTTATCCTTCTCATCTGACTCCTTCAAAGAGGAGATAATTTAAATTAGATTCAATTCCTTTTATTCTTGTTGATAATGTATTGTTAAAAAAGGATATCAATGGCATACTAATAAGATGCATATCACCAAGTCAAACATAGAGATTGTTTAAGTAGTTCCATGATGGACATGGTAGAGGAAATTACTTATTAATAATCACAACCCATAAGATCATGAGTGGTGGGTATTACTGACCAAGTTTATTTGGTGACTGTCATTCATGGGTCAAGAAATGTAGATAGTGTGCCATGTTTTTTGGAAAGGTAAAGCCTACAGCATTACCTCTCCAACCAATTTCAATAAATCAACCCTTTATCTAATGGGGATTATAATTTATTGGTATCATTAACCTCCCTTTGATATTAAGGCATAAGTGCATCCTAACTGCCATAAATTATTTTCCCAAGTGGATAGAGGCAATAATATTATAGGAAGCCAATGAAACCAATCTTTTGGACTTATATGAAGGTTTTCTTACCAAATTTGGGGTCCCTTCAACTATAATTTTTGATAATTCTATGGTTTTTATAGGATTTAAGATCAACCAGTGGGTAGTTCAACATAGTGTTTTCCTTAATATCTCATCAAACTATTATCCACAAAGTGATGGCGTTGATGAGTCTACCAACAAGAATTTGTTGAAGATCATTAGGAGGACTATAGAAGATAATAATAGATCATGGAATTTCAAATTTAATTTATCTCTATGGGCTAATAGGATCACCTATAAAAGGTCAACTTCCAATTCTCCATACAAATTAGTATATGGTAAGGAAAAAAGAATGCTTATTTCTCTTGAGTTCCCTGCTTTGGAGTAAATGCATCATCTTGAAATTTTAGATATTGAGCCAATAGAAATAAGATATGTTGAGCTCATGAAGCTATAAAAGACAAGGCATCGGTCAATGTTGACTATGGAATCCCATCAAGCAATGACAAAGAGATATTTTGACAAAGGAGCTAGTTCAAGAGATTTCCAAGAAGGAGATTTGGTCCTCAAGTAGGATGAGGATAGAGCCAAGCTAGGGAACCATAAAATTTTTGACTCTCTCTAGAGTGGTCTATATATAGTCTCTAATTGTGAGACTCTCTAGTTGTAAGTCTCACAATGATTTCTAGCTCACAAGGATGAGTGGTGAAGATACTCCTATCCTAGTCAATAGGATACATCTCAAGCACTACTATTAAGGAAGCTAAGTCCCATGTAGATAGTTAGTTGTTTTTTTTCTCTAAGTGTTTTCTAACACATTAGTTAGTTTACTTTATATTTTATCCTAAATAAGTGCTTTTGTTTGCATAAAGATTTAGTAGTTTAGATGCCTTTACTTTTTAGGTTAGTTTCCATAATTTCTTTTGTTTCTTTTCTTATTTGTTAAGTCCTTCTATCTTTTAAATTCAAAACATTGGTAAATTATCCATGCATTATTTTTTATGAGTCAAAAGTCATGTATATGGTCAGAGCTCTCAAGCATAGAAGGCATGTTGTTTATCCAAGTCACCAAAGATGTTGACCAAATTTGATCTATATATCAAAAATGTGCCTACTCTAAGGGTTTAATGCAAAGATTAAGATCTTGATGTTAGAATGTTCCAATGATTTAGTGTGAGTAGATTTTTGGATGGAATAAGTGGACCCAATGAGATCATGTAGAGTGCAAAACTTTTGAAATAATTTAAGCTTGCTTAAAGTGTACTTTTTCAATTTCACAATAAATAGGTCTAGAGTTGTAGAGATCCTAAAAAATGTCAAGAGTGATTATAATGAGTATGAAAGTGCATATTCATTTAGTTCTTCATTATGTTCATCTTGACATTTTGGGTTAAGAAGCAAAAATTTTGAGTAGGTACATTACAAACATCATAATTGGCACACATGGGCAATTTAGGGAGAAGTGATCATATGAGTTTATTCACTTTAGTCCCAAGAACATACATGTCATGTTTTAGGTCATCCACCAAAATTCATTAAAATATATGAAGATCCAAAGCTAGCCTCTCAAGCAAAATATGCTAATTTTCCATACTTAGCCATTTTTGAAGAAACTTAGATAGATCCAAGTGAGAATATTAATGAGATCATATCTCACATGTGTTGAAGTCTAAAAAAAAAGTCATCACATGATTTTGTCTAGCTTGGTACCTAGTTACTACATGCTAAGTTTTAGATCATCTACCAAAGCACAATAGAATTTGTGTTACTCAAAGTTGGCTCCTTAGTTGGATTTCACTAAGTTTCCCATACTTAGCCAAATGAACTAGAACATTGTCAAAATGTCATATAGGAGTAAATAGACTAATACAATTGAGTATTTTATATCTTCACTTAGAAGGATCCTAGGATCAATGGATCAAATTGGTTCATCCCTTTCAATATTAAAAACATCTCTTACAAGTTTTGTGCCTCCATGATTCTTGTGCTTTAATTTCCAAGCCTTAAAAGTTGTTCAAAAATCATAAGACATTCATGGAAATGTCAAGTTTTATATATATTAAAGTAAATCCATTTTATATTAAATTTTATGGTTGCATGAATGTCAATGATAGTCACATAAATGTCATTTGATAAGAGTGAGGATGTAAATTTTAAGATTATCAATTAGCCATTAGCTTTCAAATAGTGGTTCCTAGTAGATCAATAATTGGCATTTGATCAAACATCCAAGATCAATTCAAAGTAGAGGTCAAATGGGTTAGTGAATCTGAAAACAAATGCATTCATGACAAGTGGCACAATCATATTTAATTAGTAGAATATGGATAGCTTGCAAGCATCCTTTCATAAATAGATCAACAAAGTGAGGAAAATTTAATAAGTCAGCATATATGTGGGACTAATAATAAAATATAAATGGTTTGAGTTGTAAATTGACATCCAATAAACAAAAGTGAGCTCAAATCATTTTTGATGAAAGTCAAATAATTTATTTTGGACCTAGGCAAAGCAAATGTCAAAGAGTTGAGCTCAAAGGTGAGCCAGGGTTAAACCAAGGCCATAGTTGAGAGACCAAATATCATCAACAAAGCTCCATATAGGTAAAATAGATCTTTTGGGTCTAATACATATGTCTAAGATAGACCAATGATTGTGAAGTAAAGTCGATCATTTTATAGATTTTCATAGATATTGTGATTATGTGAAAACTAATGGTCTAAGGTTGGTTTTCACCTATAGTGTACATGTGTTAAATATATAAAAAAATGAAGACCATAAATACATGTCTCACCTATCATCATGGTGACATTTTTGATAAGCAAGTTCAGATGGGCACCTAATGTAAATGTGGAACTTTTCAAGTCAATTTCAAGACATGATCCTCGTCAATAGATCAAGTAGATGATGACATGGTTCTAAGAAAGACATGATAGTTAGATAAGGGCAATGGACATTGAATTATTTTATATAATTTGTTCCTTGTTGATAAGATCCTAAGTCAACATCCTTGAGAGTGTTAATCCATTAAAAGTGATTGGGCCTTTTCCAATGCACATCTCTCTCTCTCTTTCTCTTTTCTATAAATACAACCTTATAAAAATTTAAATTGATCCCTCTATCCCTCTTTCTAGTTTGACCAAAATTTGAAAAAAAAATTATTATTACACTTTTTTTATGCAATAAATATTGAATTCCATCCTTTTCTAAGCTGGATTGAAGCATGTTTCTTGAATTCATGTATTGTGGTTAAGAGAATGTATGTTCCTTTCTTATGTATGAGTTTTTCTGACCTTTAAGAAGTGGTTACTAGTTCTTGTTATAGAATTATTTTTCACCCTTAGAGAGGGTTCTTCAATATATCTCCAACTAAGCTATAATATTGAGACAAACCCAAGTTGTGGGTATCCTATAATGGGGTTTAACCTTTAGAGAAGGTTGGATTCCTCTTGATGCTCACCTAAAACTAATGTTAAAATAATTATTCATTGGGAAAAGGGTTATAAATATGGTCAAAGGATCATAAAATATGTTTAAGGTTTCTGGACCAAATTTAAATGGACACTCATATAAGTTTGAACATGCACTATATCAGCAAAAGATAACTATAGCTTACTAAATCTCACAATCTTGCTAGTGAACTAGACATGAAATTTAGCTTCAAAACACCTTCAAAAAGTCAAGTATAAGGATAGTAAATAAGGAAAAATATCCTTCAAAAATTCACCATATACAACCATGATAAACACTACTTAAAGATAAGAGATAGACAAAGAATTGATCCTATTACTTCAAAAGGTAATTATAATATTTTGATAGGGTTTAACCTTATCCAATGAGAACACTTTTGAAAGAGTCTCTATGAGTATCCTTTTCTCAAAAATAAAATTACAAATTCTAAAAACTAAGAACCTATAAAATGGGAATAAGACCAAGATATATAGGAGAAGAGAGAAAGGAAGGAAGGATGTGTGATCATTCCATAAAAAAAGAACACTTTTTCCTAGGTCACTAATTAAACCTAAGCCATCAAATTTCAATCAATCAAGACACTACCCATGGCTTGTTGAGTGAGAAAGTCTCTAAATATTTTGAGGATGCATTGAATGCTCATAACTACAATTCCCAACACTAAACCTTTTCCTTGATCCTTCATGCCATATTTTACTTGAAGATAAAACTTCATATTCATGGATCTGATTAAATCATGACTTTATGCCTTTAGGCGGTTGCTTATCAATATTATGGCCATGTTGAAGGATGAAGGACCTTTGAATTAATAACATCTCTACTTTATCTTTAGTTTTGGATCATAGGTCCATCTATAGGTGGAAAACCAATCTAAGTTTATTACTTTTCCTATAGTTCCCATATAAGTACAGACCTTTAGACCATATAACTTTTTCCTTGATCTAAATAGGTCCAAATAGATCTACTTTATCTATGTAAGAGCCAAAATTTCATTGTACATAAATCCTTATTTATAAATGGTGAACCAATCACAATAATTAATCCTACAAGTCATAAAAGGTCAAACCAAAAATAAATATTTAGCTCTAATGGTGGTCCCTTATGTTCCTTATATCCTACTACATCAGCTAGACTGCTCCATGGTCTTTGAATGAGATTTAATGGAATCATTAAAAACCTAAAAATACTTATTGTTGATGGTAAAAAATAGCTTCTCAAACTCTATCAAGAATCTTATACTTGCGTTGATCTAATTGGTTATCAAAATCTGACTCGACTCATTGACACATTGACTCAACACACTCCATTGATTTTAATCTATACAAATGCCTATGGATCATCAATATTATTCCATTTGAATGTATAATTAAAACTTGTCATGAACCCTTTTTTCCTTTGGGATTTACTGACCCTTTGACCTCCACTCACCATTAGATCTGAATGCATGATGTAATGCAGATTGTTAGATCAATTGAAACTTGATGTTTGAAATCTAATGACTAGTTCATAATCTTAAAATTAACATCCTCACTCCCATAAAATGACATTTATGTGACCATCATTAATGGTCATTCCATAATCAAATTTAAGATCAAATATATTTCCTTTGCTCTATCTAAAACTTATTTTCTATGCGAATGTCTTATGCTTTTTGACCAACTTTGAAGGGTTGGATCTTGAAGCATAAGGATCATGGACAAATCAAATTTTTAGGAGTTATTCTCAAGACCAAAGGTAATGAACCCATTTTATCCACTACTCTTACAATTTTCCTAAGTGAATAAATTATCAATTTGGATGGTCTATATCTACTCTTACATGATGTCTTAGTGATGGTCAAGCTCATTTGGCTAAGTATGTAAAACTTAGAAAAATATGATTGAGGAGTAAAATTTGATCATGTATAACTTCATTTGTGATTTAGTGGAGGACATGATACTTGGCACATATAAACTTGGAAAAAATGTAAACAAAACCATATGATCAATGTTACCTAACTCGTCCACATGTGTGAGATATAGTGCCGATAAAATACCTATTTATAATTTTTTTTACTAGGCCTAAGTGTCTCAAAAAACATAATAAAGAACTAGATGGATCCTTTACATTAAAAAACTTTTTCCAATCAATCTCAACATCCTAAAGGGTCTCTAAAACCTATCTATCTACTCATACATTAAAAACTTGATCTATCTAGGTACAAGCTTGGTATGTGGGCCAGTAAAGGTAAACCTCTTTGGAAATTTGTAGGGAAGCATGCATGTTATGCTTATAAAACCTAAACCAGTTTTCTTATCTAGTCCATTGGGCACGGAGTCATTAACCTATAAAACTAAGTTGAACCTCTCTTAAAGTAACAAATACCAAAGAACAAAACAAAATAAAATGCTTGAGGCATTTTGGAAAGAGAAAAAAAAGAACAAAAAAGAAAAGTGCACAAGGCACTTAGAAGAAATCATAAAGCTACTCTAATATATATAATATGTTACAATAGATGCAATGATTATTCAATAATAGGTATTTAAATGAATACCATTGACTGGAATGGGTAGTACTTCTCTATCTAATTGGGTAAGCTAAAAAGTATTGTGTTCTTTGCATCCATGGATCAAATAAAGACCACTCCACAAGATGTCAAACTTGGTATGGTTTCCTAGTTTGGCCTTATTTGAGTCCCATTTGAGGACTAAGTCCCCTTCCTTAAAGATATTAAATATACCTCTTTTTTCAAAGGCTTTTTTAACCTAGGCTTGA
This sequence comes from Torreya grandis, assembly GCA_037957365.1. Taxonomy (NCBI): domain Eukaryota; kingdom Viridiplantae; phylum Streptophyta; class Pinopsida; order Cupressales; family Taxaceae; genus Torreya; species Torreya grandis. The sequence continues at coordinate 1,322,003 of JARHVA010000679.1, forward strand.
TGTGATTCAAAAAATTCATAAAAAGGTCCCTGATTTCTTCTAGCTCCATGTGTTTTATCATCCTCACATTCATGGGCTCATCCTCCATCAACTCAAGTTGATGGGTTAATTCCAATTTAGGTATCTCAAGGGAGATATGTGATTTATATTTTCTTCAATACATTAGAACATATGGATAAATGGAAGTTTTAAGAGTCACCCTCTCATCCCACAAGATTGTCTTTAGCTAGGTGTGCCATGTTCTCTAATTCTCTTCCATGGTCCTCTGGATGATCCTCAACAATTTCTTATTTATGGAATCCATTAGTCCATTTCCTTGAGGATAGTAGTTGAAAAAGGTGATGAGGTATATTCCTATTAATACCCCATTCACTTGTCTTCATACCAAGGAATACCAATCCATTATTAGAAATTATGGTGGTTGGGATGCCAAACCTGGTTATGAGCCTATCATAAAAATCCAAGATTGCACCTTAACTAGCCTCCTTCAAAGTAATGGATTCCACCCAACTGGTGAAATAGTTATTTTTAGTGAACAACCATTTATTCCCTAAAGTTGATGGTGGATTGATCATCCCTATAAAGTCTAACCCCTATTTCATGAAGGGTTATCCACCTAAATAAGATCAAGTGGAAGGGCTGCTAGTTTTTACTTTCTTGCAAAGAGGGAACACTTCTAGCATTTTCTAATCCATGCATGATCACCCTTGAAATTATTAGGCCAATAATAACTTACCCTCATTACCTTTGGTATGGTGGTTTTAGGTGAAAATTTACCTCCTACAAGTCCATCATAGAATTGCCGCAAGAGTTAGATCACCTGATCATCATCTATGCATATAAAGAGTACCCCATTGAGGCATTTTCTAAGAATAAAACCATCAACTAATGCATAAGGTCTAGATTCAATATTTAAATACCTTATCTTCACTCTATCTAAACCTTAGGGGCATTCTTTTGTTTCTAAAAAGTGAGCCATTTCTTGAAGCCATCTCTCTTGAATTGGAGGTGCACCTACCTGTGAGTTGTCTTGGATCACCAAAAAAAATTCCTTGTCTTCTTAGAGGTCATTCACCATATGTTCACATAATCCCTTACCCCTGACTAGCTTGGTAACCTTGATATCTACATCATAATCCATGACCTTTGTGATCCATCCTACTCTCTTCTCATTTAAATCTTTGTGAAGGATAAAATCCCTAACTCTAGGATGAGACACCAAAATATGGATTGTGCTATTAAATGTCATGGGCCTAAAATTATTGAGGATTTTCAAGGCTAAAATAAATTAATTCTTAATAAAAGTGTATCTCACCTCATATCCTTCTAGCCCCTGACTAAAAAAGGCAATTGGCTACTCTATTATTTCACCATTATTCTACATTAGCATAGCTGATACATTACCAATGTTAGCAAAGGTGTACAAGATGAAGTCCTAGGATAAATGAGGCTTCAAGATTGAGGGTGCTCAAGCAATGGCCTGGTTGATGGCTTAAAAATTTTCCTTGCCTTCTTTAGACCAAGCAAATAATTGGCTTTTCTTTATCATGGTAGTGATAGGCTTGACCAAGTTTGCAAAACTAGGTATGAACCTTCTCACAAAGTTGATCTTCCCAAGGAAGTTCTATATTCCCTTTCTATGCTTTTATAAGGATAAGGCTAAGATAACACTTACTCTATTAGGTTCAATGGATAATCCCTCTTTTAAAATAATATGACCCAATAGTTTGCCTTCATGTATAGAGAACATACATTTTTTAGGATTTAAAGAGATCCCATAATCTCAACATATCTGGAATATTAGCCTTAGATGGTTAAAGTGTTCACCAAAATTATTGGAGAAGACTATAATTTTATCCTAGTATACCAACACCATTTGATTTAGCATTCATTTGAAGGCCATGCCCATCACTCTTTGAAAGGTTGACCCAGTATTGGACAATCCAAAAGGCATCTTATGATAATCAGAAGTCCCCCACTTGGCAGTGAAGGTAGTCTTGTACTAGACCTCTAATCTCACTAGCACTTGGTAATAACTTGAATAATATTTCTAAGAGAGAGAAGTGTTTTAAATTAGAAACTACTCATAGGAACTGCTTCATGGATGGTAGAGGGTAATGGTCCTTCAAAAAGACCCTATTGAGATCTTTAAAGTCCACACACAGTTCGATCTCCCCACTCTTCTTTCTAATAGGTACTAGATTAGATAGCCATGAAGAGTGATTGATTGATAAGATGATCTTAGATTCAATGAGCTTGGTCAATTCCTTTCTAATGAGCTCCTCAATCTTAGTATTTATGGGCCTTTGCTTTTACTTGACAAGCTTGGAATTAGCCTCTATCTCTATTTTGTGTTGGGTTAGATTAGGATCAAAACCCTTTAGGTCACTATATTGTGAATAAAATATGTCCACATATTCCTTACAAAGCTCTATGATATCATGTTTTTCAGCTTTAGTGCTCATCTTTCCAAGCTTGAGATCTTGTCTTCAAAGATAATAACTCTCTTATAGTTCTCTACCTTAGTTGACATCATTGATTTATCCTTCCTCATATGGTCCCCTTAGTTAGAGAGGCCTTATAGGGTAACTAGACATCTTGGAAAATTATTGGACCTTATTTAAACAATCTACTCCCTATACTGATGCTGTATTTTTTCTTGGTTGAGGGAGGAGAACTCTATTTCTTGTTATAAGAAACATGCAATCTATTTGTCATTTTCAAAGACCTACTAGTGAGCTTTGTTATCTGACGCTGATGGTATTATTACCACTTTGACATGTGGTTTAACCTTGGTCCTTTTTAATTCATTGGGGATGTTAAAATAATCCCCCATAACTACTAGCCTATCAACATGCTAATTTTTGCCTCTCGACACTGATTAGATGTTAAAGGCCTCAAAGTGCTCAATTAGGTCCCACACTCTATTTTTTTAGGAATTCATCAAAGGGATATTCATTATATTCTAACCTCTAACTTGGTGTAAAACTAATTCACTATCCCTATAGAATTGTAACTACTTGATCCTTCTCTTATTGGCACATTAAAGGCCATAGATGAGACCTTCATATTCTATTGCATTACATGAGTGGCTGAATTAGAACCTATATTAATAGAAGTAATTATCATTTGAAGGGGATATTAGCATGACACCTTCACCCACCTCATTCTTTCTCCTTGAGTCATAAAATAACAACTTCCATACACCACTAAGATGTTCTTGAGGCCTCATGAGGGACTACATAGGTTGGCTTTCTTTATGCAAATAGTTAACATCCAAGTCCTTCTCTTCAACACCTTCTAAGGGGTCTACCAACTAGCTATCATTCCACAGCTCATCCAGGAACATGATTGGAACCTCCTCTATATTGGTGTTCAAATCTCACCCCATTACAAATTCATCTTAATCAATGATGGTGTAATTGATGTTGATATTATCTAATCTATAGGGTTCTATATATAATTATTCAATGGGATCATCTTTGATTGACACTTTGGTCCCATACCTTATCCTTAATGCTATATAGGACTAGTCTACTAAAAGATAACCAATATATTTATGGTGAACTCTTTGTACAAGCATAGTACAAAATGAGGAGGCAAATATAAGATCAATACATCTTGAGCCATTGAGACATTATGACAAGCTTACAGGGTCATGTTGAGGTCCCTAATTATATCATTTGGTTTGGCAGAATAACCATCAATTTTCATCATTCTTTTGGGCTATGGCTTGTATTTTATACAAACCTAATTAGCTATGGACTTTGGCATCACTGAGGTACTAGCCCCACTATTCACTAGGCAATTATACACTAAAGAGTTACCAATGATTACTAAAATATATAAGGGAAGAGGCTTGATTAATTTACCTAACTACCATTCATTTAGACCTTTAACTTCATTGGTGATAAATTCATTCACCTTGATTGGTGGCTTTTCTACAACATTGACCTTTTATATTTCTTCTTGAAGGATGGCTACCTAGTCAGGCATGAAGAGCATGTCCCACATGAGAATACTCACATTTGAATTTTTAATTTGTTCAATAATATTGATGGGTGAACCACCAACCTATACTTATGTTTTGGGAGCCACCACTATTGTTTGTTGAAATTGTGAGCCTTGGGTCACAAAATTATTCCCTTGGCTCTATTTTTTTGGAGGTATTGTAAGCTTTAAAATGACAACAATTTCACTTGGATTTATCAATAAAGGACTGATGGTGGGAATCTCTTTGACTAATTCCTAGTTACCATATATTTTCACTTTAAATTTCACCTGATGAGGAGTTAAGACAAGCTTATCATCATTCAAGTGAGACATTGGAACCATCTTAGGGTTGTGGGTATCCCTATTAGGAGGTGGATCTTTAGATTAGGGGATAGCTCCACTTGATGCATCATTAAAGCTCATGTTCCTACTAATAACACTTGGGGAGATGAAATGGTTAAGGATGATTGAAATTAAACCTAATATATGGGAGGTGATACACCAATTTTTTTTTCTACTCATACTCCTTGACATTCACTTTGAATCAAGAGAAGCCTAACATACACTCCATCTAATGACATCCTTCCCTCTTGCATCATTATTTCAACATGGGGTCTTGGAATTGGCTTAGGCTAGGAAGACTTAGACAATATGAATTATAAGACACACTATTGAATGATCTATTGAATACACCTAAAACACCATTTGACACTTCTTACTGACCTACAAAGAGAAGTCTTTGAATTCACAAGGTACTAGGAAAGTTTATATTGAAGGTAAGCTAAAATACACTTGCACAATATCACAACCATCACATACACTTAGATAATTCTTGAGTGAGGTAAAAATCAGATATATTCATTTATACAAAGAATAATTTTGTAAGTTGTTCATCATACCAAGGTGGAGAGATACATATAATAGCTAAAAGGCTTCATTTATAGAAGAAATAGGAAGATATAGAGAAGAGGAGTCCAAGAGTCACTTGGACATATTTCAACTTTCTCAAATAAATTAAAAAATGCATGAGAGAGAGGGATGGGTGAGTTATATAGTTTTAGGAGTTAAAAATGTCATTTTAAATCATTTATGACTTGTAAAATTGTTTAGAAACTTCTTTCCATGTACAAAAAATTGTCCTTGATAATTGGCCTTCCAAAACAACCTTGTTAATACAACTGATCAAATATGATGATGGTTGTTATTATTATGGGTTACTATCAAGTCCTTACATCCATTAGAGAGGATATTTATCCACCATATCATTTTGGACATGCACCATCATCCAAGACAGTCCCAAAATAGCCCTTTTCCCTACACCTCTCAAACATGGCACCAAAAAACTTCCAATTTTTCAAAATGATCCATGAAAATGGAGGTATGACACTTTTCAAAAGTTTTCGTAGCATCATTTTCATTAAATAAGCCTTAAAAGGCCTCTTAAATGAAGTTTCCCCATTTTTTCCAAGTGTTCACTACTTGCTCCTTGTGACTGACCAAAATGAGAGAGATATAAAACACACTTATGAGGTAATATAGATCAAAAAATGAGTATTAGGACCTATAAAAAGTCTTAAAACATCTCTCAAAAGTGATTTTATCTCTTGAAAGTCTTCCATGCCTATAAAACATAGAAAATGGTCAAAATAAGACCTATTTGACCCCTTTTATATAGGTATGATATATAAAATTGGCATGTTGAGAATTCATGGAGAGTAATTTACATCATCTAAGTGTTGTCATGGCCTTTTACATACATTTGGATGCTCAAATTGGCTCATCTTCCCAATCAGGTCTCTTCAGAGAGTTTGTAAGGGTTTTAGAGGGGTTTCTAATTTTAACCTTTGTTCATAAATTTTACACATTATAATCCTCTAAAAATTACACTTATGGATTCTTAAGGAACCCCTCTAACTTATCAAAATACCTTAAGGTCACATGCAAAGGTATATGAAAGTTCCATGCACTTGAAGGTGACCATTTGAGTCAATTTTGCACATTTAATAGGGTTTGAGCACATTTTAAGCCCAATGATGGCTTCCTAGTGGATATAATACAAACCAAATGTTTTAAAACCTATTAATATACCCTATAAACATTATAAAGCACTATAATGGCTCCTTTGGAACTATAAATGAAGGGTGACTATATTTTGAGACTAGGCCTAGACCTTGTCAATAGGTCTGTCTTTACCCTTAGCCAAAATTAAGGATACCATGGATTTATTTTCATATTATAATGATTTAAAACCTTTAAAATTATCCCCTAATAATGATAAATTAAATTATTAGTCTTATGTAAGTTCTAAATCCTTACCAAGCTACTTCCTTACCATTCCTTGCCATGGTGACTGTAACTCTCCTTGTGTAGGGTGCCCTGATTACTTCCATGGCTTATAACAAGGTGTTTTAGGTCTATATGGATGTGTTATAGCTTATAAAACATTAAATTTTTCCTTTATTTCCTTTTGGTTCATCATTTCACCATTTTCCCTTCATATTATCTCCTTATGCATGGCAAAAGTACCCATACTCTAAGATAACTTAAAGAGGGTTTGTACTATTATATTTGGAAAATTGATTATTTGATCACATTATTAAACCCATAATTATGGATTTTAACATATTTTATCTTATAAATCATCCATTATACCATCCAACTCTCCAAATTTTCTAGATAGACTTTTGAGTAGGTAGCCTATGAAGATGGGTAGGGGATGGACTGTGTTTGGAGATTTTATGGATTAGTTTGAGCTTTAGTTGATGTTTTTGGATATAATCCTAATGATAATTAGGTAAAAATACCCTTCCCATTATTTAATTTCTTTAAAATCCTTCAAATCACACCAATTTCATGGTTTGGATCTTCAACTAGAATGCCACTATCTTAATTGTCCTAGTCATGGTTCTGCCCCTGTTTAGTACACTTTGGCAATCATTAGTCATTGTAGATGTTTTATTTAGGTATTATATGATTTATTTAAGGTTAAAATTCATTAATTTCACCTATATATACTTTTAATAACTCCAAACCAAGTTCAAAGTTGAAACTTCTACCTTACTACCAAGGTATCCCACATGATTGGGTTTTCATGAATTTATGGGCCTATAGGTACTTTTGAGATCACCTAGATCATGTGGTTAATGGATTCATATTTTTAATTTAGGTATAGTGCCTTTCAAGTACTCACTTCACCTTAAAATTTTAGAGTTGACAACTATTTTCCCAATTTGAGGCAAAATCTTTCTAAGGCCTGTTGTAGGTTAGTATTCCCAAGCATGTACGAACATGGGAGGGTCCTTAGGATGCCAAAACATCAAAATAAACTTTTTATCTATAATTTTGGCTTTAAAATGTCATTTATACCATTTTTAATGGTTTAAAATTGATAACATAGTTGAGGATCATCAAATTGAAGTGCAATAACATTTTTCCATCCATACCCTATAGATATCACTGTTATAGTTCAGTGATTTTCTAACTATTAAGGGATCAATAACCATCTTCCACTCCTCCTTTTGACCACAAAATTTTCATATGAAATGCATGTATATAGGGATAAAATTTAAACCAATCAATATCATTGATAACTCATTCTATCATGGAAACCATTATCCTAAAAAGCTCTAGGATCTCTATTTTCCACTTTTAGGGACAGAGGAACCAATATAGTCAACTCATTGTTTTAAAGGAAATTTTTTATTGTATAGAATTATAATAAGTAATGACATGAAATCCATGATCCTTGGTCATGATATAATTTCAAACATGAACTCCATCATATATTCACCACAAACACCTCTGTATAAACCTCTTTGAGTTCTTGTAGAAGCTGACTGTGAGTAAACAAGGTAGTGGACAAGGAAAACATGGAAAATTTTCCTTGAATGAGTGCCAATTTTATGTCTCAAAATGTAATTTCAATGAAATAAATTTCAAAACATGAATCCAAGCACATTAAACACTTCATGGAGCCTCTTCCACATTACAAGAAACATAGGTTATACCCATGACTGCCAACTTTGAGAAATAAGGACAATTGAGAAAACCCTTTTGAGGACATGAAGAGAGAAGGTTTTTTATGTTAGAAACACCATGTATGGGGCCTATTACATCCTAAAAAAACTTCATGAAACTCACACAACTCCATTGATTCTTTAATAGATGCAAATTGATACCCCTTTTGAATGTAATTCCATAAAAGGCTATTTGGAGTGTAAGTGATTATTCATGAAGGATGAGTGACTAATCTGAGACTTCTTATTATGTATGTTAGCTATACATAGATTAATATCCACCTATAGATGCATTCTTCCTTCACTTGTATGGTCCATAACAAGTGTTTGATCTTGCTCTTCCTTAGCTTACCAAGTGAAAATGAAGAAAAATGAGTTACAAATGAAATTTTTTATGAAATATTTTCAATCCAAATGTGAAAATGACTTTTGGGGAGGTTAATAGTCACACCACCATGTTTTTATCTATAAGGGAACTTGAGAAGTTCATAAAAGTGTTTAAAAAGGCCTAGATTTTAGGGAAAACTACCACTTAATTGATGCACCTAAATTTTAACTATCACCTGACATGATACTATCATCATTTAACCTTTTCCATGTTCTCATACACCTTGGAGACAAATATTTCCTCTTGCAAGTTCGCATAAGTTAATTAATGGGCCAAAATATGACTAAAAGGCCCCTTTTTACACATGAGGCACAAATGACTTGTAAAATTATTTAAATATGTCTAAGACCATGTTAGGACATACTGGACACAAAATGGACCTTTGAAAAATTTTGACCAAGGTTTGGCCATGTTTGACTTTGGTTAACTAGGCCATTTCAAGGGGAATGAGCTTAGACAAGGACTATGACGAGGCAAATTAAGATGATAGACCAACATGACACCTTGTAGGACACATGTAAACCTTATTAAAAAGTTCAAAATAGTAGGGGTTAACCTCATTTGACTATAAATCAAATTTAGTCAACACCATCTATGTTCTTTCTTTTAAATCTTGTGTTTGATGCCACTAAAATATGGGCTTGACTAGAACTAGCCTATTGGATAGATACATAGTACTCCTCTTGTTCAAAATTCATTATGATAGCATCCAACTAATTTGGTCCTTGATTTAACCCTTGACCTTGTGTAGGTTCCTCTAGATTGCTCATCATAGGTGCCTCTACATTTTGGGCCATGAGAGCTTGGTTGTATCCAAAATTAGTAGCTTTCTTCCATTGATCATTGAAGGCTTGCTTAAGGTCAAAATTTGTAATAATATGTTCACCAAAGGATTGGTTCTAAGGCATGGTACCATCTGCTTCTTGAGCCACATTATTTTGAATTGGGACCAAGGAGTCGAAAGTACCAAAAACTTTAGGATTGTATCTATTCTGCCTATTGTAGCCATGTTGCCCTTGTTGTTGGTTCTAACCTTGGCCCTGGCTTTGGTAGTTCACCTTATATGGTGGCTTATTTTATTAAAAGGATTGATGTTAAGGCTGATATGAAATTTGATAAGGCTTATTGAAATATTATTTCCTTTTTACATTTACTAGCTCATTCCCTAAGGACTAAAACATGATTTTGAGCTCTTAAAAGTTCTTCTACTCTAGTAAATCACTAGATCCACAAGTAAAAGAATTATCTTGCTTTGGTGCAGGGATTGAAATAATTGTTGGTTTAAGAGGAATGACATATAAGGGAGGGATAAAAATACTATGTGGTCTAATTTTAAGAAATAAGGGAATTAGTGGTTTCGGTGTAAGTTTGCCATCTTGCATCAAACAATTTTCTATCATAATGGCCACCTCATATACATCTCAAAGTATATTTCCTCCCATAAATTGGATCATCACTACTATGTCACTATTTAAAGCTTTTAAATAATTTAGGAAGGCAAATTTATGGGTTAGTCTAATTATGACTATGATTCTATCCCAAGTTTTTATGAACCCTATGTTGAAGTCTTGAATGACTTCATGAGGAGCTCTTTTAATGTTTGTTAGTTACTCTAAAAGTGACAAATGGTCACTTTTGTCCTCAAATCTTGTACATAAGGCCTCTCTTAATTAGTACCACATTTGAATGGAGTTAGTAGCAAGGCCTCTATACCAATCTAGGGCATTTCCTTTGAAATAAGTGGTTAGTAGGCTAATAGCTATATTCTCCTCAATGACATTATGGATATTATAAAAATTGGTTATGTTCATGAAGTGCTTATAGGGTGTTAGAGATTAGTCTCTAGAGTAATAGAGAACAATTTTAAGGACTAAAAATGGGATAGGATCATAGTGAGCAAGGCCTAGAGGTCTTTGGCCATTAAAAGCCACAAAATATCTAGGGACTACCATGGCTATGTAAAGGGTTAATAAGGGTTTTCTTGTAGTTATAAGCATGTGTATTGGTGAACCTTAATATTTTGCTGAATTGAAAGGTATTTCAACAAATTTAAGGGGAATACCTCTTGAATCTAACTTTTTTGTTACCTTTGGCATGAGATGAAGCTACTATTCTACACTAGAGTGTTGATTCTTCCTTTTGGAGTTGATATATGTTGTTTGGGAGCTTAACTACTATAAATTTGATCACACTAACACCAAATTTGATCAATATTTATTTTTAAAGAGGTGGATCCTACCAGGTGTGCCAAAAACTATTATATACTTAATTTTCACCCTTGGAGAGGGTTCTTTAGGCTCTCTCCAACTAAGATATAATATTGGGAAAACCCTAGGCTGTGGGTATCTTGTAATGGGGTTAAACCTCTAAATAAGGCTAGATTCCTCTTGATGCTCACCTAAAAATAATGATAAAATAATGCTTCATAGGGAAAAGGGTTATAAATATGGCTAAAGGCTCCTAATAAATCTATAAGGGTGATCCACCAAAGTTAAAAGGACACTTATATAGGCTTAAACATGCACAGGATCAGAAAAAGACAACTATGCCCTATTCAATCTCACTAATTGCATAAATATTTCATAAAAGAGGTTCCAAATGGAACACTAATATAGACCTACAATTTAGATTCAAAACACATTCAAAGAGGTAAGCATATGTATAGTAAATTAGGAATAATCTCCTTCAAAAATTCACCATACACAAGCATGCTAAACATTTCTTAAAGATAACACATAAGAAAATAGTTGATCTTATTACTTCAAAAGGTAGTTCTTAAAATATTTTGATAGAGTTTAACCTTATCAAATGAGCACACTTTTACAAGAGTTTCAATGAGTATCCTTGTCTTAGAAACAAAATTCTAAAGTCTATAAAATGAGAACCTCTATAATGGGAATGAGACCAGGATATATCAGAGAAGAGAGAAAGGAAGGATGTGAGAGCATGCCATCAAAAAAAGAACATCGTCTTAGGTTATTAATCAAAATTGATTTTCCACCTTTAGATCAATAAAAAACAACCTTTGTCTTGTTGAGTGAAAATGTCTCTAAATATTTTGATGATGTATTAAATGCTCCTGGTTGTATTTACCAACACTAGATATTTTCCTTGATCCTTCGCATCATCTTTCACTTGAAGACAAAACTTCATACTCATAGAATTAACAGGATCATGGATTTATGACTTTTAGGCAAATAATTATCAATATTATGGCCATGATAAAGGATGAAGACAATTTGGATTAATTATATCTCTATTTTATCTTTTAGTTTGGATCATAGGTCCATCTATTGGTTGAAAACCAATCTAAGGTTGTTGTTTTTCCTATAGTTTCCATATCCTTACAAACCTATAAAATGCATAACTTTTTCCTTGATCTAAATAGGTCCAAATAGACATACTTTATCTCTATAAGATCCAAAAGTTCATTGTAAACAAATAATTATTTAGAAATGGTAAACTAGTCATAATAATGAATCTTGAAAGTCATAAAAGGTCAAACCAAAGATCAATATTTAGCTCTAATGGCTATCCCTTATGTTCCTTATATCCTAATACATTAGTTAGACCACTCCATGACATTTTAATGAGATTTAATGACGTCATTAAAACCCTACAAAATATTTTTGTCTATGATATAAAATATCTTTTTCTCTAATTGGTTATTAAAATATGACTAAAATCATTGACACTTTGACTCAACATGCTTTATCATTTTAAATCTATATGAATGCCCTTGGATCATTGATATTTTTACAGTTAAATGCATCATTGACACTTTTTATTCACCCATTCACCTTTTATATTTATTGACCCTTTAACTTCCACTCACCATTAGATCTAAATGTATGATGTAACATGAACCATTAGATCAACTAAGACCTGTTGTTTGAAAGCCAATGACTAGTTCATGATATTAAAATTAATGTCCTCACTCTTATGAAATTATGTTCATATGAACATCATTGATGATCACATGACCATAAAATTTAAGCTCAAATTGATTTCCTTTTCTTTGTCTAAAACTTTATTTCTGTGTGAATGTCTTATGCTTTTTGACCAACTTTGAAGGCTTGGATCTCAAATCACAAGGATCATGGAGGCATTAAATTTTCAATAGATGTTATTGAGACCAAAATGAATGAACCAATTTGATTCATTAGTCCTAAGATATTCCTAAGTGAAGATATTAAATGCTCAAGTTAATTGGTCCATATCTACTCCTATGTGATGTCTTGGTGATGGTCAAGCTCATTTAGCTAAGTATGTAAAACTTAGTGAAATTTGATTGAGGAGTCAAATTTGATCATCTATAACTTCATTTTTTCTTTGGTAGAGGACCTAAAACTTGTTTCATATAAACTTGGAAAAAATGTGAATAAACCCATATGATTAATTTTCCTTCACTCATCCACACGTGTGAGATATACCACTAGTAAACTACCTGTTCAAAATTTATGTTACTAGGCCCAAATGCCTCAATGAACACAATGAATAACCAAATGGATCATTTTCATTCCCACACTTGTTCTAATCACTCTTGACATATTAAAGGGTCTCTGAAACCTATCTATCTCCTCATACATTAACAACCTAATCTATCTGGGTACAAGCTTTATATGTGGGCTAAAAATGGCCAATAGTTCTTATAGGTCATTATAAGCATAATTTACAATTTAGTGTCTAGATTTAAAGTGGATATTTACCCTCTCCTGCTAATTTTATAAATGATCAATTCCTTATTATGAAATATTTATGTGAGATTAATGTTATTTGGTCTTTAACGTGTTTCATAGTGTGTATTGTGTGATTTTGAGTGATCAAATCATTGGTGCATCACCCCTTTTTACATGATTTTATAAGTTTTATCAAATATCTCTCCCTTTTCCAAGAAAGTGATAGTTTAGTTTTATTATAGGTGATAGATATAGAATGAATCTAACATTCTCTAGAGGCTTGATCCATTATTAGGATACACAGAGCCTATGATTAGTTACATATTGGATTAGATTTGAGTAAGAAGATCTGAACAATCCCCTTACTCAGCTAGGGTGAAAATATAGAACCCTAACACCACCAACATGACCACACATATTATAAGTGTAAATTGGAATGAAAACCATTTTCCATTCAAATATAAACTATTATTATGTATGTTCATAAATTACTATCATACCTTATGAATTTGAAAATGTATATATGTGCATGAACCAATATCATGCCCCTTGAATCTATACTATTAATACATAATTCTATACAATTATATTCTAAATTTAATAACTATATCTTAAATTTATGTGTATACATAATCCTATAATTAATTTTATTTTAAACTATGTACATATGTCCATGTATATTAACCCAAGTGCATATGAATTTATACTCAACTATTTATGAATTGAGTGCATATGCATGTCATACGGCCATGTAATCTATATCAATATGCAAATATCTATCATATAATTAAACCATATGATCTATGAACCATTCTAAATCTCTGAAATCTATACTCTAATATAATTTTTTATTCATGTAGGTTTGTGTCTCTATGAAAAAACTACTATAATGCATTGCTTTTGAGATGATGGATGTGTCTTGTAAGTAGCCTATCTCAAAATAAGAGTTAACTTTACCATGTCCTGTATAAATATAACATCATGTAATATCATGTGAATATGTGGAAAGTATATTATCATAGTAGTTTAAATGTCAATCAAGACATGTATGTAACATTTGTACTATAGATCATATGATTCATTTTTAGATAGATGTATGAATGAAACATGTATTAGTGGGATCGTTGAATAAGACTATTAAATAAAATATATGATATAGATCAAGTCACCACTCAATGTCAGCAAGCTCAACAATCATAAGTGTTAGTGTCACACATAAGGCCAAGGTCCACATACAAGAGACTTAAATATGTCTTAATAAAAAAGATGAAGGCCATACATAAGGGGAGATAAAGGTGTCCCAAACAAGGGACATCAATAATGTCACACCAAATAAGGTCAAGGGCCACACTCAAGGGAATAAAAATTACAAAGTAGCCTACCATGTAAAAGAGTAACAATATCAATGGAATAATAATAACTAAACTAGTCTACACCATCTATATGTGTCAATATTAGATCATAATATAATAACATATCCATGTACCACTATATAATATATGGGTAACTATCAAGACGTGTGTAAGAGATATAGGTAACTCAACTTGGTAGAAAGGTCATAGAAAGATATAATCTATAGAAATGAAACCTATGGAATAAAATGCCCCCAGTATTGGCATGGCTATTATGTAGAGGAAAGTCCAACATCTGTATGTGTGACCTACTATCTTGAATCACACTTGTATCTAGTTAAATTCATGTGTATGAAAATAATATTCCATCTACAAACCATATGATAAATAACATATGTAAATAGTGTAATCTAGTAAGCATGTCATGTCAAGTCCTTATATTTAAATTTTTGAGTATTTGACATGTTTTTGTATTTTTTTGGGTATTTTTGGAATATTTAAGGTTTTAAAAAGATAATTAATAATCAAATCAATGGGAGGGTCATGAAAATATCCTATATCAAATAACATAAGTATCCTCTATTATGGATGAAAGGAAAAAGGTGTGGACATGTTAGAATAATATAATAAGTCACATGATGTATGCCAACCATCATGATCACTGCTCATAGAATTCATTATATTATAGGTAGCTATATAAGTTATATAAATCTATGGGGTTTTTTGTCTATTAGGAAAATGTCTCGCTACCTATGTTTACTATAAAACATTCTAAACTATATGTATTGTTAACTAAGTACATGATTTAGGGGATGATGCCTTCTATGAGCCTAAATAACTCTTTGATATGATTGGTACTAAACATATGACTATCTAGTAGATATAAATACTTTCCCCTAAATTGGGTATATAATTATGTATTGCATAGGTTTAACCACCATCTCCATATATTTACCATGTGTGAGTGTATCAACTATTTCTATATAATGATTAGGAATATGTGTAACAAACAACTATTTTATTTATAAAGCTGGATGAGGAAATACCACTAGCTATAGAGGGAACTCATTTTCTTGACCTATAACTATGACTATCTTGTAGTGGATGTAATTCAAACATTGGTGCATTATAAATTCTACTGCATGCTTTTTTGTCTTCTAAGGTCATCCTAATAACATGTAAAAGACCACATTCTCTTTATTAATTAAGAATGACATAGCTAATATGGTGGAGCCCATATAAGGAGTTAGTATTATATTTCCCAAGGTATTATATTCTATCCATATAATCCCTTAACTAATTTTGATGTAGCTTGTAAGTTTTATAATGTGTACATGAGGGAGTGAATAAGTGTCATCACACAAACATATTCACTTAAACCATTGTCGATCATGATAATGAGTATGGGTTTCTCATTGATATAGGCTCATATTAAGATTCTATGAACATATGAATCATCATCAATAATATCATTATCATTGAATGTGATAATAGGTTGTTGTGGTAAAGTATCAATAAGTGTGATAATAATAGAATCTATTGGGTGGTCATACATCATCGATGGAGGATGCATGTTGTATACATGGTGTAATTCTAAAGTATATTTAGTTTTTATTTTCTCATATTTAGGAAATAGATCATTAAGTATATTCTAATTTTGGTTTCCATATGGTAAGTACAAATATTTGGTAAGTATAATTTAATTCCACTCAGTTACACATTATGCTTGCATTCGCTTGCTAAGAGGAGACAACAACCACCACACACTATGCTTGATTTAGTTTTCCATTTAGCTCAAAAATTTGATAATTTTACATCAAAGGAGAGGTAAGAAAAAAATTTTAGCTAATTAACCAAAAATTTACTATTTTTTTGTATTTACATTATTTTTTATTAATTTTAATTATTTTTTAGTTTATACAATTTGTTCATGGGAAATAAAAAATGTGGGAATTGAAGAAGACGAAAATAATTCACAAAACCATAATGACCCTTCTAACCATCCTCTCCCTCCTAAAACTACATGAGACCCCCAGGTAGTCAGGAGGACTTTTCCAGACATATAATATAAAATAACATATATATTAAAGATATAATTAAGAGAATGAGGGGCCCTCATTTGACCAAAACCCACTGTAATTCTTTTTCAAATACCTTAGAGTCATTAGTAGGACAAGTTGACTTGATAACAAGTCAAATTGACATATATGCATATTAAAGAGAGATGTAGGTCTTACTATGATAAAAAATTATTAGCGGCTAGTGTGAGAGATTAAAAAAAAAAGATAATTTTTTTGAAATTTTCAATGATCCATCAACCAATACACCACCTATATTATCATGCACATGGTTTCTAATCCACTAGTGCTAGCATAATTTGATAGGAGACAAGTTCAAGGACTGATGATGGATGGTCTTTGATTATAGGCCTTATAACAACCATGAGTTTCTTTTTTTTTGAATTAAGAAAATATATTTCAATTTCATCCATAATTAAATTCATAATTATTTTGACTACTCAAAGTTTTTGGGCCAAGGAAAAGTATCTATGTAGGATATAATAGGTGAACATCATGAATCTAATTAGCTTGTAAGAGTCCATATTAAAAAGCCACATCATCTTAAGATAATCCCCTATTTATTGAAGGAGGTAATATAGATTGACACTTTGCATGTGCTTAATACACTTATTGATACTCCCATTATATATATGAGTAAGAAATTTGATAATGATGTTGGAGAGGATGGACATGGGGATGATTTAGCTAGCACTAATGCTCAATAACATCATTTTAGATCCTATTATGTTATATGCATTGGAATTTAATATAAGGATGGTGGTCCTTCTACGGGGATAGATGTTATGGTTATAAATGATGCATTTTTGTCACAAACATTTAGTGTGGAAACCTTGAATTCACCTATGTAGGTATATTATATATTTGACATGTTAAATCTAATATATATGTGTATTTAAAAGGTAATAATTAATTTACATATAAAATTAAATAATGTGTGTGTGTGTGTGTGTGTGTGTGTATGTGTGATTTTCTATGTTACAAGAGGAGATAGTCCCATCATTTTCATAACTATATTATGGCCCTTCTACTAGTGCATATTTTACTGTTACTTAAGCAATGCATACATATATAGAGGTTATTTTTCATTAATATATATATATATATATATATATATATATATATATATATATATATATATATATATATATGAAGTATAATATTAATGAAAAATCACCTCTATATATGTATGCATTTCTTGAGTAATAGTAAAATATGCACTAGTAAAAGGGCCACAATCTAGCTATGAAAATGACTAGACTATCTCCTCCTATAACATATAAAATCACATTATGTTGTTATATGCATTGGACCTTAAGATGAGGATGGTGGTACTTCCAGTGGGATAGATGATATGATTATGAATGATGCATTTTTATCACAAATATTTAGTGTGGACACCTTGAATTTAGATAGGTTAAATTTAAAATATATCTACATTTAAAAAGTAATAATTAATTTACATCTAAAATTGTGTGTGTGTGTGTGTGTGTGTGTGTGTGTGTGTGTGTGTGTGTGTGTGTGTGTGTGTGTGTGTGTGTGTGTGTGCGTGCACGCGCGCACATGCATGTGCATGCTTAGATAGAAATCTTATTTTGTTTATTTAGTTGATGACCATAATGGAGACTTCTCCATCTATAAAGGTAGGAACAAACATAGGCATTTCTACTATGATTTCATCTGTGTGACAACTCACTGAGGTATGATAACTTGTAATGTTCAATTATAAATATATATTTATTTTATATATTTTCCTATATACTTGTGAAAATATAAATAATATGAATGTATTATCTATGAATGGTTATCTAATGATTTTTTATAGTCCCATTGAGATGATTAGTAGATCACAAACTCATTTTTCTCTCCTTTTCACATTCTTATGTGTGAGGCTCAACCTACCATTGAAGTTGTTGAGCATCAAAATAAAATTAAACATGACCAAGAGATTGAAATAAATTATTTTTAAATAGTTTTTGTATCATATTAAAATTAACTTATGAACTCAGTTTCATATCTAGTATGTAAAGTTTCTAACAATATTTATATATGAATAGGTTCAACTATAGGTGAGTTATGAATGTAAAAGGCCTCAAAATCAAATCTTAGAGTAATATAAGGTATTTGAGGGATATCCATATAAAATCAAAGTATCTAAGGTATAACATTCTATGATCAAGGAAAAGAGAGGGAGGATTTTTGATGAGTAATTTATTGTATGCCTATATGGCAATGCACGCCTTTTTGGCATTATATCCATATATGGCATTGACCTGAAATTTATTATATTCAAATTGTGTATTCCTTTATTGATTTTTTTTTTGTGTGTGTGTTCACATTTTAAAGTGATCATATTTATATGTACAAATTATCCCACATTATTATTACCAAACTAAATTTGATGCTTGTATGGCCATATTTAATATTTCATTTTTGTAGAGTGTTAAATAAATAAATGTCATCAAAAAATGATTCTATAAAATTCAGTGTACTTAATAAAATATTAAATAAAAATCAATCATACAAAGAGTGAATAAAATATATTTAAATAAATTAAAAAATAAAAATGATATACAACTAGATGCAATTGAGTGTCAAATAAAAAATGAGTGAGTTAGCTTAACATGAACCAATTATGGTTGACAAAAAGGCCAACCAACATGCATGAGAAATAATTAATAAAATATATTGAAAGAATAAAGTAATGTCAAATTAGTATAATAAGGTAGGTTTACACCACTAATAAATGGTATCCCATTTATTTTATATATGGGTCCCACTATAGTAAGTACTCCAACTTAATAGCATCATTTTATGTCGACTAACATTTAAAATTAACGTGTTAACTATGAACAGTCCTAACACCAACCTTACCTAAGGTTTCATAGTACTAACATTAATATTGAATGTCCCAAAAAATTCATTGAATTTAATTATTATAAGCACTAAATTATTTATAAAATTTATATAGGTATGGAATTTTCATGTTTTGTTGCATCACCAAAGGTATAAGAGACTTAAGATCTCCATTTGTAGAAATGGCCAAATTCTCATCTCTGTGTTCAAGACAATGTTAGAGATCTCCACCCCTAGTGATTCATGGATGAAAATTGAAATCTCCAACATATAAATAGTCGTGAATAATAACTAGGACCAAGTTTTTGGCCTCAAATCACACTCATTTAGGAGATGAAGTACCTATTTTGGCATCAAGAACATCCTTTCCAATCCAAAAAATTATGGTTTCTAGGAAACAATTAGAGGCACATAAAACAAAAATGTAAGTCTCTTACTTAAACAAAAAGAACATTCACATGAATTTCAAATACCTTTAGTTTCACCCTATATCATGGTGATAAAAAATAATATATGAATCCATGGTAGATGGTATACTGATCAGTGTTGAAATGTATTTTTTATGCATTCAAGAGACAAGTTCTTGTCCTCCAACTAAAATTTCTAGTTTCAGGACCTCCTATTGAAAATACATCACTTAAAACATATTTTTATGGGAAAATAACTCAAATTTTCATGACCAAAAATTTTAAAACCACATAGATACATATTTTACATCTCCTCTAGAATGCATAAACACTAACAACAAATGTTGTCAATGGTCAAGGCACAATTAGAGATCTCCACCTTATCAAAATAAGTTCTAAGAATGTTGATCCAAATGAATACACTGATTCAAGATGAAATTTAAGAAATGTATTATTAAAGATAATATAGAGAAAACACATGCAAATACAATAATGAAATCAAAGAGAAATAATTGCACCAAGACATGAATTCTCTAATAATCCACACAATATACTGCATTAGAAATATAAAGGGAGAAATGTACATATATAGGTTGGAGAGGGAAATATACCACACATTATAATGAATGTAGGACTAATCTTCCTAATTAACCCAGATGACCTCTAGAGCCCTAAGCAAGATAATACAATGGTGTAGGAAAAACCCAGTGGGAAAAGGCCTACACCAACACCCCACCATAAGTGTAGCTTAGGTGGATGATGATACAAAAAATGGGTCCTAGAAATAAGGCCTAATAAGGTACTCATGTATAATGCAATCCCTCATACATAGAGAAGAGAAAACCCAATGGAAAAAAATCCCACCAAAAGAGAGAAATGAAGATGCAAAGAGGGTATAAAGCCCCTCCTAAAGACAAAGATGATGCCAAAGTAGATCGCACCCCAACAAAAGATCATAGATGAATGGAATTGATCTCAATGAATGGTTTTATGAAGATATCAACATCCTTCTTTGAATATTGAAAAAATACTAGGTTGATGACCTGCTCATGAATTAGTTACTGAATGAAGTGCATGTGAATATTAATGTGTTTGGTATTTTGATAAAGGAATAGATTCCTATTAATCTAAATGATTATTTGATTGTCATAAAATATGA
This sequence comes from Torreya grandis, assembly GCA_037957365.1. Lineage (NCBI taxonomy): Eukaryota > Viridiplantae > Streptophyta > Pinopsida > Cupressales > Taxaceae > Torreya > Torreya grandis. The sequence continues at coordinate 1,342,931 of JARHVA010000679.1, forward strand.
CTATAGGCCACCTGATCTAGATACCAATCTTAGAAATAATACCTTAAAACCAAATAGCCTTAGTTATCTATGTTAACAAATCCCTTGTACTCTACCTATGTGTAAGATAGAGCATAATATTCTACTTCTTGCTCAACCAAGTGATGGGGCAAAAACACAATGAAAAACTATAACATAAATTGAACTTATGACTCTCAGTATCACCAATCCAATCTGAGTCTGTGTATCCAACCAAGTCAAAATTAAAACCAACCTTATACTATATCTCATACCTATGTGAACCCTGAATGTAGTTCAAGATCCTCTTATCTACTTTTCAATGCAATCCATGGGGTTCCTAAATGAATTTCAAAATAATGCCAACAACATAAGAGATGTTGGGTCTAGTGTGAGTCAAGTAAATAAATTTGTCAAGAAGTTGTTGATACAATGTAGCATCAACCAATATAGTGGAACAATCTACCTCAAGCTTGAATTCAGAGAGGAATGGAGTTAGAGATGGCTTATAGTCAACCATATAAAACCTTGCCAAAATATTAAGAGAATATTTGGGTTACACAAGTGAAATCCTTAAATATATCTAAGTGATCTCAATTCCAATAAAGTAGTGTAGTAGGCCCAAGTTAGTCATGGTAAACCTATCTTGAAGAGTTTTCTTCAGTAGTGATATAGTCAAAGAACTCCCTATGATTAAAAGGTCATCAACATATAAAAAAATTATCAATAATGAATCATCTTGCCACAAAAAGTACACATTGGGGTCTAAGTGACATCTAGTGAAATTCTAAGTAATAAGCAAAGAATCTATTTTAGCATACCAGGATTGAGGGGCTTGTTTGAGGCCATAAATGGATTTCCTAAGTTTATACACTAAAGAATAATCCTAAATAAAATTAGGTGGATGCTCCATGTAGATATCCTCCTCAAGGTCTCTATGAAGAAATGCACTCTTCATGTCCATCTAATGTACACTCCATTCATTTTCTTTAGCTTCCAAAAGTGTGATTTTGATCAAAGTCATCTTATCCATGAGTGTAAAGGTTTCTAATTAGTCGACACTAGCTACCTATGAAAATCCCTTGGCTACTAATCTAGCCTTGTACTTATCAACTGACCCATCTGCAATATACTTGGTCTGATATATCTATAGACATCAAACCATATTACTTCCTTTAGGAAGAGAAGTCAAATCCTAAGTGTGATTTCTAATCAAGGAATTATATTCCTCATCCATGGCTCTATCTCACTCAAGTATTCCTGAGGTTTCTTTGAAAGTTTATAGATTTATCATGGAAGAAAAAAAGGCATGTTGTCCTCTCTAAAAGTCCAATTGAGTATGTCTATCATCATCTACATCCCTTGGCCAAGTGCCTGCACTCTCAAGTATCTACCTAGCATAAATGGGACTAAGATGGGTGAGTCAAGTGCTAAATCCTTATCCTCTAATGCATGCCTAGAAATGGATGAGGATGACTCCCCATTACTCTACTTATTATTATAATTATAAGAAGAAGAGGTGACCTATGCCTCATGAACCTGTTATGAATGATATGAATCTTTAAATTACTCAGTAAAACTAAGTGAAACTGATATAGAGGGAGAAGTGTCAAGTAAAGATTTAGTGGGACTCTCCTACAACCTAATAGTCCTCTTGATGAAAATTGATAAGTCATAGGATGAATAATTCTATAACCCCTGAACCCATATGGATACCCAATAAAGATGTAAGGTTTGGATTAAACCTTCATATCATTGCATTTTTTTGTGAATGTGCAACATCACTGATGATCCAAAGACCCTAAATTTTTTCACCTCTAGTTTACTATTATTCCAAGCTTCATAAGGAGTGATACCATTTAAAGCTTTATGAGGAACCCAATTATGAATGTAACATACACAACTGATGGATTTTACACAAAACTATAGATCTAATGATCTAGAGTGAATAATATATTTGGTCATCTCCTTTAAGGACTAACTCTTGTGTTTTGATCCACCATTATACTGAGTGTATGGTAATATCCATTAAAGATCAATCCCCTCAATGGCACAAAACTACTCAAATTTATGGTTAATGTATTCCCCCCAACTATCTATTTGAAGGATTTTGATGCAATTTCCTAATTGCTTCTTAGTTAGAGCCTTGAAGTCTCAAAAATTATCTAAAAATTTAGACTTTTGTCTAAGAAAGTAGACCCATGTGTACCTATAAAATACATCAATGAAGGTGAGGACGTATCTAGACCTAATAAAATAACGATAAGGAAACTACCCCATGACATCACTATGAATCAACTCAATAGGAACTAAAGCTCTCATAGCTTTACCTTTATCAAATTTTTATTTGGAATGTTTTCCAAGGGAACAATCCTCATAAAGTCTCATAAAGAATTAAACTCTATGCAAGCCTATAACCACATCCTACTAACTCAGCTAATCCAGATAGTGATAGTTAAGATGGCCAAACCACTCATGTCATAGCCTACTAACTCAATATAAATGGGTAAGAAATGTAATAGGAGGAACATATAGTGTAAAATTTGAGGTGTGTAGCCTATAATGGTGATTAACCCTCCCTGATATAATTTTAGAGTCACTGTGTAGCTCTTTAATCTCAATTGAATCTAGTGTTAACTCGACTCTTATGCCCTACTCTATGTGGGTAATTTGATATACTAAAAGAATATTAGTTAATAGTGAAGGTACACTTAAAAAATTTGTGAATGTTCCACCTTTTAATTCAATTTTCCCTCTTCCTAAAAATTTTGTTGGAGTGTCATCACCCCAAGTGATCAAATACATGCTACAAGGCTCTAAGTCAAGAAACTCAACCTCTAAATAACCCATATGGTGTGAAGCACTAGAGTTGATAACCCAAGATGAAGTAGATGTGGAAGCCACTACAATTAAATTTTTTACCTTAGTTTTCTCCTTCCCTTTTTCCTTTACTTTAGAATATTCTTTGGCTGATAATGACTATTTGATAGACTTAGGTACCACTATATTATTTTCTCTAGGAAATGTGTAAGGTGGTCTATTTATTTATTCATACACTTTTGATAATCATGCCCATTATTATTAAAATAGGAACACTTAACCTTTTCTCTCTTAGGTTTCCCTTTTGAGGAGGAGGATTTAGTGCTAGTTTTTGTATTGGTTTTTTGTTCTTTCTTCTTCTCAAGATCCTTACTCTTTTGTTTCTTATCCTTGTTGCTAGAGGCTTTCTATTTCCCATTCCTAGTAATAAGGATTAAAGGTTTAGAAGACTTGAGGGTTCCCATCTGGATCAATCTATCTTATTCCTTAGTTATATCTATAATGAAGTCATCTAAGGATGGCATTTTCTAGTTGGATCTTATAGTGATCTTGGTCTCATAAAATGAAAAAACAAATATAGAGTAATCAGGGACTAGTTTTGTAAGCATAAAAAGAACTAAATACTCTTTTTTTTTCTCAATTTTACACTCTTTTACCTATAATCTAAGTGACTTAATCTTGATGAATAATTTATCCAATTTTAAATAGTTACTAGGGTTCAAACTAGTTAGCTCAATATCAATCTCATGACCCCTCATGGTGTCAATTTTCACAAACAAGCTAGCTAGGGTGTCCCATACTTCTTTGGGAGATTTGATCAACTCTATGTGAAATAGGAGTTATGATGACATTGTAAGACATAATATCCCAAAATATTCATCACATTTACTAAACCATTTTATCTTATCTACTTCAATTGTGGTCTTAACTTCTACCCCCATAGTTAATCGAAACAACCCTTTACTTCTAAGAACCATTGTAATCTTACTTTTCCATTCCTAGTAGTTGAAGGGTGTCAGTGAATTAAAAATTTTAAGATCCAGTGCATAATTAAGATTAAAGTGTTTTTATTATTGTTATAAAAATCAAATGTGCAAAAAAGGAGATAATTATAGAACAAAATCACAACCACAATATAACCCCCCTGAAACCATGTCAGGCAACCCCCCCCCCCCCTCAAATTTGACACTTTATAAGCAGTGTTTTTTATAATTCAAATTGGCCCAATGCATGATAAATAAAAAATAAACACTTTTATAAAATATGATACTCAATTTTGAGTTATCATTTGCAAGGTATTAATAATATAATTTTTCATAAATAGGCCTATTGACTAAAATCTTGCCCTTGAAACTTAAAAAAGTACCCTTGGGCAAGGTAAATATGCCTTCTAATCACTTGTTAGAACCAACAAAAATTATATAATAAAGTGGTTTGGTATTTTAAGGGGAATTCAAACTCATACCAATCTAGGTCTTAACTTCATCTTCATAAGTTATAGATATAAGTTTTAAAAGACTCAAAAATTCTCTCTTTTAAATATTTTCAAATAGATTGATTTTCAATAGAATAGAATGATGTTATAGGAAAGTAATAATAAAAAAAATATAAGAAGATCATAATACCCACATTTAAATATACCTTTACATAGGCCTACATGGACCAAAATGCCATGGTATAGGTTATGTGGATCAAAATTCTTTAGATCAAGGATGCATGAATCAAAACACCTTAAAGGAAGGACCTAAAATGTTGGACCAGATATAATTCATACCAAAACCATGAACAACAAGCTAGTCATTGCCCAAGGCCAAGCTTCCTCCTCCCTAAGATTCAAATCTCTCTCTCAAGTGGTGTGATCTCTATTCAAGGCAAAATCATAGTGGAAATTAGTCAAAGAAATGCTAAAATATACCAATGAGCCTTCGAGGTGAGCCAAAAAAAAATGAGAGGTGTTTGGTCAAAGTGTTGAGTAATATTTTATTCAAGACATCACCTTTATGTTAGCACATTAGTTTATTAAATATAATGGCATAGAGGGTTTTGAGAGGCTCAAAATGAGGTGACTCAACCATTTCAATCGTAAGCCTAGATTATATTATATGACATGTTGTATAATGAATTTTTGAGCTATAATCAAGATCCATATGCATTGGGAGTATACATGAGCTTTACAAGCCAATGGATAACTTATATGACCGAGTTGCAAGAGCCTATCCTCAATCCATCAAATGCATGAAAATGATAATACATCAACCTTAGATATGAAATAACCTTCCTTATATATTTAATACATAAAATAAAAATTTTAAAATGGAGAGATATAAATTGAAATCAAATGAACCCAAGATTTCAAATGAAAACTTGTAGAAAAAACAAGCAATCCTCAAATCTAGATCTGCTCTGATACCATATTAAAATGAGTTCCAAGAATGATGATCCAAATGAATGCACTAATTCATTATTAAATTTAAGATGTGTATGTTTAAATACAATATAGAGAAAACACACACAACTATAGGAATGAAATCAAAGAGAAACTATTACACCAAGACACGAATGCTCCAATAATCCAAACAATATATTGCATCAAAAATCTAAAGGGAGAAAGGTGCATATATAGGTTATAGAGGGAAATATGCCAAATATTATAGTTAATATGGGACTAATCTTCCCATGTAACACAAATGACCTCTAGATCTATAAACAAGCTAATACAACCATGTAGGTAAAATCTAGTGGGAAAAAGGCCTACACCAACAAAGTGCCAATGCTTCTTGACTAAAAAATAGAATCACCACCATGTCAGGAATGGTAAATAATTTATAGGATAAAGTTATTTTCCTCTAATTATACTTGATAAAAATATGAATTAACCATTATACCCTTAAGAATATCCTTTTCAATATGTAAAATTGTAGTTTGTATTCCAACTTTATATGTGCATAGAAAAAAATTGTAAGTCATTTGCACAAACAAAAAAACATCATGTGCATATTAAATCCCTATAATTTTACCTTGGATCATAATTATTAGAAATAAGATATGAATTTATTGTAGATGGTATAATGATTATTATCAAAATTTAATTTTTATGTAGTCAAGAGACAAGTTTCTACCCTCTAACAAACATTTTTGTTTCCAATACTTCCCCTTTAAATTATATCACTTCTAACACACACACACATAAAAATCACATGTGTTACCATGAACATGACCTCATAATCCAAACTAATACATGTTTTTATAACTTTTTTTTAATGTGGAAACATTGAGAATAAATGTCATCAATATTCAATGCATAGTTAGTGATCTCCACCTTTGGTATGTTATGGTTGAAAACTAGCATCACCACCATGTTGGGGGTGGTGAATAACATATAGGATAAAGTTATTTTCCTCTAATAATGACCACTCAAGAGAAAAATTACTCATTTTGACCTTAATAATGTCTTTCCTAATATGATAAAATTATAGTTTTTTAGGCCAACTTTAGATGCACATAAAATGAAAACCATGATTCATTTTTTGAATTGAAATAAAATTCATGTGCATGTAAAATACATGTATTTTCACCCTAGAGTATGGTGACTAAACATAAGATATGAATATGTGGTAGATGGTATATTTATTACTTCCAAAATGTAGTTTTTAATCAATCAAGAGACAAGTTATTATCATGTAACTGACATTTATACTTTCAGGACATTCCTTTGAAAATCTATTACTTCCAACACATATATAAATGAAAATGACACATGTTCTCATGATCACAACCTAAAAATCCACCCTATTAAGAGATGAAGTACTTGTTATATCCTCAAGATAATATGAAATTTTGTAATAATAATACTAACCTTCTCTTGATATTTTATTAAGCTTCTCTTAACTTCAAGAATATGAAGTTATTTAGTAATGGTGATATCCACATGAAGTTGGAAGCTTATTTGAAACCTATAACTGAAAAAAAATATGTTAGTAAGTAATTAAATAAAAAATTATATGTAATATATAAAAAATAAATAAAAATTTATAAAATTAAATAATTTATATTTGAAAACTCAACATACCTTAGAATTTCAATCCAACAAACCACTATAATTTGATCTACTTGTCATAGTATAAATATATACTTCATGGTTAGACTCAAGAACCTTCCATAGATTATTTATTAATGGAATCCCTAATATTTTATAAATTGAATATTTATTATAAAAAACAAATTTTAAGAGTCTTCTTAAGTATTTCATAGTCTTCAAACAACCATACATTAAATTTATGATAGAATATCATTGAATCCAAGTTCGTATAACTACCATAGACTCTATGGGGTAGTTGATGGTTTCCCCATCTGTGACTGAGGAAGTCAATTCCATTTTTCCCTCTACACATTGATATAAGTAATAATATATTCCCTCTTTATTTTCCTCATCCATAATAACTATAAAAACATGCCTTGCATCACAAAATAAAATAATTTTTTAATAATGATGTTGATAGATAATGAGAATTTAGTACATAATGATTAATATTGTACTTTGTTTCACTAGATCAGAGACATGATTAAAATCATGATGTTTTTATATATGTAGGTTTTAATGATGGTGTAAATTTATATGTGTCAATTGGACTTATAGGGATATAGATTTATTCATTCACCCACTCTTGTGATTCACACTCTCCAAACAAAGTCCATGCATATAAAAAAAACATGTTATGTGCCTTATATGAACCATCTAAGAACCTATATTTGAGCTAATAAATAAGTGGAGTTTAATTGATATTTTTATGGTTATACAATCCTCATAACATACTAATTTTTATTCCTCAATCAACAAAAATATTTATGAACACTAGAGTTTTCTTGATCACCATGGGCCATTTTATTATTACACCATTTGATATTTTTTTTGCATTAGTCAAATCAGTTCCATATTCAAAATTAAAATCCTCTATTTCAAGGGATCTTTTCACACATGATCCCACACCATAATTCTATGTTTTTTCATGGCAAACATTAGTAAAACTCCAAATGTGTTCTATGTTAATGTTAATATGCATCTTGCTCAACTATTAAAATATTTTTACAATCTTAAATTGTGATGTGCAATTGTCTGCCCAAATGTAATGTTGATTAAAATTAATTATACCATCAGTAAAATTTCCATATAACATCTAAAAATATCCAAGTGAACTTAATTTGTAGAATGTGATCAATAAACACTAACAAGAAATGAAACTCCCTTAATATTTTTTGACCTTGGTCTATACTATCAATTGCATGCATGAATGTTATATCCATAAAAATAGAACCCTGTATCGAGTTGTATTACTATGACTAAACCTAAATTTGTGGTTTGGAGTGTAATTCTCAGAAAATTTAAAACTATAAAAATAAAACCAAGTGGGATTCTATACTTGCATAACTTAAATTTTTCATCCAACCATCTAGCTCTATGTGTGTGCCTTACATACTTATAAATAATTTCTTCCTTAATTTGACCATAATTCTGAAATAGGTATTTTCTATGTAAAAAAAATCACACCTTTTATATTCCTTGATATATTTTAATTAATGTGTCATAGATTTTCATTTGCTAAAACTAACTAGTTCTTATCCAATTTCACTTGTACTCTCCACATGGATACAATTTTTCAATTTTGGCAATCTACCATAAATGTTGCAAGTTCCATCCAAACATCCTTTTTTATAAAAATTTTCCATATGGTATTTCATAAAAAATGGAAGGAACAAACTCCCTTGATAATATTTGTGGAGATTCCATGCCACACTCTTTAAAATTGTTGTTAATATGTAAAGTATAATGTATATGACAAAAAAATCATAACGCATTTAAAATTCAATATGTTTCCTACAACAACAAGTAGAGCATGTGTGATTTATTTTTACATATAAGGGTTGGACATCTCAAGATATATTTGAATATGATAAAAATATGGATATTTATATAAAAAAATTAGAGTACAATTGTGTTCACGAAATATCTAAGAAATGTTTCAAATGCAGTTTATAGTTACAAGAACCAACTCTTATTTCCACTACATCTCTTGTATTGAGTGAAACCATTGTGTCTTATTTCTAAAATTGTGAAAATAAAAATTTAATAACATTAGTTATAGCCTTGTATTTTCATGTAATTATAATAGATAACTTTAGGCTAAAACTCATTATTATTGACATCATAAATTATTTTAATATCTTAATTAATTTTATGTGTATGTTAAATGTTCTATTTATTTTCATAATCAAGTGTTTTCTCCCTATTTGAACACTTACTATAAAATTTGTAATTATGCATTAGGAAGCATTAATATATTTTGTGCATCTTTCACACCTATAATATGGAATGCATCATGTATATTTTCAACAATTACCTTATTTTCACCTTCAATATTATATGTTTTGAGTCCTAGGGTGTACATTATAGGTCTCACATTAATAAATTTCATTAGTGAAACAAACAATTGATGTCTTAGAGTATCATTTATTTTTTTAGATTATTTATCACAAATTATTTCAAATTTTCTTCTTGAATGGTGGTCAAAAAGTTTTTCAAGCATTATTTTCAAGATGCTTTCATCAACTTAAATTAAATACATGGGTTTGCTACAAAAAATCCTAGGAGGTGTTACTAATGGTATTGTTGACCATTTTTTGGCCCACATATGAAGATTTTGTGAAGAGAAAGGTCCAAGAAAATTTTCATGGTGCTCAAGCATTCAAAATCATGAACCAAGTTACACAAAACTTAAGAATCCATTAAATCCTTGAATGAATGATCAAGATATGAATTTGTGCTTCTTTAATAGCTAGATCATCACTAGGATGTCATGAAGAACTAGAATGAACTAGCTCATTTGTGTATTTTCTATCTTAACTTATGAAGCCTTGCCAACCAAGATATTACAATGACATGGATTTATTCATGACAAGAACATTCTCTATAAGTTTCATGTCCATGTGATCTTTCTATCTAAAGATCTAAGTGTTTAAATTTAGATTTACAACATACGATGTTCTTGAAAATGTCAAGTTTAAGATTTCCAAAATGACCATTTAGATTCAAAAGGTCTTTAACAAGTTTAAGTTGATCAAGATCTAATGCTCAACATGAGCTCACATATTGACAACATGGATACAATGGTTCATACTAACTTTAAATGAGTCAAAAGGTCCCTAGGTTAAAGCCATTAAAAATCTACAAGTTGGAAAAGATATAATGGTATGAACCAATCAAATAAATATCTAATTGTATGAGTTTTATTGACAATAAAGTGGGTCTATGAAAATAAAAATTCAATGTTAATTCATACATTATGATCTAATGATGCAAAATAAGTCAAAAAGTTAAGGAGATTGATACATTACCCTGTGGCATAAGTGTGTGAAGCTGCAGACTGATAATGAATCCTAATAATTAATGTGCACTTGAAATGTGGAAAAATTTTGGACAAAGTTGAAAATTCAAAAGTATATCAATGACCCATGATCAATATTATAGATCAAGATCAATGATGTAAGCAAAGGTCAATTTGTCAATAGTCTGAGTCACAATCGATAGCTAATTAACATAAAGGTGAGCCCAAGAATTTTGATAGAATTTGAGGAATAATTTTTAACCAAGGCAAATAGGTCTTATAGGGTCATCTTGTCACCATTAAAGCTCGATCCAATGCTATTAAAGGGAAACACTAATTCATCCAAGGTGATAAAGGCCATAAAGAACCACCTTTAAACCTAATGTGGACTTTTGGTTTGTAATTTTGTATCATGTAGGGTTATCTATGTAACTATGTTCACCATTCTAAGAAGGATATGTGTATATGGTGAACTCTTTGTTCCTAAAAAGATGGATTAGGTCTTTTAGACCTATTTGGATATAGAAAAGAGGTTATTTAATATATAGGTCTCAATTAATATGTACAACTATAGGAAAACCAATAATCTTAGATTGCTTTTCCATCTATAGATGAACCTATGATCCAAATATAGAAATGGAGTAGATATGTGTTTTATGTAAAATGGTCTCATCCATCAACATGGATCCATAATTAATGAAATAGATACTAACTACCACTCATATCATGGCACTATTAGTTTTAAGATTTGAGTTGATCCTCATGAACATCTCAAGTTGACTTAGGGTCCCAAAGTGGTGAGCTGGTAGTTGGAGAAGTAGTTAAGATCACTGATTCCATTCAAATAGACTTTGTGATCACACATAATAAACCCTTGTCTTCTCATGGGATCTCTCAACCAATGAGAGGAGCTTGAAGATTGTTGGGAAAAAGGTAAGTTTATTTATTGATCAAGGCATGCATATCAATTGAAATCAAGGAACTACCACCTCACTTCTTGATAATCATGACTCTTTCTCCACTCTCTAATGAATTTTTACCATCTCTCTCTTTCTCTCTTATGCTATATAAAGAGGATTTTGAGCCAAAAAAATGGATCTTCTCTATATCCATCTAATCCCTCTCTTGGGAATGACCAAACTCTATGATGGAGCTTGTAACCTCTTGAGATGAATATAAGACCATTTTTAAGATTTCATTATTTTGGTATAGTGTGTACATGTTAGATTTATATATGTGGTAGAAATATATCCATTTTAAAGTCTTGATCTCACCTAGTTACTAGTTCATCTTGTTATGCAGGTCGTGTCTAGTGTTTTACATCTTTTGATTGAAGATTGCATGTGGATATTGTGATTGGTTAGTGTCTTTCATTAGACCTCTCCATAATTTCCCTTAGATTTTGGTCATTTGGTAAACCTCTTCATGAAATAATCATTTATGATAGATATTTGAGATCCTAGATCTGGTCTTGTGCTTGTATCATTAGTGTTTAAGAGTCAAACAGAGTGGATCAACCATAATTTAGGTACATCCCCATCTTTAGCTTAGGTTTCCATTTCATGTTCTCTCTCTCCCTTTTCCCTTATAATTAGTAGGTTTTAGTATTGGAAATGAGATAAATGATGCATCATAGGAGCTAGCCTCATTAAAAATCCTAGAGGTCTAACCCCATTATAGGATACCCATAACCTGGGGTCAATCTCAAGTTGAGATAGATTTAGAAGTACGACCTATACATTTCTGCCTCTAGCTAGGTTTCAATCTTGACCTCCAAATTTTTTGTCATGCTCAATGGTACAAGGTCCAAAAGAGTGGAGAGATCTTGGTGTGTCTTTACTCTAATCAAATTTTAGAAGTAAGCAAGTTAACACCAATGGTGACTTTGAATCAAGGCTTCTAGTTATGAGTAGACCAAGTATTTCTCAATGAAGTTTTAATCAGTTATTACATCTCATTTGATATATGAGGTTAATATGAACAAGTATGGTGAATATTCCTATTATCCACCTCCTTATCAATAGCCCCAATTTGGTCCTCATGATCTTATGAGTATAATTAGCCCTACCAAGATTTATATCAAATCTATGAAGAGCCTTGACAAGTTCCTCATGATACTTATTATCAAAGGAATGGCTCTTACCTTCCTTATGATCCTCACTAGTAGTATGAGGACCCATATCAATCATACATGCAAAAATATTGCCATGATCCTTCATATAGATAGTAAACCCATCATAATATTGCTCCTCATCAACCCTATCATGACCATTCATACTAAAACTTAATAAAATTTTAATAATCCTTAACAAGCATGCACTATAATTATGTTTACAAAAGTATTATGGCCAGGATATCCCTAGTCACCTGATTCATCATGTGAGAGAGTCATTGCAACAAATAAAAGAAGAATGGGTACCTGTTGAGATAGAAAATTGGAATAATCTCATAGGTGAGATGATGTATGTAAGTGGTTACATTCAAATCATTGAGGACAAGTTAAAAGGCCTTGAAGAACAAAAGTTCCAACCTCACCAATCTTATGTGCTTTAATATACACCACCTCAACCTTCTTATGTGCCACCCATTCCTCCCCAAGAGACCATTCCAAGTGATCCTTTGAGTATGTCAAGTTCCTCATATTTTCCTTATACCTTTCCTTCTTGGAGATATATCCAAGAAATTCATCAAATAAAGGAAACTATTATGGAATAACCTATTTTTAAGGTCCAAGACTCTATTTTTCCTCAAGAACCCCTTATGAAGTCCCTTAAGGTTCCAAGTTGGAATCATGTGGTGAAGTCATGGGGTGGGCAAAGACAAACCTATATTTGAAGGCCCAAGTTAAAGGAGGATCTAAACCTATGGAAACCTCTCTCATCCCTCCTTTAGAGTCTTCTTGAGTTCCTTGTCTTCATGAAACCAATGACTACCTTGAATAGAAGATATTACAAGGGAATATTGGAAGCAAATCAATGAGTTAGAGATGAAGACAAAGAAAGAGGAGGAAAATAAAAACCAAAATTTTCAAGAAAGACCTATGTATTTCCCATCTTGGAACAAAATCATGTAGTCAAGCAAACCCAAAGCTACTCAAACCCCCATCCTTCCCTCTTCAAGAATCTAGGTCATTTGCATCTTGGAAATCCATCTAGAGTAGTATGCAAAAGGAGGGAGACATGCCTATCAAAGACAAGTATTTGGACCAAGGATGTGTCACATATGTCTCATATTTCTTGGAGCTATCCCAATAATATCCTATGCCACTCCTTGAAGAGGTAATTAGTGAACTACATATTGAACTCACAACTAATAATGATGGATTGTTAGAGTCAAAAGAGGAGATCATTATTGGAATACCAATTGACAAGAGAAAACATGTTTTAATATTTCATAATTTTAAACAGGATGAGTTGTAGGAGTAAGTACAAGTTAGATATGAGATCCAATAGGAAGAATACCATTAGTAGTACTTGTACCTATTGGCCATTTTTTGGCCCACATACCACGCTTATGCTCAGATGAATAAGCTAAGTAGAATTCTAAATCTTTAAGTTTAAATAGTATTTTTGTAAACAAGTTTGGAGGGGCTTATAGACCTTGTAAAACCTAAGTACAAATCCTTCTAGGCTAAGTCTTTACTTTCAAATTATTTCAACCTTTTCATTGCTAAGATAGTTTCTTTTGGGACCCTTTTTTTGGATAAGTGTTGAATTCTTTTGGATAACTTATTTGAGATAAAGTTTTCAAAGGGATAATTATTTCATAATAAATGTTAAAATCAAAAGATAAATACTAAATTCTTTTATGGAAATTATTTTGCAATAATTTTCTTGAAGACCTATTTCTTTCGTGAGATTTGTTTCGGGTCTTTTTGGCTAAGTATCAAGAATTGTTTTGGAAATTTTGTCTAAAATAAAAGGCCCAAAGGATTTTTATCTCAAAAAGTATACCAAAAAAAAGTTTTTAAGGATATATTTTTCAAAGTGAAGTGGCCAAGACAATTTCCTTGAAGTGTTCTTTTATGAAGAAATGGTCCTATGTGAAAGTTTTGAGAAGTTATTTTGGAATTAAATGGTCCCTTATAATTTGTTTTGAATGGTCTAGTTCAAAATTCCAAAGGAATTGGTCTTTAAAAAAAACATGAATAAATTTTCTTTTCAAAATCCCCAAAGGTATTTTTTTCTATGGAAAGGACCATCTTCAACAATAGGCCCGAAGGAATTCCTTCGAGAAGAAGTGCCAAAACAAAAAAAATTGAAAGACCATTTCCTAAATCCGAAGGGCACTTTTCTTAGTAAAAGGGGACATTTTAAAGTTATTAAGGGAAAAAATACTTTTTATAAATATTCATTTCAATTCAAAAGTGTCTTATGTAGCAATTTCGAAGGGTATCTTTTGAGGAAGTGAACCTTTGCAAAAGTCCTGAAGACTTTTTATTTTTGGAAAGTGGCCAAAGAAAATTTGTCCAAAGGATCTTTCCCAAAAAGGCCAACAGTTCATTTCAAATTAAAAAAATACATTTACACATGTTTTAAATGGTACTTTCCCTTTAGAAAGGGGCATTTTTAAAGTAGCTAAAAGATACTTTTCCTTCAAAAAGGGCACTTCTCCAAAGGACATTTAAAAATCTGAAGGGTCATTCTCAAAAAGTCTAAAGTTTAAATCCTTTGGGAAAAAAGTCCATGAAAATTATTCAAGAAAATAGTTTGAAAGAAAAAGGCCCAAAATAAAAGGGCCCATAGGAAAGTGTCTAAAGGAAACATGACATTTTCACTAGTGTCAAAGTTCAATCTCATAAAATAGACATTGGCATTCAAAAGCTATAAAAGGAGTCTCCAGCCAATTAGCAAAAAAGGACAAGGACTTATCCTTTCAAATTCAATGATGTGGTCTATAGCCTACATACATGACATGCAAAGTGAAGAGGCACATTTAGTTTTAAATGCAAAGATCGAATCATTCACACTTGGCAGAGATATAAAACTACCTTCAACATGGCTATGTCAGTTTTGAAAAGGGACTTGAATGCAAAGCAAACCCAAGTTGGATCAGATGCATTAAGAGGTCCAAGTGTTTCCAATAAGGTTATATAAAGGGAAAATAGGCCTTTTAGACCTAATAAATATCAAAAGAAGCTACATAATCTATAGACTTGCATCAACATAAATGGATATAGGAAAACCAATGTACTTAGATTGGTTTTCTACCTATAGAAAAGATTTGGCCCAGGTTTCAAATTAGGATTTATTGTATGCAATAATGAAGAGGCTCTAATCCTTTGACATAGCCATCATCTCTGATAGAGATCCATTCAACACAAAAGAAACATGGCTTTGTCCAGATTCAGAGTTATGGGGATTTTTTCCTTATAAATGAAAGACAAGTGAAAGATGGCATGGGGATGAAAAGTGAATATCAGGTGATTAGAAAAGGTAGCTCGAGCATTAAATAAATTCTTAGAGAATTTTTTTTATTATAGCATGTTTGATAATCAACAAGGAAGCTTGAGGTTATTGGGAAAAAATAATGTTTGATTTATACAAAGGAAAATATTTCCCTAATTGATAAAAAAGATGGTGGAGCATTCATTATAGGGAGGTAGCAGCTTATCTATCATTTTTTATTGAACAGGCTCCCCTCTTACTTTCTCTCATCCCTTTCTACTCTATATATATATATATATATATATATATAGGGTTTTGAGCCCAAAAATAGATCCCTCCACTGGAAATAGAGTTACTCTATCAAAATCACCTTATAACACTCTCTTGAAGCAATAAGATAAAAATAAATTATCCTAGTTTGGAGTGAAGTATGCATTATTGGGCTTTTAAATTGTAGAATGTGTCTCTTTTCATCATCTATGAACCCTCAACACACCTTTATTAAATCCTTTTGGTTCCTTTTAGGTTTTGTGAAGTGTTAGACATTGGTGCCTTATTGAAGTGTCATAAGTTTATAGTGTCTCATATAGACCTATTTATTTCTATCCTTCAAATTGCAGGGTTTCCCTTTGATCTCCATACAAAATACTTATGCTTGTGATAGGATCATATTAGTCTATGTCTTGATTAAATTCATTAATAGTCATTAAGGATTCCAAGCTAAAAGGGGATCATTTCACATTTGGTGCATCACCATCCTTAGCTTATATTTCCATTTCATTTTATCTTTCTCTCCCTTTTCCCTAGTCAGGAGTAGTTTCTAGTATGGGAAACAAGCCAAAGTGAAGCATTTGAGGAGCTAGCCTCATTAAAAATCCTAGAGGTTCAACCTCACTATAGGATACCCACAACCTAAGGTTGTTCCAAAATTATATTTGGAAGTGAGAGAGCCTACAAAAATCTCCCATAAGGGTGTAATATTAGCCTACAATAGTACCATGATTTCATGAGTGAGATTGGTGAACTTAAGATAACAGACTTAGATAATTGGATGGTATAGTAGGTTAGATCTCCTAATGTTTTCACTAATTTTTTGGAGCTTTAAGAATATATTTCTACTCTAGGGATGCCTAAGTAAAATTATAAGGCTGGTCTTGATGAGAGATTGGTACAAATGGTAGACATGGATGAGATTTAGATATCACTTATTGAAAATGATAAAGTGCTTGAGAAGGTAGACAAAGTGTTCACCATAGAGGACAATGATCAAGACTGGGTAGAATATGTAGATCTCTTTAATGAGTTTAAGGAACTTGGATCTAAGAAGAAGCCCATTCTTATTGAGGAAATTGTGTAAATCAAAGAGGTATGTCTTGTTGAACCACCATTGGAGGTTGTAGCTAAGGATCCATATGAAGAAGTTGAGACTATCTAGATATAAATAACTAACCTATTTGGAGCTACTTAGTTCCCATTGAACATCATTCCAATAAATTTGGTAGATACAACAAATAAGAAAGAGGCACCAAGACCAAGAGTTCAAGAGTTTCATGCTTTATTCAATCTCTCATCTCATGATGAACAAAGGTTGTCAAAATTTCCTTTTGATTTAGGAGGAAATAGTTTTAATCACCATATATTATGATATTTTTGTTCAATTTTCCTCCAAGTGATTCTTTAACACATTTGTTTATTGTCCCTATTTTGTTATAGGTTAGTTTCCCTTTTAATAAGTGCCTTGGACACTTTATCTTGTTTGTTCTTTTCTTGGTGCTTTATTTATTTCAAAAGAGGTTAGTGCAAGATTGACAGTCAGTATTAGATTCAAGTCAAATTATTGAATCCAATTAGAGACTCCATGTCTAATATACTAAATTAGGAATGTGGTCTAGGTTCTCTTGCATAGATAGGAATGCAACCCCTATGAGTCACCAAAGTTGTTAGCCATTTTTTGGCCTACATATGAATATTTTACAAAGAGGAAGGTTCAAGTAGATTTTAATGGTGATCAAGATTTTAAAAGTATGGACCAAGTTGCATAAAACTTAAGAATCCATTAGATCCTTGAAGGAATGATCAAGAGATGAATTTGTGCAAGTTCAATAGCTAGATCACGACCAAGATGTCATGAAGAACCAGAATAAACCAACTTATTTATGCATTTTTTGTCTTAAATAATGAAGCCTTACTATCAAATATATTGTAGTGCCATGTATTTCTTCATGCTAGGAACATGCTCTACAAGTTTCATGTCCATGTGATCTTTCTATCTCAATATATAAGTGTTAAAATTTAGATTTGCAACATACACCATTCACACAAATGTTAGCTTGAGATTCACAAAATGAATTTTTGGATACAAAATGTCCTTAATGAGTTCAAATTTGATCAAGATCTAATGGTCCATGTGAGCTCACATACTGAAAATATAGATCTAATGGTTTGCACTAGAGTTAAATGAGTCAAAAGGTCCTTGGGTTAAAGCCCTTAAAAAGTTATAAATTAGACAATATATGACAATATAGATCAATTAAATAGAGATCTAATGGTGTGAGTTTGATTGATAGGAAAGTGGGTATAGGTAAATCAATGATCAACTTTGCTTCATAAATTATGATATAATAGTGCAAGATAAGTCAAAAGGTCAAGGATATTGAGAGACTTCCATGTGGAAAAAGTGTGTGAAACTACAAAATGATAGTGAATCTTGAGAATGAACATGCATTTGACATGTGGCACAAGACTAGACAAAGTTGAGAAGTCAAAGGTATACCAATAACTCATGATCAATCATATAGATCAAGATTTATGGTGCAAGTAAAAGGTTAATATGTCAAAATTTTGAGTCATGATCAATAGCCAATTAACATAAAGGTGAGCCTAGGACTTTTGGCAAAAGTTGAGAAACCATTTTTGACCAAGGCAAATAGGTCTCTTAGGACCATCCTATCACCATTGAAGATTGATCCAATACCATTAAAGTAACACATTGATGCAACCAAGGTGATAAAGGCCATAAAACCCCACCTTTAAAGTTAAATATAGACCTCTAGTTCATAATTTTGTATCATGCAGGGTTATTTTTATAACTATGATCACCATTATAAGAAGGATCAATGTATATGGTGAAATATTGTTTCTTATAGAGATAGATTGGGTCTTTGGGACCTATTTGGATCTAAAAAAGAGGCTATGTAATCTATAGGTTTGCATTAATATGGAAAACTATAAGAAAACCAATAATCTTAGATTGGTTTTCCATCTATAGATGAACTTATGATCCATATATGGAAATGGAGCAGATATGTGTTTAATGAAAATGTTAGGAGTTAAATTTTACATTTACGTAAATTTACATATTTAATTATAAGTAAATATAAAATAGGTTAGTTTATGTTAGTTTGTTACATGAATATATTTAACAATCTATCTCATATTAAATATAGATAAATTGAGTTATTTTAAGAGATTTCATAGTTATGGGATTCCTAGATAATATGATATCCTATCCTATTTATTTATAATGTGTTCATATGGTTTGTAATGTGTAATAGAGAAATAGAAGAATATTATTATTAGTTTGGTTTTATTATCTCTATCTATTTATCTTGTGAATTCTATCAAACTTTATGTGCATGAAATAAAAGCTTTGATAACCCCCTGATCATAATAGTGGTATCAGAGTATCTTGGTCTTGCACCTATTATGGAGATGTAAATAATGGTAGGGGTAGTAAATTAGATCTAAAATGCCCCTATAAGATGAAATTTTATGATTACATAAGTTTGGATTAGTTTAGAAAAGTTTTATTTTTATAATCTTTAGGTAGATTCACTAATTGTTATATGAAAATATCATGTATTGAGCATAAAATTCTACATTGGTATGAGATCACCCTCATCAGCCCATGCTTAATTTTGCTTGAAAATCACATCAGAGTCCAAAAAATTCATTGACCACTATAATTATTTTGATGCTTCATACCCAAACCATCAACATTACTAAGACATGATCCATAATTCTTACCACTATTTGCATCAGTCCAACCCCACCTCAATAAACTAATTAGAGAAGAATGAAATTTTTTGGAATCTCTTTATAAGTTTTGGTCAAGTACATTTCTAAATAAATTGGATTAAATTAGTGGTAGCAGCTTCTTATCCAAATCAATGATCCCTATGATGATCAATAACCTAGTTTTCTTGTAGACCTATCAGCTGGATTTACGGCTTGTCAGTGTTTACTTACCATATCCTAAAATCTCATCAGATTTTGAACCACTTGGACATTTTTTTATTTTAAATCCATTTTGATCAACAAAAGAGTGATTAGTGGGGTTCTATTTGACTAATATTTTCCTACACATAAATTCCACAACATGCACTCATTGACTGTTTCAAAGTTGTCACCTGCCACATGTTGCCATGAGCTCCTGGATCAACATAGCGTTGACCCATTATAAATCACTTTCACATTGTATTTTTCATCCTTTTATAATTTTCAATTAAATTTAATCTATTCCACATAATCCATGTAAGCTCATATTATTTTCTATAAAAATCACTACCACATAATTCATCATATTATTTCATATATTGATTGGGTCGATAGTTTAATTAACTATTTATTTTGTTGTTTAGTTGAGTCTTTTCATTATGTGTCATTCTTAGGTAATAACATATGTCATTATATATGTTTCTTTAAAAAAAGTGAATTACATAAGATAATTGTTTGGTATTTTATTATAGTGGTTTTTTGCTTATGTATAAATGATTAGGTATATTGAGGTTTAAGTCTTGTTAAGTCATTAAGAGTCATTTTTATGTTAAATGATTCTAGGGTTATTAGGAGTCATTTTAATAGTGTGTCATTATAAAATAGTTTAATAGTCTATGTTTTTATAGTCAATGTTCTTGTTTTGATTGGATTAATGTTATGGTTAATACGACATTTTAAAGTCTTTTTCAAGAGTCAAGTGTTAGTATTAGTAGTCATTTTAATATTAATGTGTCAAAAAGAGTCTTGTATATGTGTCATCATTTTTTAAAAAGTCCAAATTGTAAATATAAAATAAAAATTACTTTACAGATGTTTTTTTGGGCATACTCAACATCCAATGAGCATGTCAGTATTGTAGGGGGGACCCCACTTCATTAAAAATGAAATGAAAATGAGCTTCATCAAGATATTAACTGAGTGAGGAGCTTCATATAGTGGAAGTTAGAGGATACATGAAGGAAGGAAGTCTTTCAGTGACCTCTCATTAGTCACCAATGATGGGGTTGCATTAATGATTTGGTGACGTAAGTGGTGTGTTATTTATAGTGTGGTTTGTTTTTCATTTCTACTGTGTATTTTTCAAAATAAGAATAGAATAATATGCCTATTCAAGATATGCAATTTGTGCAAAACTTCCAAACATAATTCTTTGATGTGAAAACATTGTGAAAAGATAGAAAACACCAATGTAAGTTAGTTCATAGATCTTGAAAGGGTTTGTGGTAGAGATCCAAAAAACCACTAGGAGGTGAAGAGTTGATGGGTCCTGTTCATGTCAAGGTTTGTGGTAAACATGTAAAACCATGGGAGGAGTGAGGATCTCTTTATATCAAGGTCAATATATATATATATATATATATATATATATATAGAGAGAGAGAGAGAGAGAGAGATTCTAGGAGATTTTGTAGTTATGGGATTCCTAGATAATAAGATATGTTATGCTATTTATTTGTAATGTGTTTATATTGTTTGTAATCTGTAATAAATAAATAGAAAAATATTATTATTAGTGTAAGTTTATCATCATTATGTATTTAGCCTATGGATTCTATTAAACTTTATGTACATGAAATAAAGATTTGATAAGCCCTTGATCCAAACATCAAAAGGGGATCATCTATCAATGTGGCTCCATCATCAAAAAATTAGGTACTAACTATCATTCATGGCATGGCACTGTCAATTTTAGGATTTAAAGATTTTATCATTATGAATATGTCAAGTTGACTTAGGCTCCCAAAGTGGTGAGTTGGTAGTTGGAGAAGTAGTTAAGAGTATTGATTTTGTTTAAATAGAATTTATCATCACACATAACAAACCCTTGTCTTCTAGTGGGATCTCTCAGCCAATGTGAGGTGCTTGAGGACTACTGAGATAAAAGGAGGTACTTTTTTTTTATCAAGGCATGAATATAGAAAGTAATCAAGAAACTACCACCTCACTTCTTGATCATGATAACTCTTTCTCCACTCTCCAATATATTGTTCCCATCTCTCTCTTTCTCCCTTATGTTATATAAAGAGGATTTTGGGCTAAAAAATGGATCCTCTATGTATCCCACTACTCCCTCTCTTAGGCATGACCAAACTCTACCAAGATGGAGCTTGTAACCTCTTGAGATGAATACAATACTATTTTTTAGATTTCATTATTATGGTATAGTGTGTACATGTCAGATTTGCATATGTGGTAGAAATATCTCCCTTGTCAAGTCATGATCTCACCTATTTACTAGTTCATATAGTTATGTAATTCATGTTTAGTGTTCTACATCTTTTGATTCAAGTCCACATGTGAATACTATGACTGGTTAGTGTCTTACATTATACCTCTCCATCATTTCCCTCATATTTTGGTCATTTGGTGAACCTCTTCATGAAATACTCATATATGATAGATATTTGAGATCCTATATCTGGTCGTATGCTTGTTTTATTAGTGTTTAAGAGTAAATCATAGTAGATCAACCATAATTTAGGTGCATCACCATATTTAGCTTAAGTTTCCCTTTTATGTTCTTGGTCTCCTTTTTTCCTAGTCATTAGTAGGTTCTAATAGTTAAAATGAGATAAATTACACATCAAAGGATTTATCCTCATTAAAA
Source organism: Torreya grandis (assembly GCA_037957365.1). Lineage (NCBI taxonomy): Eukaryota > Viridiplantae > Streptophyta > Pinopsida > Cupressales > Taxaceae > Torreya > Torreya grandis. Next base: position 1,365,400 of record JARHVA010000679.1, read on the forward strand.
ATCCTATAGGTTTGACCCCATTATGAAATACCCATAGCCTAGGGTCAGTCCCATGTTGAGCTAGATTTGGAAGTAGGACCTGAACACTTCTGCCTCCAACTGGGGTGTAATCTAGACCACTAGAAGGTATAATTTTTTTATTTGGTGTTTCTATATTTTTATCTTCATTATTAACTTATTCTTTCCATTTCATTTACTTCATTATTACTTTGACTATTTAATGTTTCCATGGAATTTTATTCATTGCTACTTTCACCATTCTATGTTTCCATGTAATTTTAATCATTGTTAGGGGGTAAATCATCATGCATATTATAATCTTCACTAAAATTAAAAACTTCATAATTTGAATGTGGACTTTCAATATAATTTGGATTCATTGTCAATATTCATTTCATCCTCATCCATAACATTTGGTTCATTAGGGATAGTATATGTACCTTGTCTTGAATAAATATTTGCATTCATACCCTTTATTTTTCTCTCAAAACTTGTAATTTATATGTATATTTACATATTAAATTTTTAATTTCCTTAGAATGAAATATGTCACCCATGATTAGACAAAGTTGATAGCTTATGAGGGTGGGAATAGAAAAAGAACTTGATAGCTTTATTCTTAGACTATGTAGGGTGTAGAATGATGAAAAAAATAATAATGGGGACATGAATATCAAAAGGGGTTAAATATTAATATTGAAGAAATAATTATATCATTAATGTAAGGAATTTGTACACATTTTTGTATACATTTTTTATACCTTTTGTGTCTTCATAACTGCTTTAATGTTTGATAAAATCAAGGTTGGTAAACCATAAATTATATCCTATACAATCAATTTATACTTGATTTGGCTTAAATAACATCATTTATTACACCAATTGACCAATTGGCTCAATCTATGATAACATTAGGGCTAATTCAACCCTCGATCAAATTCTATAGTCATAGATAGGTTAAAGGGACTTAAATTAGCCCCAATTTTCTTTGTGATTAGGTTCATTATGTGATTCAATTGGGGTTATTGATGCCCAAATCACATCATAAATAGTTAAAATTAGGTTCACATGTCTTAATTTATCCTAAATCACATCCTATAGTCACCATAAGGTTCAACGGGATTATATTGGCCCCAAATTCCTTTGTGATTGCATTTGTGATAAAATTAGGATTGGTTAAACCAAAAATTGCATTATATATAATCAATTGAAAAAAAAATTAGTTTTATAGGGTGTAATTTATCCCAATTAACATTTATAATGCACCAATCGACTAAGTGGATCAATTCATGATGGAATTATATCCAATTTATCCAAAAATCACATCATGCTCTCATAGTTACATTAGTGAACTTCAAATTAGCGCAAAATACATTTGTGATTAAACATAATTGATTATTTTATTCATTTAGTGATAAAATTAGTGTTGATTGAGCCCCATATCACATCCTATATAGTCAAAATTAGGTTTGAAACGGACTCAATTTGGCCAAAATCACATCACTAATTATACCAATTGACTAATTAGCTCAATATGTGATAAAATTAGGGATAATTGAGCCTAAAATTTAATATTATAGTCATATTTAGGTTGAAAGGACTCAAAATGGCCTAAAATTCCTCCATGATTGAGGCAATCAACTAGTTGGTTCATTACATGATGCAAATGAGGTTAATTGATGCCCAAATCACATCTTATACAATTGAAATTAGGTTTGCATGTTTATGTTTGGCCCAAATCACATCTTATAGTTGTATTTAGGTTTAAGTGACTTAAATTGGCCCCAATTTCCTCTTTTATTTCATTTGTGTTAAAATTGGGTTTGATTAAGACACACATTACATTTTATATAATTTACTTAGCAATAAATTAAGTTAAAGGACTTAGTTTTGCTCAAAACATGTCTCTAATTTCACCAATTAACTAATTAGATCAATTCATGATGAAATTAGAGATAATTTATCCCTAAATCACATCCTAATCTTGAATTTAGGTTCAAGGGGATCAAGCTGGCGCTAATTACATATATGTTAAGATAATCAATTATTTGGTTTATGTAGTGATAAAATCAGTGTTGATTGAGCCCCAAATCACATCTTATACAATTATAATTAGGTTTGAAAAGGGCTCAATTTGGCATAAATCACATCATTAATTTCACTAATTAACTAATTAGCTCAATATGTTATAAAATTAGATTTAATTGAGTTCTTAATCAAATCCTATATTCCTAATTAGGTTTAAAGGACCCACATTATACCTAATTGCATCCAAGGTTGAGGTAGTCCACTTTATATTTCATTATGTGATGCAAATGGGGTTGATTAATTCTTGAATCACATAATATACAATTTAAATTAGATTTGCATGGCTCAATTTATCCTAAATCACATCTTATAGTCACATTTAGGTTCAAGGGGCTTGAATTGTCCCCAATTACTTCCATGATTGAATTTGTGATAAAATTAGGGTTGATTAAACCAAAAATTACATCCTATACAACTAAGTGAGACATAAATTAGGTTTATGGGGCTCAATTTTACCCAAATAATGTATTTAATTACACTAATTGACTAATTGAATCAATTCATGATGGAATTAGAAATAATTTAGATCTAAATTGCATCCTACTCTTGCAATTAGGTTCTTAGGGATCAAATTAGACTTAATTGCCTCTATGATTAAATGAATCAACTATTTGGTTTGTTATGTGATGACATTGGGGTCATTTCAGTAAGAAATCACATCATATACAATTGAAATTAAGTTCACATGGATCAATGCTTCCGAATTCATATCACTTATTTCATGGATTGATTAATTAGATCAATATATGATGAAATTAAAGAAAATTTAGCCTCAAATCACATTGTATAGTCATAATTAGGTTCAAGCAGCTTAGATTGACCCTAACTACCTCCATCATTGAACTAATTTTTTATTTTGTTCATTATTTGATGTCATTGGAATTTTTTTAATCCCAAATCACATCCTATATAGTTAAAATTAAATCTCTTATTGAACTAAAGAATTATTTTGTTCATTCTTTGAAGAATTTTGGGCCCCTTGAGTCCTAAATCACATTTTATATCTATTTTTAGGTTGAAGGGGCATAAATCGGCCCCAATTGACTTCATGATTAAACTAATAAACCATTTTGTTTATTTAATTATGATAATATGGTCAATTGAGCCCCAAATTACATATTATATAGTAAAAATTAGGTTAATTCTCAATTTCACCCAAATTGCATCATTTATTCCATCAAATAACTAATTGGCTCAACATGTCATAAAATAAGAGCTAATTTAGCCCAAAATGACGTACTATAGTCACATTTAGGTTAAAAGGGTTCATATTGGCCCTAATTTCCTCCATTATCAAAATAATAAACTCTTTGGTTCATTATATGATAAAATTGGGGTTGTTTGAACCCCAAATCACATCTTATTAAGTCAAAATTAGGTTCATGAACTCAAATTGACAAAAATTGCATCACTCTATTGACTATGTTCTCCATATGGTAGTGTATTTATTGATACATGCCACATTTATAATTAAAAAAATTAAAAAAATGATAGGCCTACTTCATGTTTACATCCCTTATGGCATATTATTTAGCTTTAGGGACAATAGGTAGTTAGTTATATGGAATACAAAAATATTGTATGTATCTTTGTGTATGTTTTTAGCTATCAAAAATCACATAAAATAAATACATTATATGCTTGTAGTGATGAAAAATGAGAATATATAGATGAAAATAGATAAATAAACATACTTCCACACATATATGAATGTTTACACATAATTTTCTATGTATACTTTCAAAAATGTGCTTACAAGCTCTAAAATGGGTTGGATTCTTGATCCTAAGGCCTAGACCTGCAAACACATAGTTGAATCTATGTTTTTGACTAAAAATAAAAAATAAAACTTATGCCATCATAAACATAATAATATTCATTGAGATAATTCATAAAAATATTACTATGATGTCAAGCACACTCTCCTCTTTCCAAATATATTATTATTTTTTTGACTATTTTAGGGTTTCCTTCTATATTGATTTCTATGTATGTTTTTTTATACCATTATATGACACAAATATACATGCCTATTTTTTATTTATCTTTATTTTCATTCATACAAATTCAAAATACATTATATCATTGAAAACTAAAACTAATGCTATACACATTAAATAATTAAAAAACAAAAACAAATTTTCAATTCTTTAGGTGCACTATCACCTATCCATTTTTCAATAAATTTAGAATATATTTTATTGTAATTTATATTCAATAATTTTTTATAAAAAAATATAGGTTTAAAATTAGGTGATCTTATCTAACTTTCCATCAAAGGGTTTCAAACAATACTATATGATTCTAAGAAAATGAGGGGGTACACAACTAACTATCTACTCTATTTTTCTAAAAGAATAGGAGTTCCTCTTCAAATTTTAGATGTTTGGTATACTTATACTTGACTATTTAAAAAAAAGGTATTATAGAAACTAGACTCTAAATTATATTATTTTTATTCTTACATCATCTTAAAAAAAATTATTTTATCCATCTCAAATAATCTATATAAGTTAAGATTTCCCATTTTTTTAATTAAAAATGTCCACTTAATACCCCCATTTGGCCCATAATTTCTATACATGTACCCATTTTTATTGTGGTCTACATTCATATATAGGGTTCCCAACTCAATAATGTTATCATCATTAATATTTTTTAATCTTATGTCTCAATTTGAATCAACTATTCATGGAATGTCTTCAAATATGATGATAATCAAAATATGCATTGTCATCATAGTTATGTGGTGTAGGATTGTTTGGATTGAGATATCATGGAGGGATAATTGTGATTAATTTATATTGAAGTATCCTATTTAGTAGTACATGAGGATGTGATAGTAATATTTCTTCTTTTGTGGAGTTTTGAATTGCAATTAGTTTATTGTTTGTAATACTACATTGATGGTAATCTTTGACTCATTCTTTTTATTCGCTAGTTTGACCTTGTATTTTGGTTTTATTTGGAATTTAATTTTTGAAGTAATATGAGTATATTTATACTTGAGTTTGTTCAATGATATTACCTTAACTTCTCGATCCCCTAATGTATGACATAATTCATCAAAGTATTTTAATCTCTTGAATTTAGTTGACTCATTGTAATGAAATTACTTCAAGAATTAAGTATAACAACAAAATTATATCCAAATATGACCGAAATATATCCAAATATATGATAAAAGATAAGCCACTTCGAGGGGGAAACCTCCACAAGCTTCAATAAGATTATAATTCACAATATGATGATAAATGATTACCCACTACCTCCTATATATAGTCTAACTAGGCCATGGTTACTCCATAGGCCGACCTACTAATCTAAAGAAAGCCACAAGTCGGCCACAAGTCAGCCACAATATAATGTCAAAGAGGGATAAGTAAGCCACAAGTCGGCTAATACTATCCTCATACATGTGATAGGTTAGGGGCGTAGCATGCCCTTCCCCTTCAAACCAACATTGTCCTCAATGTTGAACAACAATGGATGTTGTTGCAGAAATTCTTCACCTTCCCAAGTTCCATCTTCACTGCTTTGGTTTTTCCACTTGATCAAATATTCCTTAATCTCTCTAGTTCTCAACCTCTTAGTACATGTTTGGAGGATCTTCTCTGGTTCCAAAATGACTCGTCCTTCTTCATCTAGTTTTTGGAGCTCTGTCTGGGCAGAAACTTTCTATCCAATGACCTTCTTCAAACAAGAAACATGAAATACTAGGTGTATGTGAGATGAATGAGGTAACTCGAGCTTGTAAGCCATACTTCTGATTTTTTGTAGAACCTGATAAGGGCCATAATACTTTGGAGCAAGTTTGTTGTCATTTTTTGTTGCTTCAAGGACATCTGCTTGTAAGGTTGCAAATGAACAAATACCCAGTCACCCACCTCAAAATTTTGCTCACTCTGGTGTTGATCTGCTTGTTGCTTCATCCTATTTTGTGCCAAGGCTAAATTCTCTCTCAAACTAGCCAAAACCTCTTGTTGATGTTGAATGTGCTCTTCCACATCTTGAACCTTGGTGTGCACCTTTAATGAAGAAGTGATGGAACGTGGATGGTAACCATATAGTGCTATAAATGGAGACATTTTAGAAGAGGTATGGAAAGATGTGTTATACCACCATTCTACAAGTGGTAGCCATTTAACCCAATATTTTTGTTTATCTAATACAAAACAATGGAGATACCCCTCTAAACATTTGTTAACCACTTCAATTTATCCATTAGATTGGGGGTGGTAAGATGAGCTATGAGCTAGCTGAGTACCCAAATGAGAAAATACTTCAGTCCAAAAATTACTAGTGAAAATAGGATCATGATCACTTAAAATTATTTTTGGGGTTCCATGTAATTTGAGAATTGCTTCCATAAAAATAGCCGCAATGGTACTTGCTAAAAATGGGTGTGAGAGAGCACAAAAATGGGCATATTTTGTAAGCCTATCCACAATCACCAAAATAACATTATTACCTTCAGAACAAGGCAACCCAGTGATGAAATCCATGGAAACCTCCTCCCACCTTTGACTAGGAATTGCTAATGGTTGTAACAAACCTGGGGTCTTGACTGTTTCACCTTTATTCTATTGGCATATCATGAATTCTTACACAAACTTTTTTACATCTCCCTTGAGTCCTTCCCAAAATAATTATTTCTTAATTCTATGATAAGTTTTCAAGAACCTTGAGTGTCCCCCAAGTGGAGATGCATGCAACTCTACAAGAATCTTATGCTTAAGCTCTGAAATTTTGCACAAGTATAACCTACCCTTATACCATAAGACATTACCTTTCCATTCAAATTTGTCAGAGGATAAATTAACTTGCTAGAGATTTTGAATCAGAACCTATGTATCATTGTCTTGCTCCCATTCTAACCTAGCTTCATCCACCCAATCTGCTTGCAATATGGACATTGCACCAAGTAATGCTTCTGTGGATGTATCCTGTCTAGATAGTGCATCTGCTACTATATTATCTTTACCCTTCTTGTATATGATTTAAAAATCATAACCCAACATTTTGGTTACCCATTTTTGTTGTTCCTCAGATGATAATCTTTGCTCCAAAAAGTATTTGAGACTATCATGATCCGTTTTCACCTTAAAGTGTCTACCCATCAGATAAGGCCTCCATTGTTTAACTGCACGAAGAATAGCCATCATTTCTTTCTCATAGATAGGTTTTTTTAGATTCTTACCTTTGAATTGATGACTTTCAAATGCAATGGGTCTTCCTTCCTACATTAGTACTACCCCCAATCCAAACCCAGAAGCATCACATTCAACAATGAATGTTTGTGAGAAGTCTAGAGTAGCCAAAATTGGAGTGGTGCACATAGCTACTTTTAGTTTCTCAAATGCTTTGGTGGCATCATCATTCCAATGAAAAGCATCCTTCTTTATCAATGCAGTGAGTGGAGCTGCTATGCTGCCATAACCTTTCACAAATATTCTATAGTAACATGTTAGTCCAAGAAAACCTTGAAGGTTTTTGAGAGTTTTTGTCATGGGCCATTCCATTATCGCTTTGATCTTCTGAGGATCAACTTTGACCCCTTCATGGGAAACAATGTGACCCAGGTACTCTACCTCCTGTACTCCAAAAGCACATTTAGATGGCTTCACATAAATTTGGTGCTTCTCTAAAACTATCAATACCTATTTCACATGTTGCAGATGTGCTTCCCATGTCTGACTATAAATCAATATGTCATCAAAGAAAACTAGCACAAAATTCCTTAAAAAAGGCCTAAAAATAGTGTTCATCAAGCTCTAAAAAGTAGATGGTGCATTTGTAAGACCAAAGGGCATTACCAAAAACTCATAATGGCCCTCATGTGTTCTAAAAGCAGTTTTATGAACATCTTCATCCTTGATTTTAATTTGATGGTACCCCGAGCGAAGATCCAATTTTGTGAAATAATTAGCACCATGAAACTCATCAAGTAAATCATCAATTACTAGAATAGGAAACTTATCTTTGATGGTGTACTTTTTGAGTTCTCTATAATCGGGGCACATCCTCCATGTGTCATCCTTCTTCTGCACCATGACCACTGGTGATATATATGCACTTTGGCTATGCTTGATGATCCCTGCCTCTAGCATCTCATGGACCATCTTTTCAATTTCACTCTTTTGTGCATATGGATATCTATATGGTCTAATATTTGGTGGTTGACTACCTGGAATTAGTTGAATGGCATGATCATGTTCTATTTTTGGTGGTAGTCCTTTTGGCATGGCCCCAAAAATAGATGAGTGGTCTTTAAGAATTATTTGCAGATCAAGATGTGTAGATACCTTTGGGGGTTGAACTTCTATAGAGCATAATCATGCAATAATTCCCTTTGCCCCCTTTTTAGCATCTTGGTCATTTGATGTGATCTAACCAATTGTGGATATTTTTCATGTAATCCATGTAATTCCATTTTCTTACCTTCAGAATGAAAGTGCATGAATAGTTCTTAGAAGTTCATCTCAATGGTACCTAAGGTTGTGAGCCATTGGACTCCCAAAACAATGTCTATGTTACCCATGGGAATAGAAAACATAGGAGATTCAAGATTGTACCCACCCATAGTAAGCTTAATACTATGGCATTTGCTTGAACAATTAATTATGCCACCATCTGCAATCATGACCTAAAATTCTGGTGCTGGGTAGATGAAACAGTTCAATCGAGTGGCCAACTTATGGTTTATAAAGTTATGTGTGCTCCCTGAATCAATCAACACTGTCACCTTCTATTTCTTGAGGAAACCCACCACCTTAAGAGTTTGTGGAGTGCTAATACCTAAAAGTGCATGACAAGAGATTGTAGGGTGGGAATCTTTAGGTACTTCCTTTATATCTTCCTCATCATCATTGGAGGCATCATCTACTTCTTCATCTTCATTTGGTCCCTCAATGTAGAATAACTTCTTCTCAGCACATCTATGTCCTTTACTCCACTTGCTATCACAACCAAAACATAATCCTTTTGCACGCTTTTCTTCAATTTGCTGAGGGGTCAATCTAGTAGGTGGAGGAAATGTTGATGATGATATGCTACGATCTTTGAAGTGAGTGAATGGCTGCTTCTTATTGGCTACGAATTTTTCCTTGGCTCTACATGCTAGGATAATAGATTCAAAAATATTAATTGGATTAAACATGTGTACCTCATGTTGAATGTGGTCCTTGAGTCCACCCAAAAATAGGTCATTCAAGTTTGCATCAGAAATTGTCTCCACACATAGGGATAGGTTCTAAAAATGATGAATATAATCCTTGATGGAGCTAGTTTGTCGTAATTTTGCTAGTTGGCTGAAGTAATTATCTGTCACACTATTGCCATAGTGTAATTGTAGCTGCTCTTGAAAAATTGACCAAGTGACATTGAGACCCATCTTTTTCTTTTGATCACACAACCATCGATACCAAATAAATTGATCAGGTTCAAGATACAAGGATGCCATGGTGACCTTATGTCCACTTGGAATCTAATGTAGGTAAAAAAAACTCTCCATTTGGTTGAGCCAATTGAGTGGATCTTTTCCATAAAATTTGCGCATATCCACTTTTGGTAATAGGTTCTTCTGTGGCCATGGAGTTGGATTTGAAGTAGACTGGTTAGGAAAACCACCCTGGTGAGTTTGTGAAATAGAGTTAGCTTGATGATTTTATTGATTAATATTCAAATCTGTCATGAGATATCCCAAACTATCTTGTATGGATTTCATATTAGATTGTATGTCTTGCACCTCACTCTGAATGCCTTGCACACTATAGTCAAGCTGGCTCACTTTGTGATCTATGTCAGAAAACCCTAGTACAAAGGGTCTATTACACCCCCCTTTTGACTCCATCTCATCCTTGTTAGGATTTTTTCCTAGAGTTTCAGCTCCCTTTCCTCAGCCCCGAGTTTGTGGAGCTGCCATAAAAGGGTTTTACGATGTCGACCCTTATTGACACTTTTGACCCAAATTTGACTAAGAAATTTTGGAATTATGTCAGCCTCAATTCAAAATATACAAATAACACACCGTAGCCAAATTTTTCTAAGCTTTCCAAAAATGTAAACAACTCAAAAAAATTCTTTGAATTGCGCACAATAGAGCAATTTTATGAAAAACCATAAAATAGCAATAAATTTTTAAAAATAGATCCAAATGATCTTAAATTTTAATGGAAGCTTAATGTGATGATTTCTCACTTTTAGTAAAAAAATTTCAGATAAATTTGCAACCATTTTTTGTATATCACAAAATTAGTGTTTCACCCACAAGATTGCCCAAATCGCAGCTTTGATACCACTTGAAATGAAATTACTTCAAGAATTAAGTATAATAGTAGAATTATATCCAAATATATGATAAAAGATAAGCCACTTTGAGGGGGAAACCTCCACAAGCTTCAATAAGAGCAGAATTCACAATATGATGATAAATGATTACCCACTACCTCCTATATATAGTCTAACTAGGCCATGGTTACTCCATACACTGACCTACTAATCTAAAGAAAGCCACAACTGGGCCAAAAGTTGGCCACAATATAATGTCAAAGAGGGATAAGTAATCCACAAGTCGGCTAATACTATCCTCATACATGTGATAGGTTAGGGGCGTAACACTCATGGAGTGGTGAAATCAAGATTTGATTGAACATATACTGTGATTAATTATCAGCCACAACATTTGTCATATTAGATATCATAGTCTTATATCAAAGTAAATATTCATTGAATCATTTTACTCTTATTTGGGTTTATTAATTTACACAAGATATATTCTCATAGATATTGATATAATCATGGCAAGGGTCCATACTAGTCTTGTACACTAGACAAATACCAATCATGGCTCAACCCTTCATTTCATGACCTTTTCATTATTTAAAGGCTTGTGTTTTCCATCTTATTATTCCTAGTTACTTATGCTATAGTCTAACCCTAACATTATAATGATACAAATCACTATAGTATATATTTTGCATAAAATATTATTTATATCTATAGATGATATTTGTATATTATATAGGACATCGATATTGTACACTTGGAAAATTTAGACCTTAGATGTTCCTCTTATTTATGCACATTTATCACTTTTATAATTATTGCATCTAATCTATCTTGTGATTTTTAGCCTATCTCCTTATCAAACCAATCTTATGTTGATGACCCATACCTTCTATCTTGCCCATAATTATTAAAACAAGTTTATCTTCCACCTGTACAAGTTCTAAGTCTATACCTACTTTTATGTTCCCTGAACACTAGGGTCTCAAACAAACACCTACGTCGATGTAGTTATCCTACTCTGATGCACGTGTATCATAACCTAAATTCATCTTATTTTCAAATGAAATATATCCTAATGGTTGGACTAAGTGATTTAATGTGAGTTATTTTTATGAAGGGATTGATATAAATACAAGATCAACCCTCATTCATTCTTCACACAGAAAATTTTTACCTAATCACTAGGAAACTCACAAAAGGTATTTAATCAAGCACTCAAGTGAGAAAAGCTTCCCTATTTTCTCCTATTTCTATATCAGTCATAGGTAAGACACATAAACAAGTCTAAAGTATTGAAGGAGTATCCCAAGATCTATATTTTCTAAGTTACAATTTAGGTCACTATCATACCTACTTTGTACATATTTCATGATTCACACATAAGCCAAAACATAGGGGAGAACTACATCAGTCTCAATCCCTTTAATGAGTATTTGGTATGTAGGTAATACTCATTGATAGAGGGGTTTTTTGGGTCACCTTGACACCACGTGACCACTAACCTTTTTTTCCCTAAGGTCACCATGAAGATGAAGAATTAGGGTTTTACAATTTCAAAAGGAGGGATAATACATGAAATATATATAAATGCACTAGAATGAAGGTGAAGATAAACCTAGAAACATCTAGATGGACACATGTTTTTCCATAAGATAATCCATATAGGATACCCATGTTAGTGTCAAACACTAGAGTTGACACAACCATCCTAGGATGATGCTAGGGTCTATAGCTTTAGAAGCACCAAATCTAGAATATTATGTGTATTCTAGAATCTACTTCAAGTATGATTTATTCCTAGTTTATATCCATAACTTTTTCAACATTATAACCAAATAATTACTTTTTTTCTTTATCATTTTCATATCTAGCATAGATTTACTTACTATTTTTATCCTATCTTAGTTTAATGAATTTAGCATATGTTATATCTAAGTTTAATAACTAATTGACCTACTGTAGAGATTGTATACCATCATTTCACCCTAGGATATCTCTACCCCTTTAACTCAAGATAACCCATATATATATATATATATATATATATATATATATATATCTATCTATATATCTGTGTGTGTGTGTGTGTGTGTGTGTGTGTGTTAAAAATTTGGTGAACCCCACCTATGATCTTAAAAACCCTTTATAATTTTGGATTTTTTGTTTATTTCTCTAAAACACTTAATTTTTTCAATTTATCATAAAAACATAGTGTTCAAGGTTGCAAAGAATCAGATTTCATCTTTTTATATCAATCTTGTTAGTTATAGATATAACTGTTAAGTATTTCATGTTCTAATACCTTATAGTGGTTTCTACTTGTTATATCTCATGCCTAATTAAATTAAATTGATTTATAATGGGTTTTAAACTTTCATCCTTGCATACTCCTATAGACACCAAAATTACATCACATACACATGCATAACTCCCTATGTTGAAACCCCCCTTAAGCCCATTTTTCAATAATAACAATTAGCTTCCCAAACCCATGATTTTACCCCTCATACATTTAATTAATTTAAAATACTTAATTGAGTTAATTAAAAACCCTTTATGACACCTTATCTGGCCACCTCACCCTAAGAATAATTCTCTCTTGATGAGTCACCTTAAGACTTGGTTCCCTCACTCTAACTACCCAAGACTTATTCTCACCTTAAAACTAAATTCTTAATCAATTAGATCCTTATTAATCTCTTATTTTTACCATTTTTTAATAGGTTCCACACTTGGCACAAAGAGCAATAGAAAACAAGCCAAAAATAGTAAGTTTTACCTATTCTAAGACTGCCAACATTGGTAAACCCATCGCTGACATTGGTGACATCACCGATGTTGGTTATATAAGCCAAACTCCAACCTTATGTTCAGGTCAACAAAAATAAATAAAATTCATTCTTACATGTGTTCAAGCTCTCAACATTCAACTTTTGACATCCTAACGTATTTTTATCTTACATAAGTCAATCATGATTAGGAACCAAGATCTTGAAGACCAGTAACACCCACTTGTTCTCTCTATTTAGGGCATTAGTTTAGACTACCTAATAAGAGCCATCAATTTAGTACTTATCATTTAGTCACCACTATAACTAAGTACATCACTTATTCTATAGGTCTTTTAAGCATTTACTTTACTATCATTCCATATCTATTATTCATTGCTTTACACATTCCTGACCGAACCCTTGTGAGGGAGTTACCAAGCTTCCTTGCTTGTTTCCCCTTGACCTAACACACCAAACCTCTAACCAAATCTACCCAAATCATACTCTCTCTCATAACTCTCCTCAACCTCCCAAACCTAATCAAAACCATTTTCTAGAACCATAAAATCCTTTTGCAAGATCCTAGGCAATTATTTCCCCTACCGACCCTGATAGCATTACCAACATCGGTCACCTTCACTCACCGACCTTAGAAACATAACCGATATCAATCACTTCCTTACTGATGTCAGTGACTATGTATTTTCCTAAGCTTTCCAAAACCTACCCAAACACCTTCTAAAATACAAATAGAATACACCACCTACACCATGTTAGTCTTTGTTGCACTCTCAAGTTGTGAATAATGGTAATATTATCTATCTTTCATTATATTTTACCTCTCTTTTATTTATTTATTACTCTTTTGTCTCTCAAAATTGGACTATCATCTCTAAATAAGTTTCACACTTCCTGGAACAAGCACATAGCTTGGCAGCCCACTCATTTATCTACTAACAAACATTTTGTGGTAGTGTTTTATTACTTGTAGGTAGTCCTCCCCAGCCAAAGAGGAGTACTCACAACATCTAGATATGGCTTTCAAACCAATCTGGGTTCATTCTAATCACTTATCCCTATCATTCTTCTTTATTTTCCTTAGACTTGAAATTGACAAAATTTAGTGAAACATTTCTAGCACACCCGGTGGAACCCTAGAGTTTTCCTTGAGTTCATTTCTTGTTTTAAGCATTCATATAGGTGAATTATAGTGGAAAATTCATTTATTGCACTTTATCCTTCTCTTCTCTCTTAAAAAAAAAATCAACATTTTATTTTCTATTCAAAGTTAATAAAAATAAATTTTTCTTCTTTTCTCTTTTCCTTTAAAAGTAATTCATCATTCTTTCCTTACAAATTAAAAAGAATATGTTATTTATTTCCTTCTTATATGCACATTAGGATAATGAAGTTCATTATCTATTCCTATTTCATCTTTGATTTCATTCAAATCTAAACACTTTAAATTTGGGTTTAAAAATTACTACATTTCATTGTTTGCTTACTACATATTAACTCACTTAGTTAATTACAAGCATTATGAACAAATTGTAGTGCACTTATGTTACACAACCAAATCACACTCATACAAACAAACATATAAACTCACTTGAGAAAAGGCCCATCAGGATTTCATCACCTGGTGGATTACCTTATCCTACGTGGATATCCTACTTGGATTTCACCACCAAGGGGAGAACCCACTCCATTCTATGGTAGAGTATAAACTCTAGACAAAAGGTATATTTTGGCTAAGCGGCCTAGCTTAGCTTTAGGTCTGTGAAGTATGGGGAATAAGTCCTTATAAAAATCCATGTACTTGGTCTAACATATATTTCCTCTTGAGCACTAAATCTAACCTAAAACTACCTCTGGATTGCTTTATAGTACCTTCGATAACCAAAATTTTCTTCTCACTATCTGATTAAGGCATAAGCCAACATGAGACTAAAATTAATCTCTAGGGGTCAATAGTTTCTAGCTATATGTTCTTTTTATTCTTTTCTATTACCTTCTATATTTTGGAATTGGTAAGGACATTTTCCCATTGATTCATAAAATCAATAGTATTTCTAATACTCATTTTGTATACCCTATTAATACATAGACCTCTTCCATTAACCATTTTACCTAGTTTTTACTTTTGGGTTTCTAAAACTTTGTATTTTCCATCTCCTAAGATATCATAGTAACTGACATTAGTTAACTATACTGACATTGACACGTATTTAACTAGCAACATCAGTTAACCTCATTGACATCGACAAACTTTTACTATTGACATCGGTCATGAGTCTAACATTGGTGACTGTGTTATTTTCATTTGCTTAAAATAGCAAGCTAAAACAACTCACTTAATTGTAACCAAACCTAGTTTTTCATTGTTATATCACTAATATAGTGTAATAAGACTATTTATACTCCCTCTTGCATGGTAGTGATGTGAGCTCAAGCCAAAATTCTTGTCAATCATGCAATTTGAAAACCACTTCCACCTTCCCCTCTTGTTTTTGAGTCTATCATGGAGCATACTTTAAATACAAAGCATACAACCCACCCCAACAAAATTCCAATTGTGCTTGAAGGAGATCAAGATTTTGCTAAATTTATTGATCATAATGTAGCAGCCCTTCGGCATTACCTTGTCATGAGCCAAACTCATAATTCTTCAAGTGACCCAATCTATGGTATGCCAACCTCTCTAATGGATATAACTTTAGTTTCAATTATCTCCACTATTTTCCCCATGGTTACTCAAACCACTACTTTAACAAGTAACCCAACTATAAACAATGTCCAAAGTTTAGCATTGCCAACTAGCCAGTCCCACCTAAACCCTAATGTGACTTCCCTCCTTTCACAATCACACCCAGTTCAATCAAGTCATACCTCATTTCAAAATTTAGTGGTACCTAATCCATCTACCCTCACACCTATAATTACCTAAGTTACAACTCATCCTTCATCTATTATAACCATGCCAATGACCCAACCTATAATAACAACAACCAACCAAAGCATAGTCTCTAACCCAATAGGACAAGCCCTTTTTCATTCCACCCCCAACCTATGACTCATTATCCTTATGTTGTCCCAACACAACCTCATCAAGTTATGTCATATGATCCATCTGCTTCCAATTAGGTTCCCTATAATTTATGAGGTATCACCCAAACTAATCCCCCTCCATACCTCATTAAGTTGTTGATGGACAAAATGTCTAATCTAGAGATATCCATTTTTGGTTCAAAGAATGTATTATCTTACGAACAGATATGCAGTGAACCTATCCATTCTTCTATGCCTACTCAAACCTATCCAAGCTAATGGGAACCTCCCAAATTTTCTCATTTCTAGAGTAAAGAGGACCCAAAATAACACTTGTGAGCATTTATACATACTTGTTATTTAATAGGGCATGATGATGCATTACTACTTTACACTTTCCCTATGTCTCTTTGAGGTGCTTCCTTGGATTGGTATAGATATATAACTCAACACTCCCTTTTCTCATTTATCCAACTCACACAACATTCTTGGACCACTTCTCTATTAAAATTTCTAAAAAGGTTTATATAACAGACCTTTAATTTATTAGACAATTTGATGATGAATCTATCATATATTTTGTTGCTCACTAGAGAGGCTTGATTAATAAACTCTCCTTCTCCTTACCCCAACCTAAGCTTATTGTTCTCTTCTCAAGGGCATGTGCTAAACACATCTCATCCACCCTTTGAGTACAAACTTTCCACACATTTGATGAGGCCTTTGCAATGGCACAAAAACTCAAGATTCAGGATATTGATGAAGGTAGGGTCAAGTTGCATAGTAAAAACCACAATTCTAGATCAAATAACTCTTCTTCTAAAACTTCTCCTTCTAACCAAAAATCTAAAGGCTCTACCACTATCATGGTTTTTAAGTCAACTTCTTCTATAACCATAAACCAATCGACCTCCCAAAATCAAACCAATAAATTCCAACAATAGTATGAACAAAGACAATACACTCCTATTGGGTAGTCATATACATTTGTTTTGGAAAAACTATTACAACGAGGTGTCGTAACCCTTCCTCAAATCAAACCTCATATATAGTTTGACCCATCCCATCCTATTCCAACTTGGTATGAATAAGATGAGCTTTGTGACTACCATCGAGTTAAAGGCCACAATTCTAACAGTTGTAAGACATTCCAGAACATTGTTCAAGACATGATTGATAGGGGTGATCTCATCTTGGTTAATCCTAATACACATGCTAATCAAAATAGGACATGTTCAAATATCCTTTTCCTAACCATTCACCTAATCAAAATACTGTTCAGACTAAAACTAATTCAAGTGATCATAATATCTATATGGTTAATATGGTTTTCCCTTTACCTCTAGTTCAACCTCCCCCTCAACAAGGGATACCCATTTTATAGACTCCTCTTTAACAGTCAGTGGCATTTATTTTTCCTATTCTTTATCCTTAGGTAGAAGATCCTATTTCACCCATTCGACTCCCTCATGAGGAAGAGCCTCCTTTACCACTTCTTTTTCCACCAGAGGAGCCTATAATGACAAATCTTTTTGTACTAATATTACATATCCTCTTACCACTTGAAGACAACACCCTACCTATTCCTTAACCACATGTTGAAGGGAACATCAATCTTGTGTTATACCCTCTTGAGGATCCCTCTTGGCCTACCTCTCCTTTACAAATAGAGAGTAGTACCCCAACTACTCCACCTTTGCACCTATAAGAGTTAGTGTTATCTATTTCCACATTAGATGAGAGACCTATTATGTATGTTCCAATTGTACCACTATTACCCCTTTTTTTCCTATGGAGGATCATACTTTACCTATTCCTAACCCACATGTTTAGGAATAAATTATACTTATGATCTACCCTCTTCAAGAACCTTTTTTGCCTACCTCTCCTCCACCCATGGAAGACCATAACTCATCTCCTATCTCTATCGAAGAGGACCCTATTGTGGTTCTTTCTCATCTTTGGCCTAAAGTATTAGAGACCAATAATTTCCCTCTTTCTTAAACACCTCAAAATTCTAAGGATGTAACCATAAATGCTACGTCAACTACATCTAATCCCTTCTCACAGTTGTTGAAAAGTATAGAATTTCTTAACTCCATGAAACTAGATCACGAAAATTTTTAAGACTAGCTTAAAACTTTGTATCTAACACAATGAATGTCAACCTTACCACCAATCCTCTCACTACCATTTACCCAAAAGTCTTTGATAAAGTTAGACTTTCTCCACCAAAATCAATAAAAGCTCATCCATCTACGTCAGAATCCTCACCTTCATAGGAATATTCCACATTAAAGTAGATTAGGCCTTTAGGCATACACCCTGTCTCTAATCTAATTTATCCACAAGTGAAATTATATTTAACTCCTCAACCAAAAGTTAGAGTTTTATGGCCTAAGATACAAAATTTTTTTAATCTCCCTAGATCCTTTACCCTTCAACCCTCAACTCGACCATCAATTTTAGGACCACACCCCTCTACTTTAGCTAGAGTATCACTAACCCAAGCAAAATAAAAGGTTAAGTTACCTCCGCTACTACCTTTGACACTTATTAGGCCTTTAAAATCTAACATCATGATACCTAACACCAATAAAATGTTAGCAAAACATGTAAGTCTACCAAACAAGGCACCACATAAAATCACCCCTATGACTCCTAAATAAAAGAAGGTATCCACTCCTATTAGTAAAACAAGTGCAAGCCCACCTGTAGGCTCTCAGAGTTTTTTCCTACATTATTTATTAAAATCTTCCATAATAAATCTTCCTCTCATTAAGCCTTATAGTCTTCTTATAATGAGGCCATCTTAGTTTGATGATACACAAGTGTGTTTATATCATCATTACCTTAGACATGATATTGAGATTTATAAATCCCTCACAACAGTCATTCGATAACACTTTGATATTGACACTCTCTTTGGTGATAATCTTGTTAACCTTACTATTATTCCACCTTTAGAATCCATAATATCTCCTACTATTCCACCAAACTTCAAACCCAAAGATGTGGTCATACACCCTTTACCACCTCCTTCACCTATATTCCAAATTAACGCAATTAATGTGGCCACACAGTCACAGAACCAAAAAGATAAAGGTAAGGAAAAACCCATGGCTCCTTGGGCTTATCCATTTTCTAAATAAAATCCTCCCATTCCCAAGATTTCCATCTTGGGCCTCCCTTAATCGACATCTTCAAACATTATTTAAAGCTCAATGGTGAAATAACTTCACCAAACCCCTATGAAAATGTCCTTATATGAGTTAATCTAAAACTCATCCCAACACTGTCAAGCTTTGATTAGTAAATTTCAAGCTATTGAAGTAAAACCTGATGATCCCCAACCTCTTGTAGTATTGGTCAACTCACTTAATTCCATCTCCCTGATTTCTTTCAGTAATTTGGAAATTCCACTTAAACAACTTGAAGATCAAGATTCTACCCTTTTTATTACCACATATATTGATCAAACTCATGTCAAGAGAGTCATGATTGATGGGGAACTATTATTAATATTATTTACACCCATTCCTATAAATAGCTAGCCCTTATTGATAGTTATATGTCTCAAACTGATGCGGTACTCCACTCCTTTAATGATACTATAGTTACTATGATGGGCACTATTGTCTTACATATTTTTTTAGGTCCCTAAACTATTCTTGAGCTCTTATATGTTTTGGAGGGAGATTTATAATATAGAATAATACTTGGTCAACCTTGGATACCTGCCATGGCATGTGTACCCTCAACTTTGCACTGCTATGTCAAGTTTGAACATGATGGACAAGTGCATGTTATACTTGTTGACCCACCTCCATTTAAAATATGTAACATGAATTATAGCCCCAATGATATTATCATTCCATTGAATAAATAATCTTCCCCACATGATACTTTTAAATCTACAATCTCTACTCCTACGGTTACACAAATACTATAAACACAAATTCCTGCCAATGATCCCATGGAGGAAACTTTTCACTGTTTGTCACTCATCAAATATCATGTGTTGATGATTTACATGTTATATACTCAGCATGAGTATGGAAAGCTTCACATGAATCTAAATTATGATTCTCACATTGGGATGGTCATCCCTTATGGGCCCCCTAACCTTCAAAGTAATTTCACATATGGGGGAATTGATTAAACTCCCACTATTGGCAAATCATCTTCTTCACCACAACCATTTACATGTGACTTATCTTTCTTAAGAAACCCTAGTTTTGTGTACACCTATCTCTATTAGTGTTCTTGGAATGGATTTGGTTTGGGTCATTACAAATAGGGTGTCCATACACCTATTGAATATCCTACTAGAAACACCATTCAAAATTCTAAAAAGAGGCATGGAGTGGGTTATGACAAACCAAATAAACTCACTAAAACTTCCCATGAACCAATTATAAAAGAACCAATCTCTCCTTCTCCAACTTCTTATCCACCATCACTTATTGAATCAGAAGTCTCTATACCTCATTTTTTTCAATAAATGCCATCCATTTGGGGCCTCTCACCTATCACTA
Organism: Torreya grandis; assembly: GCA_037957365.1. NCBI lineage: Eukaryota > Viridiplantae > Streptophyta > Pinopsida > Cupressales > Taxaceae > Torreya > Torreya grandis. The sequence goes on from JARHVA010000679.1 coordinate 1,386,134, forward strand.
GGGTAAGGAAACAAGGTCCCTTCCTCTCATTCATCCTAAAATAATTGATGAATATTATCCCATTATTAACACTTTATAATGTCAAGATGATAACATAATTCTGACATACATGGGTGTAGATTATTCTTATATCTAACGATCTCTCCCATTTAAAACACAAGCTATGTTAAATGAATCAACCATTGACATCACCTTGCCCTCTCACAATAAACCCCATGTCCTCAAGATTGGACAATCTTTAGATTCTTGTAAGCAATCTGATTATACCACATTTATTAATAACCATAGCAAAGCCTTTACTTGGTCTTATAATGACATTCTTGGCATTGACCCCTCTATCATCACCCATAACATTGTCACTAATCAAGATGCCAAAACTGTTAAGCAGAAGCTTCACAAGATGCACCCTCGTATTTCTCTTCTTGTCAAAGAAGAGATCTAATGCCTCCTTTCTATTAACTCTATCCAACCCATCAACTACTCACAATGGTTTTATAATATCATTCCTATCACAAAAGTGACTAGGGGAATCTGAATTTGCACCGACTATCATGACTTAAACCTTGCTTGTCCATAAGATGATTTCCCATTGCCAAGTATCAACTAACTTGTTGATCTGATGGCTAGCCATGAGATGATATCACTTATGGACATATTATTTGGATATAAAAAAATCTTGGTTGCTCATGAGGATCAACACAAGACAACCTTCATTACCTCATGGGGGACTTTCTGTTATCAGGTCATGCCTTTTGGTTTGAAGAACATTGGTGCCACTTATCAATGTGTCATGACTTACATTTTCCATGATCTCTTACACAAAATAATGGAGGATTATTTGGATGAATTACTCAGTAAGTCTAAACTTTTCCAATATCACTTGATAATTATCAAAATTATATTTTCTCATCTCCTCCAATATAACATTCGATTAAACCCAAAGAAATGTGTCTTTAGTATTCTTTTTGGTAAGATCTTAGGTTTTATCATTTCTATATGTGGTATCAAGGTTAATCCTACTAAGGTTAGAGTAATCCTAGAGATGCCTCTACCTAATAATATCAAACAACTCTATAGATTGCAAGGAAAACTTTAATCAATTCATCGCTTCATCTCTTAGTTGTCATATCTTTGCCAACCCTTTCACCATCTCCTCAAAAAGGACGTCTCTTTCTATTGGAATATATATTTCTAGGAAAATTTTGATACACTTAAACAATACTTCCTTTCCCCATTTGTTCTTATTCCACCAAAGGAAAATCAGCCTTTCTAGCTATACATCTCTGTAACAGATCATTCTCTAGGTGTTATTATTACACATCGAGATGATCAACATCAAGGTTAGGTGGTTTACTACATAAGCCTCACACTTATTGATTATGAGACTTAGTATAACCATACTAAAAAAAATTGCCTCGCATTGGTCTTTTCTACCTCTAAAGTTTGTCATTATCTCCTAAATCACAAAACCTATGTGGTCACCCATAGTGATCCCCTCAAATACATGCATTTGAAGATATATCACAACCAACATGTAGCTCAGTGGCTCATGATTCTTTCTCAATCTAACTTAGAATTCATTTAACAATAGTATATCAAGGGGAAAATAATCATTGACCAATAATCTACCATCCCTTTACCTGACAATCAACCTTCAAACCTTGAATTCCTTAATGAATCCATCATAATGTTCTCCATCGATAACATCTCCTATCAAATGATGATTTTTTCCAATGGGGGTGTAGGGGTCATTCTTATTCCTCTAGATGGTGATCCTATGCCTTTTTCATTTAAACTAGATTTTGAATGCACTAACAATATCACTAAATATGAGGCTTTGATCTTAAGACTTCAAATAGATCTCTTCTTGGGTATCAAATCTATAACCATTTTTGGTGATTCTCAACTAGTGGTTAACCAAGTTAATGGTTCCTACCTATGAAAAAAATTATTCTACGATGGTTTACACATCATGTAGATATGTTTTTAGAATCATTTGACTCTTATCTCTTACAAACTATTCCCTGATCTACAAATAAGTTTTCCAACAAAATGGCTTCACTTGCTTCACACATACCCTCTTCATCCTATTCCTTGAGAATCTATGTCACCATTCATCAATTAATATTACCCTCATATGTATCAACTAGCATCCTCTTTATCATAAATGGAACCTCCAACCCACATGTCTTATAGTACAAGTAACTCATGGATTACCTTTCCTTTTCTATTACCCCTTCTGATCTTTCAAATAATAGGAAACATGACTTCATAAAATGTGCCTCTCATTACACTATGCTAGGGGGCCTTCTTTACAAGTGAGGTTTTGATGGTCTTCTCTTTAGATGCCTCACTAGTACTGAGACTCCCTTTGCTATTAAGGAAGTCCATGATGGGATTTGCGGTGGATATTTCAATGGTTACACAATTTCTAAGTGTATCCTTTGACTTGGATATTATTGGCCAATGCTCCATCAATATTATGCTGATTACATTCAGCATTACATCAAATGTCAACAACATGATAACCTATTTCACATTTTAAGTAATGCATTACAAGTTACCAAAGACTTTTGGTCCTTCTCCCAATGGGACTTAGATCTCATCAAGGAGATTAACAATAATTCCTCCCTCCATCATCACTCTATCATTACTACCACTAAACACTTCACCAAATGGGTTGAGGCCATTCCTCTCATCTCTACTGAAGTTGATAAATTTTTTGACTTTATCAACCATCACATCATCTATCATTTTGGTGTTTTGCATAAAATTATAATAGATAATGGAAAATATTTCAAAAATAAGACTATTCAAAGTCTTTGTGATATATTTGGAATCAAATTAAACTTCTCATCATTGTATTATCCACAAGCTAGTAGATATGTAGAAGCTTTTAACAAAACATTGAAAAAAATTCTCATGAAGGTAGTCAATGATATGGGAAAGGATTGACACACACACATTAGCTTTTCTTTATGGGCTTACCACACTAGAATTCTAACCCCTATAGGTTCTACCCCTTTTTATTTGGTCTATGGGATGGAGGCTATTGTGCCTCTCATAGTCCAAATTCCTTCTCTTTGCATTTATCTTAGATACATTCTTACTAACGATGACTTTTACTGAGAATGTTTAGTTCAACTTGAATTAATTGATGAGTGTCATCTCATATCCCTAAACCACCTCTAAATCTATGAAGAGCATATCAAACGTGCTTATAATAAAAAATTCAAAGAGTGAGATTTTAATATTGGAGATCTCATCTTAAAATAAAATCAACATGTGATGAATATGGAGAAAAGAAAATGGGGTAAGTTTGCCCCTATTTGGCTTAGACCCTTTATTATAAATCATAAGTATGGCTCAAGAACTTATCACTTATCTTCTCTTGAAGGAAGGCCAAAACATAAGCCTTTAAATGCCTTAAACCTCTACCCATTATTTTGTTAACCAAGCATCACTTCACCATGTATTTAACTTGAGCTCATCCCTTGAGCATCCCTATTATATTCATTTCCATTCCTCTTCACCGTTATTCCTATACACTTAGTTAGCTTATGTAGTGGTATGGTTTTTCCCTCAAAATGGAAAACCCATAAGTCTCTATAGTCTTGTCCAAGACTAAAAGATAATGAAAACAAAAAAAACAAAATAAATGGGATATGTGACAAGTTATAATCTCTCAAGTCATGCTTCTCAATGTAGACTGCTCCCTTGAAGGATAGCTACATAACGTTTCTTTACTACTATAAATAGACTACTCCCTTGAGGGACATCTATTTAAAACTTAAGAACAAACACTTAGAGCACTCCATTGAAGGATGGATAAGCCAAGCTTTGTTCTCAAAGAGAAATACCAACAAAAAAGAGAAATCTTCTCATATTGATCAACTTTATACAACCTTAACATATACAAAATCCCATTGTAAGCTTCCTGCATTGATCAACTTACACATAAAAAATATTTTTGTCATGTACTTACCTATAGTATCTCTTGGGTCACCCACAGTAGGGGCATATCATCCCCACTTCATAGGTTATGCCACCCAAACATTTTCCCTCATTTTACACTTTTTTCCCCCATACTCTTTCAAGAGATTATGAAGTTGACTTAAAATAAGGTAAACATGAAACTTCTATAACAAACACAATGGTTCAAAGATGTAAGGCATGAAAGAGGCTCATTTTAATGACCCTATTTATATTCTAATTATGGTCTTTTCCAATGCACAAGCATTTTACCTCTTTATTTTCCCATCCAAACCACATGTCGATCTCTCTATTGAGATGAAAAATAATGTCATACCAACACTATCAAAGCCTATTCCATTTATTTTATGCATACACCATCAAAAATATGGGAAAATAATAAAATAAAATAGCATAACCAACCCATTCATTTTAAATATACACCATCACAAATATTGAAAAATGCTAAGATGAAGCTAACCAACCAACTATGCATATACCATCACACACATGGAAAATTCTAAGTACACCTTAGCTAACATGCTCAACATTAACATCAAATTAACATAGCATCAAATAATCATCTAAATAATAATCATCCATATCATCATCATCATCTATCATAATACATAAATCTCAAAATCATAATAAATGAACATCTCATTTATATATATGCTCAGTATACATGTCCATAACTACATCATCATAATATCATCTCTCTCTCTCTCAAAATATACATCTCACATCTATGGCTCATATGTCATTATACATATAACATATATAACTAAAAGGGTAAACTCTAACACTCTAGGTCCTTGAGACTCTTTGCATGGTCGTGAGGAAGCAGTGTCATCACCACTCTCCAGCCATTTTCATATGTATGATCTATAAGTTATGGCACATGACATAGATCTCTCCTACTATCTAAACTCTAAATATCATTGAATCTAATGAAATTCCTTGATGACCCTCTTGTAATAAGTAATCTCATATAGGGTAATCATATATCTCACTAGAGACATGGTCTACAGTGGTCCCATAGCACCTACTGATGACATGACTTGTATTGGTCCCTATGGTGGAGGAGGAAGAGAAACTTGACCTACTACTCTCATACTATCCCTCTTTGCTAACACTATAGTCACCTAACCCTATAATACTCTGACCTAGGCCTATAGCTCTATAACCTAACCCTATAGTACCCCAACCTGACCCTACAATGTCACCACCTACCCCTATAAGGCTAATACATGTGCCTATGTTTTATCTCTAGCCTACATTGTTGCATCTTGTGCCTATACCACTACATCCCTCTCTCTCACCAACCCCTATAAATATTAATGTGGCCTCTTGAACTCTACCATAGGATGTAAACCTACCCACTAAGATATATACACTATTGTGCAACCTAGATCTCCAACACCTATCCCAATTAGAATATCCTCAAAATATGGACCATCTATCTCTTGGGGAAATGGTAGGGGTGACTCTATGTCATCCCTCTTATATCGAGGGAAGGTAGGTGGTCTATCCTATAGTAGACCAAACTACCTCCTAGCCCATGTCATTGGTATCATCTCTAACTCACCAGCTCATCTCCCCTATCAATAGTGAGCTTTGTAGTAAACCTAATTTCTATACCTATTCTCTAAATATGGGATATTTCAGGTAGGGTCTCCAAGAAATATCTTTAGGGATCAAAACCTTAATCATGCAACTATAATATGTAATATCATGCACTATGCCATCCACTTAGGTCTATGTCATGCCCTATCTCCAACATCTAAAACTAACCCTTAAGTTGGCTAGAATCATAATAGGTAACCCTAATAGTTGGGTCACCATGATGTGATCATATGCCTAATAGTGTAGTAGATGTTTGACACATAAACTGTATCACCACCATAATTTCAAACCCCATATCTCTCTATATAATTGTGTCAAAAACATTAGACCCCATGTAAAAATAGTTTACTACTCAACCATCTTTGTAAGTGCACCTATCAATGCAATAAAAAATCTACCACCATTTACATCTAGTAATTTATACATTGTGATCCCTATCATCATCAGGATACTAAGTTGATGTTTCTCCTCATTGGCCATATATAGTGGCTTGTAAGAAAAACTCGTTGAATGGTAGGCCACCTCACTAATATGCTATCCATATAATGTGACCATGTGTATATCATGATCTTCTCTCAAGAATGAAAATACCTCTTCAACTTAGAGTGGTAGCCATAAAATCCTATAGACATCCACCTAAGTCATTATCAACTCTCTCATTAGCAAATGGAAGGTGTTGGTGGTGTGATCCCACATCTTGATGAATGCTACCATAAGGCTCACATCTCGGGAAACTCAACAATATCATTGCACTCCTAACCCCATAGTAGACATATGCTCCCACTCATTTAGGGTGACATCCCTCCTCATTTACATTAGTAACCTTCGTAGGTGATCCTGGAATGTCAGCTTCATCGTCAGCTATATCCATAAACACACAACTCAAGTCACGTACTTTCTAGTATAAACTACCACCACCTTTTTCCCTTCTCTTTGGGAGAACTACATTGGTCTAAGGCCCTAAACTGGGCTATGTAGGAAACACTCAATTGACATGGGGTCTTCTAAGGTTAGTTTAGCTATATACCCACCTAAATATCTACTCTACTCTTCCCTTTCTACCCTAGGCTTTACTGCCTCTCTATCTCAACCCTAGGCCCAATTTCTTATCACAACTCTAGGCCTCATGGCTTATATCCCTGACCCTAGACCCTATGCCCTTTATTTCAAAACCTAGGCCTCCTAACCTATCTCAACCTAAACCATACCTTAGAATGTTTTCCTATGCTTTGGGAGAACTACATTAGCCGTAGGCCTTAAATCAGGTGATGTAGGCAAAAATCAATCAATACAGGGTCTTTTGAGGCTAGCTTAGTCATTAGGCTAGTTGAATACTTCCATTTTGGATCCAAGATGACCCTTTCTCCTATTTTTGTTTGTTTTTTATAGTCATCAACAATAATTTTAATGCTGACATTAGTGCTTTGTAGGCATAAGTGTTGATCGACATCGGTAGATACCTACCAACCTTAGTGTTGTGTCAGTCGACATCAATTAACCCCACTGACATCAATGACTAGTTTGGCCCTAGGGTTGAATGACCTACCCCCAAAACTATAATTTTAACCTTAAAACTACCCCTAATTCCCCCTAACTTATCCTAAAACTACCCTCCCCCATTTCCTAATCCCTCTACTAACATTTTCTCTCCCCCACCTCTAAATTAGCCTACAAACTCAAAATAACCAAATTAATATTCAAAACAACTCATCGAGACTCTTACCTCATCTCTCCATCTCATCTAGGCTAGTACAAATGGATCTTATGGTGGCATCCTCCCACTGGGTCCCCTCCTTGCTCTACCATCTCAATAGCTCTCATAGCTCTATTTTTATCCAATCATAAGTTGTAAATGAGTTTTGTCAGCTACCAAAACCCTTTTTGTCAAGTTTGGTTAGCCATTGAAATTAGTATGCTTGACCTAATCTACTGATGTTAGCACTTATGCACACCAAAATTAGTAATATTACCCTAAAATACTGATGTTAGCATTATTACTATTGACATCAGTGATAGCATCAATATTAGCACCATTCCATTACTATTTCCACCAACCACCCCAACTCTTTAGACTTTACCCCTACTTTGGGGAAATTTAAAGATCACATATATCTACCTAACCATGACAATTACCCGTAGATATTACTTAAATCTACACCCATGATGACTTTTCTTAGATATTATGTATATCTCCTTTCTCATTGACCCTTTTACACCAACCTTACATTACCTATCTTGACCACTTACGTTATTCTGCTATAGTTGGTTATTGTCCACATGCATGTATATTAGGCCTTTTAGATGGCAACAAAGCTTGTCTTATCACCTACAACCTTTTGTGTTTTCTAGGGGCACTTCTTACCTTCAATAATTGGGACACATTGATCATTGGAGCTATAACTTTGATTGTTTTGACCTATCAACTATCACTTACAAGCTATGCTTTAGTTATTTGTATATGAGTCCTCCTCAACCTTGACTATTTTTCCATTTATCAACTATAGCTCCTAGTATTATATGCAAATGAAGAAATATTTATTTCTCTACTACTTACTCAATTACCTTCTTATCAAACCAATACCTGATTCTAATTTCTCCTCCATTGATTCCCATTTTGAGGGGGGATACCTCATCGATTACTTAGAACATCTAACTCCTATTTTTGTCTTGCAACTTGTCAGTGAAAATTATAAGACAAAAAGGGGAAAATATAGACACCAAAATTACATCAACCACATATGCATAACTCCCTATGTCAAAACCCCAATTAAGCATATTTTTTAATAATAAAAATTATCCTTCCTAACCCATGCTTTTACCCCTCATACATTTAATTAATTTAAAATACTTAATTAAGTTAATTAAAAACCCTTATACCACCTTACCTGGCCACCTCACCCTAAGACTATTGTCACCTGATGAGTCACCTCAAGACTTGGTTCCCTAACCCTTACTACCCAAGACTTATTCTCACCTCAAAACTAAATTCCTAACCAATTTCATCCTTCTTAACCTCTTATTTTTACCATTTTTTAATAGGTTCCACACTTGGCATGAAGAACAACAAAAAATAGGTCAAAAATAGTAATTTTTACCTATTCTAAGGCCACTCACATCAGGCAACCCATGATCAATGTTAGTGGGATTACTGACATCAATTATATAAGATAAACTCCAACCTTATATTTAGGTCAATAGAAATCAAGAAAATTCATTCTTACTTGCATTCAAGCTCTCAGAATTCAACTTTTGACATCCTAGATTACTATTATCTTGCATAAGTCAATCATGATCAAGAACCAAGCTCTTGAAGACTAGTAGTACCCACTAGTTGTCTTTATTCAGGGCATCAGTTTGAAATAACTTATATCAACCATAAATCTAGTACTTATCATTTAGTCACCACCATAGCTAAGTACATCACTTATTTTGTAGGTCTTTTAAGCATTTATTTTTCTATCATTTCACATATACTATTCATTACTTTACACATTCCTGATTGAACCCCCATGAGGGAGTTACCAAGATTCCCTACTTGTTTCCCCTTGACCTAACACACCAAACCTTTGACCAAATCTATGCAAATCATGCTCTTTCTCTCATAACTCTTCTCAACCTCCTAAACCTAATCAAAACCATTTCCTAAAACCAGAAAAATCTTCTGCAAGATCTTAGGTAATTATTTTCCCTACCAACCCTGGTAGCATAATCGACATCAGTCACCTTCACTCACTGACCTCATAAAAATAACTAATATCGATCACTCCCTTACCAATGTCGGTGACTGTGTATTTTCCTAACCTTTCCAAAACCTACCCAAATACCTTCTAAAATACAAATAAAATATACCACTTGCACCCTGCTACTCTTTGTTTCACTCAATTTTCAAATAATCGTAGTATTATCAATATATCACTCTTTCTTTACCTCTTTTTTAGTTATTTATTACTCTTTTATCTCTCAGAAGTGGATGGTCATCTCTAAGGAAGTATCACACTTCCTGGAACAATCACGTAGCTTGGTAGCCCAATCATTTATTTACTAACAATCATTTTGTGATAATGCTTTCTTACTTATAGGTAGTCCTCCCTAGCCAAAGATGAGTCCTCACAATGTCTAAATATGGTGGGTAAACCAATCTGGGTTCATTCTAATCACTTATCCCTATCATTCTTCTCTATTTTCCTTAGACTTTAAATAGACAAAATTTAGTGAAACAACTCTTTGTTCTAATTTCTACAATGAGATTTTACATGTTACTACAAAACACCAAATGGAGTAAATGAAACAATAATCTTCCCCATATTGTATTACCACTAAATCCAAGAATATTACTAATAAAAATTCACTTTTGTATTTTCTACATCATTCATCCCATTACAAGGATGTCTTTTTGGATGTATTGCATATGACCATACTCCCTTGTAATGTCAAACCACCATATGTGGCTTGTATCTTAAATTACATCAAGTGGACCAAGGATAATAAATCCTTTGAAAATGAGGATTTACCACCTCAATGTCTTGTAAACAATTTTTTTCCACTTTACATCTAGGTGTGTGTTTGTACCAAATTTATTGAATGAGTTCTTATGGACAATGATTTATAGATCAACAATTTCAACATATCTTTTCTCTCCTTAATTGGCATTAGACCTTCAAATTTGGAACCATCTAATATGAGTATCAAGGGATTTTATAATATTTCACATCAATTTTTGAGACAAATAACATTGAATATTATCATGGGCCCTATACATTCCCTACTTTGTTCCAATTTATTCCAAATGATTTGAACTATAACATTTTCTTAGGACTAATTTGGATACATGAGATATATGTAGTCACCTCTACTACGTGTAGGCTTAAAATTTAGTCATCAGGGATTCATTTAAATTTTCTAATGGATACAAATCCTTTCAAATATTATGTAATGGTCCAAAAAAAAAATAATACTACACCACCATCCTATAATCCAGATTTTGGTTCTTGATATTTGCTTAAATATGGGTATAAGGGATAAGGGTTGGGTAAAAATGAGCATGGAATAAATCATCCCATTTTTATTACAAATAATACAAACCAACAAAGTTTGGGTTTTTTAAAAATCTATAAGACACAAGCACATCTCTCGCAATACAACTTATTTTAAAAAGGTTGAAGTAAAATGTATGAATAACTATAAAACTAAGATCTAAGTGGTTAACAATCATTTAATAGATGAGGCTACTTCCCTAGAAATATTGGCATTGGATGAGTTCTCCAATGATGAATAATACAAGAGTACTTAGGGGTGTATAAGGAGATCCCTTCCTTCTATCATAAGAATAGATTTTCTCATGCTACCCCTACTCATGCTTAATTTTATGAGGGAGATGTTACTAATGTCTAACATTAAACATTAAACATTATTCCTACCACACCATTTATCATAGATAAATCTACTTTTTTAAACAAATAAATAATCAACTATAACTTTAGAATGGATAAAGACCCTTAGCTAGTGTTACTTGTGGAAATGATGGAGGGTGATGAAGTAAAAATATATCAATAAGTCCTCCATGATTTTATCAAACTCTTTGCTTGGGGTTATTCAAATATGTCTTGTATTGATCCACAATCATAATGAATTAACATATTATTGTACCTAGATGTAAAACTAGTAAAATAAAAAAATTCAAAAATGCATCATAAAGTGATGTTATTGGTAAAATATGAAATTCAAAACCTCTTAGATGCTATATTTATAAAATCCATTGAACATTCTAAT